>JARHVA010004275.1:0-572500 GCA_037957365.1 Torreya grandis
TTCTGGAACGTTCCAAGCATTGTCTTATGTGTGCGTAGCCGCATTCTGGATTTACTGTTCTGCTCTCTCTTTCCTTGCTACTTGTCTTTTGCTGGTAATTCGGCTCTCGGGGCTATTCTTTGTTTCTTCTCGGGCTGCTTTCTTGACGGGTCGTTGAGTCCATCTTCGGGTCTGCGAGCCTTTGAATTCCTTCGGACAAAATACTTGAAGGAAATCCTTCAGACATTTTGTTTGAAGGAATTCTTCCTTTTCTCGCCGCCTTGACACCCACTTTTAATGACGCTTAGGCTCGCAATTTGGAATTCTTTCGGACAATATCTGAAATAAATGTTCTTTATCTCTTCAACTGTTAACCCATTTCCATAAATTTGACATGCACGGGCCCGTCCTTAAACATTTGAAAATCAACGGCTATCTTATCATCATAGAATTGACGTCCGCGGGCCCATCACCATTTGAAAACTAACGGCGCTTTCTCTACCTTGAATTTGACGTTCGTGGACCTGTCACCAGACATTTGAACTTTCAACGGCTAGCTTTCCATGTTGAAGTTGACGTTCTCGGGCCCGTCACTACCATTTAGCAATTTCTCGGCTTTTGTAATTGACTTTTCCGAGGGTAAAGTAACCCTTTGAAAAAATGGGAAGGTCCCTTTCTGACGGTTGAGTGTCCTCTTAAAGGGCACTTTACCCTTCGAGCATTTCGTTTCCGAATTTCTTCGGACAAAATGTCCGAAGGAATTCCTTCGGACATTTTGTCCGCAAGAATTCGTGCCTTCAGTGTCTCGGCTTTTCCTTGGTGAATTTCTTCGGACAAAATTTTCGAAGGAATTCCTTCAGACATTTTGTCCGAAGAAATTCGTTCCTTGGGTTTCTTCACGGATTTTCTTCGGACAAAATGTTCGAAGAAGTCCTTCGTCTTCAAACTTTCTCCAAAGGAAAACCCCCCTTTTTTGGCTTTCTGGCTTGACCCTTTGCAAATGGGACCTTCTGCCTTTCGCAAGGGCACTTTGGGTCCAAGGTTGTCTTTCGGAGCTTGCTTGAATGGTCCCATTTGTTGTTTTCTTGCCCTCCACAAGGGTATCTGACCTTCGGAGTTTTGTAAAAGATTTGTCCCTTTGAAACTGGCCCATCTAACTGTCGATAAAGGCTTGTCCGGGGTAATTTGGTTGCCCTGCGGAACTCTTTGAAACGAAATGAGTTCCAGATCAACCCAAAATACTTGCAACACTCAAATCACTTGGTTTTTTATAGAAACAGCACTGTCACAAGGGGAAAACCCAAAAATAGTAGTAAGGTGAGTTAATCAGAAACTGACTAATAGGCTTTGTAAGAAAAGAAAGACGGGAGCCTAATTTTGGCCTGCAGGACCAAAACTGGTCAACATATTTGGCGATTCACAGGGGAAGCATGTTTGCTATGTTTAAAAAAATCGGTGGCCTATAGGGCCGTTGGGTATGGAGTCAGGGGACAGTGCGAAACGCTGGCAATAACCTTAAGAAACTTAAGAATCAAATGAAGATTTTACCCCAAAAGGCAAAGAAAACACACACAAGTCTAAAAAAAACTACAAACATGCATAAAAGCATTTAAGAAAAACGAAGAAAAACAGGGAAACTATGTACACAACAAGGGAAGGCGAGCGGCAATGTTTAAGATATATCCCATTGACTGGGATATGTAGTTCTCCACCATCCAACTTGGAGAGTTAGAAAGCATTATGTTGCTTGCATTGAGTGATGACATATGGGCCACTCCACAAGGCATCGAACTTCGTGTGCTTTCTAGGTTTAGCTCGGTCTTCATCCCATTTCAAGACAATGTCGCCTTCTGAGAAGTCTTTTGACGAGGATTTTTTGTCAAAATGCTTTGCTGCTGACGGTTGGTCATGGAAACCATGGCTTGGTTTCTTGGCTCCTGAAGCTCTATTAATTCACAGAATCTGACCTCCATGCTGTCGCTCTCCAATTGCAGTTGATGGGCAAGATCCAAGGCTGGTAACTCAAGTGAAATAGGAAGTCTAGCTACCCTTCCATACACAAGTGTGTATGGTGAATTGCCAATTGCTCTTTTTGGAGTAACCCTATCTGTCCAGAGGGTTGTTTTCAGCATGGCATGCCAAGTCTTTTGATTCTCCTCCATTGTCCTAATGATTTTGATCAGGGTCTTATTGGTGGACTTAGCCAGCCCATTTTCTTGTGGGTAGTAGTTGGAGGAAGTATTAAGATAGATGTCGTATCCTAACGCCCACTCGCTTGTCTTGGTTCCCAAGAAAGCCAATGCATTATCCGAAATGATGGTAGCTGCGACTCTAAATCTTGTCACCAGGTCTTTAAAAAAGTCTAGGACTGCACTCTCGTTGGTTTCCTTCAAGGCAACGGCTTCTATCCATCTTGTGAAATAATCTGTAGCGGTCAAGACCCACTTGTGGCTAGCACTAGGAGCGTTGATCATCTCTATGAAGTCTAGACCCCATTGCATGAACGACTGTTCCACTTGAATAGGTTGCAGAGGCATTGCAACCAACAATTGTTTTCCATCAAAGAGAGCACATTTTTGGCACTTTCGTACCCAAGCATGAGTGTCTCTGAACAAAGTGGGCCAAAAGTAGCCAGTCCTCATAATCCTTGCAGCTGTGAGCTTAGGAGCAAAGTGACCACCAGCTGGTCCGTCATGAAATTCAGATAGTACCTTGTTGACCTGATTTGAGTCGATGCATCTCAAGAGTACCCCTGAAAAATTCTTTCTAAACAACACTTCAACCAGGACATAAGGAAGAGACTGGAGCCTGAAATATCTCCTCTTAGTTCTATCAAGGCCTTGTGGGTACTCACCAGTTTGAAGGAAATGAACCATGCCTTGTGCCCAGCGCTTTATGACTGTAGGTACTTCTACCGTAGCTTCATCATGGAGTAGCAAAATGCCTTCCTTCTGCTTTTTGAGGTCTGTAGCGAGGTGTTTGCACATCCCTCTTCTCCTTACCAGCTTGGTGGTCTTGATCTCCACATCGTATTCCATTACCTTGTTGATCCACCCTGCCCTCTTTTCATTTAAGTCACAGCTCAGCAAGAAATCCTTGACACTAGGATGTGGTACCATGATATGAATCTTGCTGTTTGACAACATATGTCTGAATTTCTTTAGGCTTCGTATAACTGCAAGTGCTTGATTCTCAACATATGTGTACCTAACTTCAAAGCCTTCTAAACTTTGGTTAAAAAATGCGAGAGGTTGTTCAAGGTTTTTATCATTTGTTTGAGTGAGCATAGCAGAGATTATCTCTTCATTTCCAAAGGTGTAGAGGTTGAAATCTTTGGAGAAATCAGGACTGGTCAAGGTGCGAGCTTGGGCGATAGCTTGCTTAATCCCTTCAAAATTATCTTTCCTTCGTGGTGTCCATGTAAACGTCTCATTTTTCTTCAGCATGGAAGTTAGCGACTTGACTATTTCAGCAAAATTAGGGATGAATCTCTTAATAAAGTTTATTTTGTCAAAGAAGCTTTGCAGGCCCTTCTTGTGTTTAGGCAAGGACAGTGCTAAAATGGCGTGCACTCTTTCCAGATCAATGGTCAAGCCCTTTTTTGAAACGACATGACCTAGGAGTTTGCCTTCATGGACAACGAACACACATTTCTTTGGGTTGAGAGAGTTGCCAAACTCTTTACACCTCTCGAAGATTTGCCTCAGGGGTTTTAGATGTCCTGCATCCTTGGAGAAAACTGTCACATCGTCAAGATAAACCAACACAATATTATTTATCAAACCTTGGAAAGCCATATCCATAGCTCGTTGGAAGGTAGCTCCAGCATTTGACAGTTCGAATGGCATTTTCCTATTGGTGGTGTAGGCTGTCTTGTAATGTGGTTTCCCTTGTGCAAGAGATAAAATCTCTTCAATCTAAGGTTGTACATATTGAGCAAGGTGCCTATAGACCAACACAAGCTCTGGATTCCTTTGCTCTACTTCATACACCATTGGCACGTCATATTGCTTCTACACCCTTGCCACTAGGTTTTATTCAACCCAAGCTCACTCTATATGATGGAAAGGGTGATCTAGAGACACACTTGAGATCTTTTCATGTATCATGTTTTGACTATGTGCCAAATGATTGGTTACTAACCAATCTTTTTCCACAAAGTTTAAAGGATTATGCTTTTAAATGGTTCTATAGTCTACTAAATCAGTTGGTCAATGCATTCAATTTAGTCTTGCACCAGAATTTGATTGTACCCGGAGTATCCATCTAGGAAGGAGAAACGTTCACTACCTGTCACCATTTGGAGAATCTGCTCCATACTTGGGAGAAGATAGTGATCTCTTAACGAGACTCTATTTAGGTCTCTGAAATCAACACACAATTTGATCTCCCCATTCTTCTTAACGGGGACCAAATTGGCTAGCCAAGAAGAGTGTTTGATAGGAAAAATGATCTTGGACTCAATCAGCGTGGTGAGTTCCTTTCTCATGAGAGGCTCAATCCTTGGATTGATTGGCATCTGTTTTTGCTTGACGGGTTTGGACCTTCTTCCAGCTCAATGGTGTGTTGGGCCAAGCTTGGATCAAACCCCTTCAAATCACCATACTCCCAAGCGAAGACATTGGTAAACTCTTGGCATAACAAAATGAAAGAATGCCTTTCATCATTTGTACATACCTTCCCAAGTGCAATCAGCCTGTCTTTGAATATTTTGACCCTTTCGTAATTCTTTTTTGGTTGTGATGCTTGCTTTGTCATCTTTGAGTTGGTCATTTTCATTGAAGATGCTTTCGAGAGTGACCAAACCCTTAGGAAGTCTATTGTTCTTCAGTTGAACAATCTGGCCGTCATACTGCTGTTGCAACTTAGATTGATTTTTAGAAGTGAACTCAGCCTCCTCTTGTAAAAAAAGTGCTATCTGTTGGTCGCTGTCAAACACTTGCCAATTTGTGACATTATCAAGTATGGAGGGTCTTATTATCACCTTTAAATGGTGCTGGTTGTTGTCCTGACTTATTCTCTTGGGAATGTCAAACTGAGCACCAATTGCTGTTAGTCTGTCTGTTTGCTTATTTTGTTTTCTTGGGATGGAAATGATGTTGAAAGCAGTGAAGCTTTCCATTAGGTCCCACACCCTGTGCTTGTAAGACTTGAGCAAGGAATTCTTGGTCGAGTTTTGACCTCTCCCCTGGTTTACAATTAATTCAGTCTCCAAAAACCTACAATTTTTTTATTCCTCTTTTTCTTGTGCACTCTAAATCATGAACAAGAGATTCATATTCTGCAACATTGCAAGTACAGGAGAATTGGATGAAAGTTGAAAAGTATTTTTTTTTGAAGGTGAAACCAACATTGCTCCACCACCAGCTCCCAACTTGCTTCTAGATCCATCAAAGAAAAGTTGCCACAAACCACAACTCTCTTGATTTGCCTTCATCAAATTTGGCATGAAAGTACTTTTTTCATGCATGCAGTAAACTCCAAGTCCTGCCTCTTCAATGAACTTGTAAGGATCATGTTCGTAGTTGTCATTCTCCATTCATCTAAGAGCAGGTCAGCAACTCCTTTAAGGGAAGGTGGAGATTGGTCTACCTGGAATTCTTCTTCATCAATGATGGTGTAACTGAGATTTGCCGCTTTGAGCGAATATGGCTCCAGGTGATCTTTGTGGATAGGCTCTGATTCAATCTTCACTTTGGTTCCATATTTGGTCCTAAAAACCATATAAGACTAGTTTGCTGCTAAGTACCCATCTATCTTAGACGTGAGACCCTTGGATAAGCAAAGAGCGAAGTAAAGGGGAACATCTGCCACTACTACGTCATGGAGAACAGAGAAGGTTGGACAGACATGGAGAGTTAGATTCAAACCTCTCACCACTCCCAATGTCTTCGCTGGTGACCCGTCCAACTATAGAACTTCCATAGTCATTTGCTTATACTTGAGTCCTAGCTTATCAACGATGCATTTGGGCATTGTTGAGGTGCTTGCTTCACTGTCAATGATGCAATTGTGGACCAAAAAATCTCCAACGATCAAGGATAGGTAGAACGGAGGAACCTTTTCATCTTTCTTTGCTTGACCTCCGATGGGAGGAGCCCCATTCATAATCAACACATTATCAGCATTTGCTAGAACAACGTGCTCACTCAGCCCATGCAATTCATTTTGGCGTATATCCTTTTGTCTCGGCATTGCTAAGGAATCCCACAATGAGATATTCATGTGCAGCTTCTTCATTTGGTCCACCACATTGATTGGAGGGTTGCCCCCTTTTGAATTTTCTTTGGGGGCATTTACAGCTTGAGGTGCAACCCAAGGAGTTGAAGCTGCAACTCGCTGTCTGTAGTTGGGAAACTTCTGGTTCACTTGTGATGAAAAAGATGCCGCAGATGCTTGAATAGCTGCTTGAGCTTCCTCCATAGCTCTCTTTTTGGACCTGGTGTTCGCTGTAACACAATCATCCTGATTATTTGTACTCCCCACATAATTGACTGCGTAGAATTTCCCTTTCAGGTGGTTCATAAGAGTGGAATCAGATTAAACCTGCCTGCTGTCCATTCCAGGTTGCATTAACACCTCAAAACTTGAGAATTGGGTTGTCTGCTCATTTGGGCTGTGCATACATTGATTTGGTAGCTTATTAGCATAAGCACCCTGTTTTGGAACATACCCCAGGGGTGGGCAATTAGGTTGTTCCTATACCAAATTATATTGAGTGGGGACAAGAGCTTTGGACGATGAAGAGGCACTTGGTTTATAACTTTGATAAGGTCTGACTTGGATAATTTGACTATGTCCTTGATTATAATTCTGGAAAGGTCTATTTATTTGCCCGAACTACTGGTATCCTTGTTTTGGCCGATAGCTTTGAGCTTGTTGCCTCTTGAGAGCCACTAATTCGTTGGTAACACTTTGTAACAAACTCTTAACCTCATGGAGTGGCAAGGTAGTAGCCGGCTTTTCTACACTCGGCAAAGGAGCTAAAGTGGGCGCAACAGTTTGAACTGAGGGCTGCAAATCAAGAAAGAGTGGCATATGAGGTTTATGAGCTATCTTTCTTTGCTTGCACCAAACAATTTTCTGTAGCTATGGCTATTTCATAAGCAGCAGGTAACATTTGTCCGCCCATGGACTGTATTATGACAGCAGTGTCGATGTTCAAAGCCTTTAAGTAGTAAAGGAAAGCATAGCTTGGGGTCGGCCTCACTAAAATTGGGATTCTGTCCCAAGTCTTTTGGAACCTAGTATTAAAATCCTGCATAAATTCATGTGGAGCTCTTTTCATAGTGGTCAATTACTCAGTTAGAGAGAGATGGTTACTCTTCTCGTCGAACCTATTTGTCAGGGGGGTGCTTAATTCGTTCCATGAGCCAACTGGAATTCATAGGCAAGGTTTCATACCAGTCCAAAACTTTATCTTTAAAAGACAATGCCAGTACCCTGATGGCTACGTTTTCTTCAGTGACATGGATATTGCAGAGGTTGGCTATATTTTTTATATGCTTATAGCGGTAATTGGCCCCTCTCCATTAAAAGGAAGAACACTCTTAAGGGCTGTCCCTGCGATTGGGTCATACTGCAGAAGGTTGAAAGGGCTCTGACCATTGAAGGCCACAAAAGGTAAAGCCATGGCGATGGCAGGGTTCAACCTGGATCTCCTTGTGTAGGTGTATTTTATGGCAGGTCTGAGAAATTGGTTCGTTGTGTAAAGATGAGTCTTTGCAAACCTTAAGCCGCTTCGTTGAGTTTAAAGGCAGCTCGATGAACTCGAAAGGAACACCCTTGGAAGAAGATCTTGTGGTAATCTTAGGCATGGTATGCCAGGCTGATCTCTGACTAGAGACTGAGTTCTTAAAATGGAGTCTCTAGATGCTTGGTTAGTTTGCTCACTCTTGCAGTAACATGACCAGCACCAATCTTGAAACTTCACAGGGCATAAAAAATGGTCCCACCAGGCGTGCCAAAAACTATTGATGCTGTGGATTGCACCCTTTAAAAGAAGACTCGGCTTCTTTTTTCCACGCGGCACAACGGAGACATTCCTCTTGCTGTGGGTAGCAAGTTTGAAAAATGAATCTCTAGATTAAGGGCTAGTTCCCCTTGATGCACCTTTGAGGTCTTTAACTTCTACTGCTAATAATTGGGGGGGTGAAAAGAGAAGGATGTTACAAAAGCAGAACCTAACTAAAATTGTGATGCACCAAAATGATTTGATCTACTCATCTTTTATCAACACTTTACACCAAAATGAGCGAACAGACACTTCATTTAAACAAAAGAACAGACTGCATGAGTGTTTTAACAACAGGTTTAATGGAGTTACAATGAAGAAGAACCTACCATAGGTGCTCTAGAAGCACACTGTTAGATGGTTGCTCCTCTGCCTCTATACTCTAATCTGAGCACTTCCTGTTAACCTGTAGAAGATCTTAGATGCACTACATATACTGGCGTCGACCTATGAAAGCATTAAAATAAATGACTAAACACAAGGCAATACACAAACATATGCAAAAGTGTAAAGAATCAGATAGAGGTAAAAATGCTTCTTTTGATTAAAAGGCAAAATTGTTAGGGCTTCGCCATACACAAGTGAGAGATATCTTTTTCAAAGCCGAGAGGTTACAATATATAGAATTTAGAGAAAGACTCTTGGTCTTTTCAAAGAACAGGCGGCCCATACTGTATTAAACACCTTGGTAAGAGGAATTCGTTTATGCTGCTGTCATCTTTTCATAAATGCGCCTGAAAGAACCATGCTGTAGATGTCACAAACATTGACTTTGCTGCTCAAACTGCATTAAACGTTCCTGCTAAAGCATGGGTCACTTTATTCTTTAAACGACAAGGCTGCCTATTTATGAAAACTCGTGCAACTGTCTGCTTATTAATGCTAAAAAAAAAAAAAACGGGCTGCTCTATTGAATGCTCACATAGTTCCCTTGATGGCTGTTTGGTAGAGATTATTCCATCTGCAAGCAATTACTTCTGCTGACGCCTCCTTTGCCACTTGGACTGATCTGGTTCGTTTCTGCACTTGGCTAGATGTGTCTTCTGGAACGTTCCAAGCGTTGTCTTATGTGTGCATAGCTGCGTTCTGGATTTACTATTCTTCTCTCTTTCCTTGCTACTTCTTGTCTTTTGCTGGCAATTCGGGCTCTCGGGGCTATTCTTTGTTTCCTCTCGGGCTCCTTTCTTGGCAGGTCGCTGAGTCCATCTTCGTGTCTCCGAGCCTTTGAATTCCTTTGAACAAAATACTCGAAAGAAATCCTTCGGACATTTTGTCTGAAAGAATTCTTCCTTTTCTCGCCGCCTTGACACCCACTTTTAATGACGCTTAGGCTGGCGCTCTGGAATTCTTTCGGACAAAATGTCCGAAAGAAACGTTCTTTAGCTTTTCTTCAAATGTTAACCCATTTCCATAAATTTGACATGCGCGGGCCCGTCCTTAAACATTTGAAAATAAACGACTATCTTATCACCATAAAATTGACGTCCACGGGCCTGTCACCATTTGAAAACTAACAGCTCTTTTGCTACCTTGAATTTGATGTTCGTGGGCCTGTCACCAGACATTTGAACTTTCAACGGCTAGCTTACCATGTTGAAGTTGACGTTCTCGGGCCCGTCACTACCCTCTAGCAATTTCTTGGCTTTTGTAAGAGGACTTTTCAGTGGGTAAAGTAACCCATCGAAAAAATGGGAAGGTCCCTTTTTGACGGCCGAGTGTCCTCCGAAAGGGCACTTTACCCTTCGGCCATTTCGTTCCGAATTTCTTTGGACAAAATGTCCGAAGTGTCCGAAGAAAATCCATGAAGAAACCCAAGGGACGAATTGCTTCGGACATTTTGTCCAAAGAAATTCACCAAGGAAAAGCCGAGACACTGAAGGCACGAATTCTGAAGGACAAATTTATGAAGAAACTTATGAAGAAACCCAAGGGATGAATTCGTGCCTTCAGTGTCTCGGCTTTTCCTTGGTGAATTTCTTTGGACAAAATGTCCGAAGCAATTCATCCCTTGGGTTTCTTCATAAATTTGTCCTTCAGAATTCGTGCCTTCAGTGTCTCAACTTTTCCTTGGTGAATTTCTTTGGACAAAATGTCCGAAGCAATTCGTCCCTTGGGTTTCTTCATGGATTTTCTTCGGACACTTCGGACATTTTGTCCAAAGAAATTCGGAACGAAATGGCCGAAGGGTAAAGTGCCCTTTCGGAGGACACTCGGCCGTCAAAAAGGGACCTTCCCATTTTTTCGATGGGTTACTTTACCCTCTGAAAAGTCCTCTTACAAAAGCCAAGAAATTGCTAGAGGGTAGTGACGGGCCCGAGAACGTCAGAATTCGTGCCTTAAGTGTTTTGGCTTTTCCTTGGTGAATTTCTTTGTCCTTCAAAATTCGTGCCTTCAGTGTCTCGGCTTTTCCTTGGTGAATATCTTTGGACAAAATGTCCGAAGCAATTCGTCCCTTGGGTTTCTTCATGAAAATTTGTCCTTCAGAATTCGTGCCTTCAGTGTCTCGGCTTTTCCTTGGTGAATTTCTTTGGACAAAATGTCCGAAGCAATTCGTCCCTTGGGTTTCTTCATGGATTTGACATTTTGTCCTTCAAAATTCGTGCCTTCAGTGTCTCGGCTTTTCCTTGGTGAATTTATTTGGACAAAATGTCCGAAGCAATTTGTCGCTGGGGTTTTTTCATGGATTTGACATTTTGTCCACAAGAATTCGTGCCTTCAGTGTCTCGGCTTTTCCTTGGAGAATTTCTTTGGACAAAATGTCCGAAGCAATTTGTCCCTTGGGTTTCTTCATGGATTTTCTTCAGACAAAATGTCCGAAGAAGTCCTTTGTCTTCAAACTTTCTCCAAAGGAAAATCCCCCTTTTTTGGCTTTCTAGTTTGACCCTTTGCAAACGGACCTTCTGCCTCCGCAAGGGCACTTTGGGTCTAAGGTTGTCCTTCGGAGCTTGCTTGAATGGTCTCATTTGTTGTTTCCCTGCCCTTTGCAAGGGTATCTGACCTTCGGAGTTTTGTAAAAGATTTATGTCCCTTTGAAACTGGCCCATCTAACTGCCGATAAAGGCTTGCCTAGGGTAATTTGCTTGCCCTGCGGAACTCCTTGAAACGAAATGAGTTCCAGATCAACCCAAAATACCTGCAAGACTCAAATCACTTGGTTTTTTATAGAAAAGGGCCTGTCACAAGGGGAAAACCCAAAAATTGCAGTAAGGTGAATTCATCAGAAACTGGCTAATAGGCTTTGCAAGCAAAGAAAGAGGGGATCCTAATTTTGGCCTGCAGGACCAAAATTGGTCAACACTCCCCTTCCCAATCCCATCTACTATAGGGTAGTGCATTAAGATGCAAAACCATGAATTTGCGAACAAGGTTGAGATAGAAAATCTCCATGAGGAGTCTATGGTGTGTTGGAATAGAGGAAATGAAAAAACACGGATGATGGAGCATGTAGTTCTCTACATAAAACATGAATCCAAGTTTATGCGTGATAATTTTGCACCAAAAACAGTTTGCTCAGATTTAGTGGGATCTCAAACCTTTATTGCTGCAGATGTAAGGCGAATGGTTAGTGCTTTTGGTATAGATAACTACATGCACTACATGGTGCACTCAGAAAGTGAGGGCAAAAATGAGAAGCCAGGTGTGTTAAAAATGACTTGTATTCCAATGGTTCAGGATGATTTTATTATAATTGAATTCAGAAATGAAGACATGGAAAATGTACTCAGGACAGTTTTGATGAGTAAGCTCTTGTTTCTATTAGATGCTGACACTTATAAGCTGTACGACTTTGATAAAAGGGAAAGGATTTCTATCTAGAACTGTGGAACTGATTACTGTAGATGACGTGGTCAAATAATGTGCTAACAATGTATTTCAGGATCTGCCTATGGATTGCCACCAAATAGAGGCAAAGAAATTGCTCCAATTGATTTGCGGACAAAGCAATGCAAGGCAGTGTTTGACCCTAAGTTGTATTTAGGGTGAAAAGTAAAGTTATTGTTGATTTCTATGAGGAAGTGTATTCAAATATGCGTGTCATAGGATAAGAACATTCATGAAACATGACAATGTCATAGGAGTTACAATTTTTGTTCCATAGGGGTTATTATGAAGGAGTTGCAAGGAATCTTGTCATATGAGTTATTAAGGGTAATGAGATAGTAACACTTATCTTAGAACTCATAAGGCATTTTAAAAAATCATGGAGGAGTTACAGAGAGTTGTAATAGTGGGGGAGTTACCAACATTTACTAATCCACATAGAAAAAACAAATTAATAAAAAGGCTTATGCCTCAGAGGCAAGGAATGTCTTGGAGGTCTTAATGGTTATGTGTGGATCGTTGGGGAAGAATAGTCTTTGGCTAAGAGCAGCGCTCATACTGCCCTTGGAGGTATTATATTAGTTGGCCAAGAGTAGTGCCCATACCTTCACCATTTTTTTGTTTTTTCTATGCTTGGTGGAAGTAGCTAGCAGCAGTGGGTGGATGGTCTATCCGCCCATAAGTGGTATTAGCAGTCATTCTGGAGGAGCTGTTGATCTTGTGATTTCTAGTTCACATTCATCAGGTTTTTCACCCATTTTAGGTTCTATCAATTTTATCACTGCTTTTACTAACATGTGGGGGCCGTGAATGACTATCACTGCCATCTTTGTGTGGTCTGTTCTGGTGATTGCATTACTACTCCTACTATCACTCCCGGAACTAGCACTGACTGAAGGAGGCCAAGGGGGTTGCTATACCTAGGCTAGATAGGCCCTTGCGCCAACAAAATGAGGCCAAGGAGATCGAGGCAGCCTACCGTACTATATATAGCTCTCAACCAACGGGAGAGGATTCCCCTCCCCTATAGGGAGGGTAGGGTACGATATATAGATGCAAAATCATGAATTTGTGAACAAGATTGAGATAGAAAATCTCAATAGGGAGTCAATGATGTCTCAGAATAGAGGAAATGAAAAAACTTGGATGATGGAGCATGTGGTTCTCCACATAAACATGAATCCAAGTTTATCTGTGATAAATTTCCACCAAAAACAGTTTGTCCAGATTTAGTAGGATCTCAAACCTTTACTGCTGCAGACGTAAAGCGAATGGTCAATTTTTTTGGTATTGATAACTACATGCATTTAATGGAGCATGCAGAAAGTGCAGGCAATAATGAGTGTTAGAAATGAGTTGTATTCCAATGGTTCAGGATGATTTTGTTATGATTGAATTCAGAAATGAAGACATGGAAAATGTAGATGAATAAGCTTCTGTTTCTATTAGATCCCAACACTTATAAGCTGTAAAACCTTGATAAAAGGGAAAGAATTAATCTTTGTGAAAGGGCTGCTATCTAGCACAATGGAACTGGTTCCAGTAGACAAAGTGCTGGAATAATGTGCTAACAACTATTGTATTTCAGGATCTGCCTATGGATTTCCACCAGATAGAGGCAAAGGAATTACTCCAATATCTTTGCAAACAAAGGAATGCAAGGAGAGGGCACTGTTACGATCCTTTGATGTATTTAAAGGTGATAAGTAAAGTTATTGTTGATTTATATTAGGAAGAGTATTCAAATATGTGGGTCATAGGATAAGGACATTCATGCAGCATGGCAATGTCAGAGGAGTTACAATTTATTTTGCCATATGGATTATTATGGAGCTGCAAGCAATCTTGTCATATGCATTACAAATGTTAATGAGATAGTAACAATGCATCTTAGATGTCATGAGGAGTTATAAAAAATAATGAGGGAGTTACAAAGCATCCTAGTTGTCATAGGGAGTAATAGAGAGTTGTAATAATGGGGAAGTTATGAGCATCTACTATTCTCCATGGAAAAAACAAATTATAAAAAAGGCTTATGCCTTACAGGAAAGGAATGCCATAGAGGTCTTCCAATGGTTGTGTGGATAGTTGGGGAAGAATAGTCTTTGACTAAGAGCAGTGCCCATACTGACTTTGGTGGTATCATATTAGTTGGCCAAGAGCAATGCCCATACCTTCTCAATAAATTGTTTTTTCTATGTTTTATTTAATTTTAATAATCTATTTAAAACCTTGTTTTAGTGTTTCTCAAACAATTTATTTTGGTTTCAATAATAGTGCAGATTTCTCAAATCTTTTAGAAAAGGAAGGAAGAAAAAAACAAAAAAACAAAAAAAAAACAGGTTTTAGATTTCTGGATCAGATTTTTCAATTTCTTTCATAGTTTTTTCCATTTATTTTCAGTTTCCAGAATTTGTTTCGTAACACCAAATATTTTATTTAATCTTTTTTACAACAGAACAACAAGAAATCCTCACTCGACCCAATGCTATACAGGGGGTTCATCCTCAGGTCCTGCTGCTATTGTAGCAGCTGGATTATGTTCAGCTTCTTTGGGAACTGACGGAGGAGGTAAGGGTCTCAACAATAGTTAATATCTTTTCTGTATGAGGTCTTATATATGTTTTGCATTTTTCTCAAAATCAAGGCTTTGATGACCAAAAACAGGCTCAGTTCGAATACCATCTGCACTATGTGGTGTAGTGGGCTTTAAGACAACATATGGACGGACAGATATTACAGGGTAAGAATTACCTTTTTACTTGCTTCAAATTTTACCTCAATTGTACTGTGTTAATATCCTTTTTGCATTTGTAGAGGTGCTGAAAATTCATACAAGGAAATTACTTTTTAAAAATAAACTGATCACTGTTACTTTAATTTTGTAGTTTGATAGTTGAATGATAGTACCTATAGCCTAAAATTATGATCTAGGCCTTAATCTATTCTGAAAGCTAAAATCGAGGCTTTCAGGTATTATATTAGTGGCACCTGTTCTCCTATTTGGAGGGATTATCATTATATTTAGTCCTGGATTCTTATCTCTCTCTCTCTCTATGTGTGTGTGTGTGTGTGTGTTTGTTTATACTTGGAGGGTTTATAAATATAATTTATATTGAATCCTAGGATTTTTCCTAGATATACATTGGTCTCTTGCTTGAAGGGATTATCATTATATTTAGTCCTAGACTCATGCCTGTATATATAGTTATAGTTAGTGAGTCTGAGAGGAAACATTGAATGGATTTTCTAAATTTGAGTGTCTAAATCATCTTTATAAGGATTTGGATAAAAAAGGAAGGAAGAACCTACATCGATGTCAATGAACAACAAGAGTCAGTTGATGGGATTGTAAAGCACAACCACAGCTAAGATACTACAAGGGAGTGCGAAAAGCATCCCTTATAAAACAAAAGAAATGGGTATAATACAGAAATATAAGGTACATTTAAGAAGAAAAGGTTAATCTAATAACCTTAAGAACAACTAGTGATGCTAGCCATTCCATGGGATCCAAACTGAATGAAATGTTCTTGTCTACCGTTTACGAGACTTGTTGCTTTAGATTGGGCTTTAAAGAGTATCAAAAGTCCATGGCCCAACTGGGGTCTCCCACTATTTTCATTGACGTTGGCTTACTAACAGGTTCATAGGGTCAAATTCTGTAAAAGGATATTTTGCATCTTGATTCTTTCACATTCACCAGTAACAGCTAGATCAGTCCTTGCTTCATCTTTGAATAGGCCAGCAAAAATCGATTCTGTTTCAAACACAGAAAGCCCCAAATATAAATTTACCTTATGAGGAAGCTTCCTCATAATTAGGAGTAAAATTGTCCTTGTCTGCCATTTACAAGAGTTTTTGCTTTGGATAGGTCTTTGAAGAGTATCAAAAGTCGATTACCCTACCCTGGTCTCCCACTATTTGCATTGATGATGGCTTACTAACAGATTTGTAGGGTCAAATTCTGTGGAAGGAAATTTTTCATATTGATTCTTTTTCACTCACCAATAACTACTAAATCAATCCTTGCTTCATCTTTGAAGAGGGCAACACTGATCCTGTATCAAACTCAGAAAATCCCATAGTTGGATAAATTTTACTTATGAGAAAACTCAATCATTTTTAAAGCTAGTGTATTTTTTTTAAGTTGGGATCATTTAAAATTTGGATTTTGAGTTTTTATTAATGACATCAGATTGAAAATAATAATAAAGATGTTGGGATCAGTATTTAAATCATTTGAACATGCAATATGAAAGATCAAACTGAAGACGATAATAACCATCAAGAGGATGGTGGTATGTCCCTAAACCATTAACTTCATGACATCATAAGACTAAAAATGAACATAAACATAAGTAAAACTGAAATGCAACACAGATTCATTTAAAAAAAGACTTGTACTACGAGCAAGTATGTCTTCAGAGCTATCATATATATTATAAATCTATAACATGACCATTTATGGGGAGATGTTAAGACTCGCTTTATTTGCGTAGGTTGAACCTTTTGGCATATCTCGGTCAAATTGGTCATATCATGAGCAATTAACTGGTTTGCTTTCTGATATTCTTTTCACAGGTTCCCATTTTTGTTGCATCTATCTGGAAACATGTGTTCGATCCACTCTTCTTTATTATGTGTTTGTCATTAAGCATTTGGTTGTCATTAAGCATTTTTATGTATTTATGCTGTTTGGGTGTCATGGTTGCTTAGAAGTTCATGCAAGCCCTTGAAATCACCAAATTTGAAATTATTAAATCAAATTCTACGGAGTTCAATATTGAAACTTAATAGTTGTATTTTTCAGAGAATTATAAATTTGCCAAATCTCAACACATTGGATGTCTGATCGATCAACAAGTTGCCAGAGGGTTGTCTGAGGAAGAAGTTAGGTTTTTATGAAGGATAAATCAAGTCATGTAATGGAGTGATTAGTTTCTTTCAGGTAAAATTTATAGCTTTTTTAATCACTAAAATGATTTTTTTGCTATCGTTTGTGCCCTTAAGAATGTTTCTTGAAGCCTTCAAATTAAAAATTTTAAAATTTGATTCATCCAAGCAAACTGTCTTGCAGTTTGAATCATCATTTGACACCACCCAATACCCTAAAGCCACAACTTGGCCATCTGAAGTACCTTGTAGTGCCAGCTGGTCGTTGAGCTCAAAATTTGGTTGTCTAAGGTGTCCTATGGTATCAGCTATCCATCAACACACCTGTTTTAGCCTTCTATACTACCCAATGACATCAGCAGGTTCTCACAAGCTAAAATTAGCCCATCCAGAACCACCTGTGACATCAGCAAGTCAAACGAGGTCCCTCATGACATTAGCATTCCAGTTGAGGCCCCTTCTGATATCAGTAGATCATGCAAGATCCCTTGTGATGCCAACAACCTGTATGAGGCCCTCTAGGGGGTCAGTAAGGCTTTTACAACCTGAAATTGGCATTTCATACTCCTTAGTGACATCACTAGGCTGTCTAAATGGTCTATCGGGTTGTCCATACAATACATGACATCTGTCATGACCCATTCCATCCATATCAGTCTGGATTGCTGACATCATCTTGGCTGAAAGAGTTGCTTCAACTACCATCCGTATATCGAAAATTTCACTTGTAATATTGATAGAGTTAAAATTTGTTAGAAAAATCAACTTATATTGTTCCAGATTCAGGATTCTAATATTTTTTGTATTCTCAAGTGTGATGTCCCCATTTTCACATCAAGTATAAGCAGTTATTGAAGACTTTTAGTTTACTTCCCTATAGACTAAAGGAATCCTTTTGGGGATTATATTTTATTAGTTAATTATTAATTGCCAAAGTAATGATTTTTATCATTTGTTCTTATAAGACAATTATTATTTAATTAATAGAATATTTGATAAAAGTGGTTTTTACCACTAAAGTATTTAAATGAATTTATTTATTTGCCTTAAAAGTAATTTTAATTACTATTTTATTAAGGCAACTAATTAATATTATATTAAAAAGGGTAAGTGAGGCTTATGAGGTATTTTACCTGCCCAAGGTGGTTCGCGCCCTTTGAGAAGGTACAAATACAAGGTGAAGATCACAATTGAAGATACGATGAATTTGATAATTATTTCTTCATGCTTGAAAAAACTATTGGGATGCATGCCCAATAGGTGTTCGCTGTTTTGGTGTTGATTAATCTACAAAAGGTGTCTTTTAACGCTACCTTTGCTAAAAGCGGTTTTGTTACTTGCCCTAGAGTGGGGCGATTTGCCTTGAAGAGCTATTGTGATGTTTTGGTGTAGTATTTGAGGCTCATTTGTTGCATATTATTTTTAATTAATATTTGCACTAATTGTGCACAGGGAGCGACTTGTTTTGGAGGCTTGTTTGAGGGTTTGGAGATCCATTTTAGGGTCTATTTGAGCAATATAATATTCTGAATTTATTTATTTGCATATTGGCGTGGGGTTTTGGAGAACATTTGTGGAAGATTTGAGGCTCAAAATTGATAGAAAATTAAATAATAATTTTCAGATTATTATTTAATTATTTTTAACAGGTTTTGTGATCATTTTCACTTGTGAAAGGCAAGATCTTGCTCATATAATTTTCTGCACCTTGGCAACTTGAGCAATTGGCTTGGAGGACATTTTTTGGTCATTTTTGATGCCCTAGGGGTTCGTTGGAATTTTTCTTGATTTTTGGGCACTTGTGGCGTAAATTTGGCGAGGGTTTGAAACAAAAAATATTAATGAACAACAGATGTATTCGAAGGAAAAATCATTTTTTTACAACTATCATAAAGTTGCATTTGATCCTCAATAAATTGGCAAAAAGGTACTTCTTTTCTATATTTAATTTTTTTATTATTTTGGCAAGCATTCAGATGAATTTTGGATAAAATAGTGGCTAAAAATTGTCTTCACATCCCTTGCATTGTGGCGCCTAAGGTTTTTAGGGATTTGGTAAGAGTTTTGAAGCATTTATTGCAAACTAGGGTTTGCTGATTTTTATTTCAGAATTTCAGAATTTGTGGATTTAGGGGAAAACCTTTTTTTTGTGAAATCGTCCCATTTGAAGACATCAGAGTGGTATCATAGCACCGATATTGTCTACCTATGAGTTGGTTGTTGGATGCAAGCAGGTAAATAGATCTTGTACTATCAGAAAAAGAAAAAGACTATGGGAGATCAAGAGCCTAATGGGTTTTCTTTAGAGTAGGTTAAGTTTTTGCAAAGCTTGATTAAAGAAAGCCAAAAAGATCTTCAACATATTTTGGGTATACAAATTGTAGCTATGTTGAAGGATACTACAACTCCCAGCAGAGACCACCCCTTCAATGGAGAAGGAAATTCGAGTGATAATGAGAAGGTTACTATTAACCCCCCTCATAAATTTTTTAAGGCCACTTTTCTGCAGAGAGAACCAATAGTAGAGATGAGGACGCTAAGGGATGATACTTTGGAGATTCGTCAAAAAGAGTATGTAGCCTTAAGCTTTGCCACACAAGCTTTATTGTCTTTTCGGGATTATTGTGAGATGAAAGAAGGATCCAAGCCAAGGGTTCCTAATATGCAGCCCTGTAGAGATTTGCAACAAAGGTTAGGTAAGATTTCTCTTCCTATTTTTTATGGTACTGATAAACTTCCTGTGAGATCATGGTTACAGAAGTTGGAGAGATATTTATCACTTAACCCCATGTTTGGATGAGGCCCTAAAATTCGTCACCCTACATTTGAAGGGTATTGCTCATGAGTGGTGGTTTTATGGCCTAATCACACAAGGCCACGGATCTATTACTACCATGGAGGAATTTGGCAAAAGGATCATCGAGAGGTTTGATATAAAAAATTCGGAAATACATTTGTGTGAGTTGGCACAACTCAAGCAAGATCATGATGTTGAAAGGTGTGTTGCTGATTTTCAAAAGGTTTTAGTCATGGTACCCGATATTAGTGAAAAAAAGTTGGTTGTTTTGTTTGTTGAGGGTTTGATTGAGCTCTTGAAGTGTTTGGTTAAAGCTTTTAACTCTCTTTCTTTACAAGATGCTATCACTAAGGCTTTGGATTTAGAATGTTTAGCATATAGGGGTTATGAAGGGCAAAAAGAGCAGCCACTTATTCGCTGCCCAAAGGGGCAAATACAGGGCAGCCAAGGTCTGATTTTAGTGGGCAGCAAAGAGCACAAGGTGAGAAGCCTAGGGCACCACCCAATGAGCAACAAAAGAATCCTTATTCACCATATGTGCCACCTCATTGATCGCTGCCCTATAGCAGCAATATGAAGGATGATAGAGCTGAATTAAGAAGGCAAGGCTTATATTTCACTTGCAAGAATCCATGGACCAAAGGCCACCATTGCATGGGCAAGGGATATGTCTACTACATTGAGGTAATTGATGATGATTCAGATTTTGATATTGTTGATACTAATAATGAAAAGAATGACAATATTGTTGATGAGCATGTGCATGAGGAGGGCACACAAGACTTGGGTAGCACACTTGCTTCTCTTTCAGGTGCTCCCAAGTATCATGCTTTCAAGATAAAAGGCACATTGAAGGGTCAAAGAGTGATTACTTTGGTTGATAGTGGAGTCACACATAATTTCATTAATGGGGGTTTGGTTAAGAAGATGGCATTAGAAGCCACAAATTGCAAGGGTTTCAATGTGACTATGGCGGATGGATTCACCATTTCTTGTTCCAAAAAGTTGCCAGAAGTCTCACTCACTCTTGGGAAACACAAGGTAATTGATGATTTTTATTATGTTGACATTGGAGATATTGATATTGTTTTGGGTGTTCAATGGTTGTATTCCTTAGGTGAATTCACTCAAAATTATAAGACTATGGAGCTGAAGTTCTTCAAAGAGGGCAAAGAAGTGGTCCTCAAGGGTCTAGCAAATGGTGCTCTACAAGAGGTATCTATAAAGAGGATGGAAAGGGCTTTTAGAAGAGGTCAAATTGCTTGGGCAGCAAGCTGCCTTATCACAGTAAATCTAGAAAAAAGAAAACAGCCCCTTCATGGTAAATTACAAGCTATTTTAGACAAACATGTTCATGTCTTTGATGATTTACCGTATGGTTTGCCACTAGATAGAGGTTTTGAGCATGATATTGAGCTAGAAATGTGTGCCAAACCGGTTATTATCACTCCCTATTGCCATCCAAGAGCTTTCAAGGAAGAGATTGAAAATCAAAAAATTACTTGATATGGGACACACAAGGCTTAGCTCAAGTCCTTTTGCTTCTTTAGTTGTTCTAGTGAAGAAAAAGGATGGTACTATGAGGATGTGCATTGATTGCAGGTTATTGAATAAGAAGACCATCAAGAATAGGCATCCAATACCTATGATTGATGAATTAATGAATGAGTTACATGGTGCCACTTACTTTTTCAAGATTGATTTAAAATCCGGTTATCACCAAATCAATATAAGAGAAGAGGATGTTCATAAAATTGCTTTTAGATGTCATTTTGGGCATTTTGAATATTTGATTATGCCTTTTAGATTGACTAATGCCCCATCTACTTTTCAGTCATGTATGAACAATATGTTTGGCAAATACATAAGGAAGTTTGTGCTAGTTTTCTTTGATGACATTCTTGTGTATAGCAAAACCTTGGAGGAGCACTTGAGGCACTTGGATTTGGTCTTGGACACATTGGAGCAACATTATTTCTATGCAAAAAAATCCAAGTGTTTGGATTAACAAAGATTTTGTATTTAGGACATGTCATCAAAGCACGAGGTGTGCAAGTGGACCAACAGAGAATTGCAACTATCATGGACTGGCCTATTCTCTCTACATTCACACAATTGAGAGGTTTTTGTGGGCTTTGTAGCTATTACAAGAGATTTGTGAAAAGTTTCTTATAACTTGCTACCCCCTTAACTGATTTGACTAAGAAAGGGGCTTTCAAATGGTTTAAAATAGCCCAAGTAGCATTTGAAAATCTCGAGGTAATGTGTTCTTGCCTAGTTATTGTTATTCCCAATTTATTTACTCCTTTTGTGGTTGAGTTTGATGCTTCAGGTGAAGGGATAGAGGCTGTCATAATGTAGGATAGACATTCTATTGCTTTTGAGAGTAGAAAACTCAAGGATTCAGAGAAAGCTTATTCAATCTATGACAATGAGATGTTGGCAATTATGCATGCTTTGAGTAAGTTTAGACAATATTTGGTTTGTGGCAAATTCATTGTAAAATCAGATCACAATAGCTTGAGGTTCTTCCTCAATCAAAAGGAGTTGAATGATAGACAACAAAAATGGGTAAGCAAGGTGCAAGCTTATGATTTTGATATCGAGTATGTGAAAGGTAAAAATAATGTGGTTGCATATGCTCTATCAGGGAAACCTTATTTTGGATTGCTTGAGGGCAAACAATTGTGGGAAGGGATCACTGTGATGTCCCCATTTTCACATCAAGTATAAACAGGTATTGAAGACCTTTAGTCTACTTCCTCATAGACTAAAGGAATCTTTTTGAAGATTATATTTTATTAGTTAATTATTAATTGCCAAAATAGTGATTTTTATCATTTGTTCTTATAAGGCAATTATTATTTAATTAATAGAATATTTGATAAAAGTGGTTTTTACCATTAAAGTATTTAAATGACTTAATTATTAATTTATTTGCCTTAAAGTAATTTTAATTAGTATTTTATTAAGACAATTAATTAATATTATATTTGAAAAAGAGAATGTTAGTATGGGAGCTAAAATAAGGAAATGAAAAGATATTCTAAAAAGGGCAAGTGAGGCTTATGATATATTTTACTTCCTCAAGGTGGTTCGCCCCCTTTTAGAAAGTACAAATACAAGGTAAAGATCACAATCGAAGATATGTTGAATTTGATAATTATTTTTTCATGCTTGAAGAAGCTATTGGGATGCATGCCCAATAGGTGTTCGTTGTTTTGGTGTTGATCAATCTATAAAAGGTGTTTTTTGACACCATCTTTGCTAAAGGAGGTTTTGTTACTTGCTCTGGAGTGGGGCGATTTGTCTTGAAGAGCTATTGTGAGGTTTTGGTGAAGTATTTGAGGCTTATTTGTTGCATATTATTTTTTATTAATATTTGTACTAATTGTGCAAGGGGAGAGACTTGTTTGAGGGTTTGAAGATCCATTTTAGGGTCTATTTGAGAAATATAATATTCTGAATTTATTTATTAATTTTCTGAATATTGGCGTGGGGTTTTGGAGAAGAATTGTGAAAGATTTGAGGCTCAAAATTGATAGAAAATTAATTAATAATTTTCAGATTATTATTTAATTATTTTTGATAGGTTTCGTGATCATTTTCACTTGTGAAAGACGAGATTTTGCTCATAATTTTATGCTATTTTTCTTGCACTTTGGCGACTGGCTTGGAGGACCTTTTTTGGCCATTTTTGATGCCCTAGAGGTTTGCTGGAATTTTCCTTGATTTTTGGGCACTTGTGACGTAATTTTGGCGAGGGTTTGAAGTAGAAAATATCAATGAACAACAGCTGTGTTTGAAGGAAAAATCATATTTTTACAGCCATCATAAAGTTGCATTTGATCCTGAATAAATTGGCAAAAAGTTACTTATTTCCTATATTTAATTTTTTGATTATTTTGGCAAGCATTCAGTTGAATTTTAGATAAAATAGTGGCTGGAAATTGTCTTCACATCCTTTGCATTGCGGTACCTACGGTTTCTAGGGATTTGATAACAGTTTTGAAGCATTTATTGCAAACTAGGGTTTGCTGATTTTTCTTTCAGAATTTCAAAATTTGTGGATTTAGGGGAAAACCTTTTTTTTGTGAAATCGTCCCATTTGGGGACATTACATCAAGAGATGAACTGTAAGATGTGTTAGAAAAACAAAAATGAAAATAAATGCGACCTTTATTTCTCAGGATGTGCAATTTTTTTTGATAGCCTTTCAATCTGTCCACGTACAAACTTCCTACCGATAGGCAAACAATCCGGGGTTTGATTTGAAGCTGTAGACTTCACTAATATGTTCTAGTGTTATAGAAGTAATTGACTTTAGCTTTCTATTCCTAATCTTATCTATAGTCATATCCTACATTGGTTTGCATCCTATTTTCAAATTGTTATCATTGGGACGTGGACTTTTTTAGAGGGGAGTAGATGTAGGCATGAGTTTTAGCAATATACTTTTGTCTATGATGATTTATTGACTATAATCATGTGGAATATTAAAAGAATTGATTGTATAATGTGTAATGCACGTAAGCCCTCTTTATTTTTGTTTAGTATAAGTTGTGGTATTGTTATGTATGGGTCAGTTTCGCCAACTGACATACTTGTAATGGCTTCATCCTATATGTATCCTTTTTAGTTTTTACTTACATTAATGGGAGCATAAACATGGCTCTCGATATGTATCCTTTTTACTAACATTTATGGGAGCACGAAGAAACATGGCTCTCGATCTTATGAAGGCCGGATGATATTCAGGGACCATGTACATTGCATTCAATTATCATGAAAGCATTCATAGTTTTATGTCTGTCTGCAAGGTTCACACCTATATATAAGTGTTTTATATTGTGAATATTAAATAATTTGTGTATAGGTTTATGTATTTTCGATGCAAATGAAGTTCTTAAAAGTAAAGTTAGCCATCTGCAAGTCATATCTTATGGAGGCATTCATCCCACGAGTCTTCGATGGTCTGCTCAAGGTGTTTATGGCTTTTCCCATTTGTAATTATCTTGGAGGAACATTTTTTTCAAATATGATGTTTCTATAGGTGATCTTAATTTGATTGACAGTGAAGGTGGACATAACACATATTTTATGGGGTATTGTACACAATCCTTGATCTTTGATTTGGAGTTGGGTGACTAATGAGTTTGTTTGTATTCCAAATTGGGTATTAAACACATTTGGGTTCCTTTATATCAAGATTGTAGTGTTTGTTTGTTTTCCTGTAAATATTTGAGTGATCCAGGAATCCTTGTGGAGTGTTGCCTCATTTCAAGATAGGGAGAGTTTTAGTTATATGTTGAGATATCTCCTAGAGATTGAAGCAAGTGCTATGTCTAGAATCTTGCAGGGAACCTAAGAGGGTAATACCATGCCGACAGGGTGATTCTGCAGGTTTTGACAACTGCATCTTTTGGGTGATCTACAACTCTCAAATTAATGCATTTAAGGCAACCTTTCTTTCGTATCAATGTTGGAAGAACAAAGTGGTACTTTAAAATGTGCAGCTATATTGTCAAAGGAAAACAATACACAAAAAGGAAGGCAGGAGAAATAAAAGACATTATACTCCAATGTTATTACACTTGAGGAAGGCCCAAAACATTACCGAATGGTGAATTGATTAGCCCAAAGTGCAAACACTATTCGCAATAGATATGGAAAGGGGGCAACAGAGTGGATGCACAGCAAAAGGGGAAGCAATGAGCGTGTAAGATAATAAGCAATAATGAAATTATTTAAATGGTAGGCACCTACAAGAAACTGTGGGT
Organism: Torreya grandis; assembly: GCA_037957365.1. Classification (NCBI taxonomy): domain Eukaryota; kingdom Viridiplantae; phylum Streptophyta; class Pinopsida; order Cupressales; family Taxaceae; genus Torreya; species Torreya grandis. The sequence continues at coordinate 25,289 of JARHVA010004275.1, forward strand.
GCCAATAGAATCAAAACTGGCTGGAAGAAAGAAAGAAAGAAATTATATTAATGTCCAGAGATGACCAAAAGTAGGTCAATGGGACTGAAGGATACAATCACCTCTACTGAGATGAATAAATTATAAAATAATTACAAAGGAATTGGGATAGCCTATTACAAAGGATATTATGCAAAATTACCTTAATTCTTTTAAATTATAACGGATAGTGTCTTATTATGAATCATCTTAAATCTAGCTAGTTTGAAATAACTTGCAGAAAGAGGAAATATTAAGGGGTGCCACAATTTTCTGTTGTCTAAGGGGATGGTGACAACAATGAGGTACTGATCATTGGAAGCATGTTTCCTTCGATTTGCTTGACCATATTGCTTTATATAGAGGCACCTTTGGCCCATCCTCTGCACCAATGCAGTGACTTGATGACCTCACATCCCATTCACTGATTTAGTAGGAGTTTATTCCCACCAACCATATAACTGTAGTTCATCTTCAAGTGTCGGAGGTTCAGGGAGGAGACACATGAGACAATGAATGTCTTGCATCCTTCAAGAAAATCTGCGTAATATTTAACACTTCTTAGATATGGTAGGAATATGAATTGTTATAGCTAAAATTTAGAAAATGCTTTTAATTCTGATGACATGTTGATCCTATCTTTGGAATTGGAAGGCTTTTTCCTTTTTCTTTCGTCCATTGGTCCAAGATACACATTATAAATTACTTTGGTTTCTCTCCAACTATGACATGATGCAGTCAATGGTTGTCCTTGTTCAGTTGAATTAACTTTGCACTTCCCATTTTTTAGTCTCTTGAAGTTCTGTTTAGCTATTTCACTTCACCATAATAATCATTGCCTTTTTTTTTGTTGTAAATGAAAATCTTCAATAAGGCATTAATTAACTATCTCTAATGAAAATAATTTTTAGTAATTTCTTTCTGACACAATTTCTCCTTTATGAAACATGTAACTTCTGAAACCCTTTCCACCTTCTCCCAGCCTGCTTTTGGCAAGTCTTTGTGCATGTCTTTGAGAATATAGAGTGAATATCTATGAATAAGATGGGATAAGTGCATCAACTAAGATGGATAAGTGAAACCACACATATACTGATTAACTCTTAAAGGAGAGTTGAGATGCATACCATAAACAGGTGAGCAAAAGGAGTACCAAAATAGCAGCAGAATTGTAAACCCGAGCAATAACTCATTAATGAGAAAATGCCATGATTGGGCAGCTGCAAGACTGTCACAGTATATCATAAAAAATGTTCTGTGATAGAAGATAGAGTTCTCTATCTACTCAAGGTAAGAAAACATGTCTACAATGATATCTTAAGGCCCTCTTTATGGTGAAGTGTATCACCTCCCATAAATGTAGCAACACTAGCATGTGTGTGACACATACATGATAAAAGTGTTATATTGGGTTTTCATTCTAACATTCCTATGCCAGTATGTAAACCCGAGTTTGTACATTTTTCGGTAAAGCTTTCTATACTTCTACAGCTTCAGGATTCTAAGTTAGTCTTTTATATTGTATTGCAGTTCTCTATGTGAAGGTGGAACTGTGGAGGTTATAGGACCAATGGCAGCAACTGTTGAAGATGTGATGTTGGTGTATGTATGTTCCCCCTTTCAAATAGATAATTCCATCGCTTTCAAACATGTCTGAATTAGTTTAAGCTAACTAGTTTTCTTGAAAAACAGTTTAAATTGCTTCTGTATGTGGCTTATTCAGTTGTTATGCGGGATTGACATTTACTTGTTAATTCATAGAGGATATAAAAAAGGATAAATATCCAACAGTTTCCAAGATCAAGGTGAAATTGATCTTTCACAAGCAAAAATACACACCCACATATAGTGTTTAAGGCAGAAATATCTCAGGTCAAGTATAGGGTTCAAGAACTAATCAAAGGCTTTCACATTTGTAAAAGATGTTTCATAAGCCTCAGATTGTGGGAAAAAAATCCAAAAGAGGTATCGTTTCCTTCCTTATTGTAATGATTAGGCTCACCATTCATAGACGTAAAGATCCATTTGCCATTTTCGTCTAATAAATTCTGTAACAACCCGGTGCAGGGTAAAACAACATCTTAAGAATTCATAAGAATTAAAGGTTAAAAAAAACCTGGAAACATATTTTTGAGAAGACTAAGATCATATTGATTTCCATGATAAGAAATAGCAAGGTAGGATTGCACAAGGAATCTCTGGTCAAAGTTTAAGTGTAGGAGAAATGGTAATAAATCTAGAAATAATCACATTATAGCATACAGGATATATTGCAAATCATAGTTTGGTAACAGCTGATCATTGCACTATGCAGCTAGGATTAATTATGAGGTGCAGTATGTACAGCTGGCAATGTAAGAGAATTTACCAGTAGATTGAAACTTCGTGTAAATTACTATCTTTCAGAGCTAAAAGGGATGGAATATCTGGCACTTTAATAGGACATTGCAACCTATCTGATGAACCTTATCCCAATTCCAGATCACATGGACAACCTGTACTTGCTACAATGTAAAACATTTCATGTACCTCAACTAATCTCTTGTGGTATTTGCTATCATGCATTTCAGTTCGAGAAGCTCGGCTATTCCTCTAATCAGAGAATACCATGAATTTTTGTTACTCAAAGACCCAATGGTTTTGTGTCCTAATTGCAGGGTTATTTCTCTTTGCTTCTAAACAATGCACCAATATGGGATGTATTATGAAAGACCTACAAGAATACTTGCCTTCTATATCAGTGTTAAATAAGAATAGTCCCATTGCAACTGAATTTCTGAGTTCCTTACTTCCTTCCAGCTATAACTGTATTCCTGCATTATTTTAAACTCAAATTCCTTTCATGCTTCTTAGCTTGAATTCAACAATTTTGAGATTCATTGGTGATTTTGAGCCCAACCCTTTGTTTTTGAAAGATCGCGATTTCAAAAAATAGGGAAATTTTTTTAGGGTTAATGTTTATCTGGGGTTATGGACTGAACGGCTTGCGGTGTGCATAACCTGATTTAGTTTGGGTTTGTCGGAGTTGACTCGTGTGGTCAGTACGCAAGGATTTCACTTAGGCTGACATTGGTTTACCCTATTCTGGTCCTATTAAGCAAGAAGTATGAGTCATTGTGGATGTAATGCATTGCAATATTAGTGTGTAGCAAATCATTTCTCAATTGCTATATATGAAGTACTCTCTCTTATTAGCTTATTTGTCTATCAACAGTCGTTTCTATTTATAATTTTCAGCTTTATCATTTCTTTTTCCATTATGAATTAATTATTTACTTATGCAATTGCTACCTTCATATGTATCGTCTTCACCCTAGATCCTACCAGTGAGTGTGGCAAGGGTTTGCACCTCATCATGGTCCTTGGTTTCCTATAAGAATGGCATAAGGATCTAGGGTGAAGACTGCATAGGCAGACCAAGAACCTATAAGGGTTTTCTCTGAGTTGCAATTGAGGTCCTATGTACCCTAGGTTCCTTAAGGCTCATCCTTTGGAGGTCCTATGTGCATGACCCATTGCTTCCTATAAGAATGGCATTGCAACCCTGCCTATGAGCTTGTGGAAGTGACGTATTGCAGAAGACTGCATAGGCAGGCCGGGAACCTATAAACATTGTTTACTTATGCTTGTACAGTTTTACTTGCTTGAAGTCCTACATGTTGATGCACTATTGTTTTTGGTGGATTGAATTTTTTAAAGGAAAAGCGGAAATGTGGTGGAGACAGTGTCCCAGATTCAAAAAGCCATGCTTGCGGAAGGCTGTGAAGCCAAAAATATTTCACAATTATCGTCATTTCCTCACAAAGGCAGAAGCATGGTTGGGTGTGAAGCCAAATTCCTTCACAATAAACATCATTTTCAAAGGCACCATTTTTTAGTGCTCTTATTTCATTAAGTGGCTCCAGAGTTGTCAAAACACAAAAAATTGCCCTTATATTACCATTTCAACATTAGTGTACTCCAGTATGTGCAACATATTATTTTGTGTGATATTTTTGTGTTGGAGATCTGACACCAATGCACACCCTCTGATTGGCACTCTTTCCTTGTGGAGGTATTTCTCAGCTTTGGAGGAACTTTTTATTTTGCCAATTATTTTTTTAATCATTTTTGTTGATGCAAGCACGGGTGTGCATAGTGCTGCCTGCCTTAATATTACTAATGTCAGTTGCATATTTCTAAGTGTGCACAGTGCTTGCATTATAAGTAATTGTTCTGTGGGAGCCTTAATCATTTGCAGCGACATTTTCTTGATGATATTGTGAGGCTGCATAAGCAATTTTTTCTAGAATGGAGATTGTGTATTGTGTCATGCAAGAGCATTGTGTATGTAGCTAGGACATAGGCCATCTTTAGCATCTAGGAGACAACCACCATCTGTGTAACATAGTCACAGGCTGTGGGGGGTGACTATGTAGTGCATGGAAGGCGTGGGCTATTGAATAAGAACACCATTCTATAGCATATGGGCGCATCCTTTATTGCGCTTAGGCATGCCATATGCAGTGCATGGATTTGAGCTATATGTGGTTGCGTGGGCACTCCTTTACCAAGGGTGTGCTGTAATTGCAGCACATGGGTATGTCATAATTATGTTTGTTAGGGCTCTGAAGGCTGCTTTCCTTCAGTTGCATTGGTCTCTTAAAGAGTGTCCAACATCGATCAATTTGATCAAACATCTAGCTCTCATAGAATTGATTGCCTCCTAGTTATAAATCAGATCCAATTTATTTCATGTCTTCTCTAGATATTTGTATAAACACTAGAGCTTTGTGTAAATATTTGGCTTCCATAGATTCAATTGCATAAAGGCAGTGGGTCCAATGCCTTACGGCCCCTATTGTACACTCTTTTTTTTTGTGCCTGATATTTATGTTGCATCTGTTAATGTTAAGTGGCACTGTGAATTTTTCAAGGCTCAAGGCTTTGGTTTAATAGTTAAGGTTCTTGTTTAGTGGGTATTCGTAGGGTATCACATGGATGGCTAGGTATGTTTCTAAGAGGAGCAGTATTACCTTGACTTAAGGGCTTAAGACTTATTTATTTGTTCAAGCAGGTGAACCTTTTTTTTTGTCGAGAGCTGCATCTATATTGCACTTAAGAGCATGGGAATTACTGTGCCGAGCAACTTTGTTTCAAGGAAAATCTCACCCCAGCTAAACACAGTTAGCAGTCACCTCTCTTGGATGCTATTCTTAACAAGATACATCATGGAGCCACATACTTACAACAAGGAGACCATTTTTTGCAAACACATTTTTAACAAATTTTTTGTAAGGGATTGCATTGGCATTGTAACTTTTGGAATTTGAGAATTTTTTCAAACCATTTATCAGACAATAACATCTAGAGGGATGAGCAACTACAGGAATGGATTGATAGTGAGGTGTTCTGGCCCTCACATTGAATTGTTGGTTTTTGGAAGGGAAGGATTTGATTTTTGTGATCAGATAGATCTGAGCTAGGAATATCGCTGCCTCTTCTTAGAGGAGGTTTGGGGTCTTGGTCTGAGCCGATTGGCACTTTGAGGGATAGTTATTTGGTTTTTTGGGTTTCTTGGGTTTCTTGGTACGCATGAAAATTGTTTGACAAAATGCTTCCCTGCTCTTTGTTCTGTTTTTTGCCTAACTTCCCCTTCGCTGTTTGCTTTCCATTGTTTTTTTTTGTCTCCCTTTGCTGGGACGCCCCCTTGTTTTTAGTTTGTTGAGATGAGCTCGGAATTGTAGTGAATTGCGGGAGGAAGTAGGTGGACTCAGATTTTATTTTGCTTTTTGTTGCATCGCGGAGATCTGATGAGTTTGCTCCATTTAGTACCTCCTTCGTTTGGATTCCAGATTGGATGCATAGTTCTGTTAATATGCCTTGTTCTCCTACCTATCCATTAGTTCGTTGACGGAAGCTTCATTACCTGGGTCTAGGAATTTCTGCTTCTCTGACTCAGACTTTATTGACTTTGAGGAACAACTTGTGGACTATTCAGATGATCCAATTGCTGGGACGACCATCTTTACTGAGGATATTTGGGGATTTTTTCAGTACCCTAGGAATGGTTTAGGCTCACCCATTGGTTTGAGGGGGGACCATGTCATTCATCTACAGACTCCAATCCTCAGAGGTTCAGAGGGTGGAATTGGTGCCAGCAGTCTGACTAATCAGGAAAATGCACATGGAATTTCTACTCCTATTGGTGCTTTAGGGGGTCAAGAACAGTCTAAACAAACGAACTCCTTTCCTCTTCTTAGTGGCTCATTTTGGTCATCACTAGGGTCTAATGTTTGATGCTCTTGGGTCATCAGATGTTCTTTTTTCACTGAGACCCACGAGAGCCGTGTCTGGCTTCTCCCAGATATTACAGGATACCATTGGTTCTCAGACTGCTGTCAGAGGACTAGGAGTACTGGTGATGTTAGAGGTTTAGGTGGGGTGGCTTTCTAACTAAGGACTCACTTTGGAGCAAAATTTCAGTGGTGGCTTCTAATGAGTTTCCCAGATTCATGTGGGTCCGGATTATTGGTGCTGCTCCACTTCCCAGGGATATCTATATCGCAGTATGTTACTTTCCTCCGACCTCATCATATGCCATTCACAATGGTCCTGAGGGGGACCCTTTTATAGACTTATATATTGGTATCACTTAGTACTTAGTTGTTGGGGAAGTTATCCTTTTTGGTGACTTCAATACCCATACTAGAGACTTTCAAACACCTCTCCATGATCGTTTAGTGGACATGTTCTGCACATAGGGGATTGATTCAGAGACCATGGGGTTATATAGGATGTTAGATGATGTGTCAGGGCCTTACACGCCATATGGTAGACACCTCTTACAGCTGGGTGAATCTCATGACTTGTTGATCCTTAATGGGCTACCTTGCTTTCCAGGTTCTCACTCTTTCATGTGTAGACCTCATGGTGGAGGTACGATTGTGATGGATTATGTCCTATCTAGTCAGAACCTTTTGCCCTTTATCCATCATTTTTCCATTTCCCCCATTCCTCTTGTGGACCATGTTCTTTACTTCTCCCTTCGGGCCGACCCCCCCGTTACGATCCCCTCTTTTAGCATAACACGTACCACCTTCCAGTTTGATGATGGGGATCCTGACATCTTTTCCTCCCACATCTCCTAGCTTCTGCGTCCTGAATCCCAGTTCTTCTCACTTGATTGTGTTACTTCCAAGTACACCTGCCTTTCTTCCATCATTAGGGACGCTGCCCTCAAATCTTTTCCTATATCTACCAAATCCACATCTACCTCCCATCAACCTAAAAGATCTCGTCTCGTGAATAAGTGGTATGATGATGATTGCAGGACCCCGGTATGCCTTTATCCATGCCCATCGCTCATATCCAGCCTTAAAATCATCTTATTGCTATCTTCTTCATCGTAAGAAATGCCTCTTTATTTCTCAAAGGAGATGGGTCTTACGTGCTTCCTACATCCACTCTCCCAAACATTTTTGGCATACCATCCTCCCCTGGCATTCTCCCCTCCCCCTTAAGCTTAACCCTGCATCCATAATTTCCCACATCTCCACTCTTTATGATATTCTTGGTCAACCTCAAATCCATGTTGTTTCTCCACCCTCTTCTTGTCACTTATTCACGTACAAGAACATCAGGGTGGCGGTGAGGGTGATGAATTATATCAAGGCAGTTGATGAGGAAGGTTTCCAAGCTAAGTTATTCAAACATGGTCTTAGAGCTTTTGGAAGCTACTTGGTTGATCTTTTCCACCATGTGGTTTGTACGGGGTTCCTGCCTTCTTAGTAACATTACATTATTCACCCGATACACAAATCGGGCCCCTGTTCAAATCCTGACAACTATAAGATGATCATGGTTGGACACACATTCTCGAAATTGTATGCTATTGTGCTCCACCTGCAGCTTTCGAGGGAGTTAGAGCAGAGGCATCGCAGGGCTAGGGGACAGGGAAGGTTTAGACCAACCCATCAGACTGTTAATCATATCTTCACTCTCCGGGCCATTATTGAGAAGGCACGTCATCACTCATCCAAAATATACTGTTGTTTTGTATATTTTAGGAAAGCATTTGATTCTGTTCTGCAGGAAACACTTTTCCAGAGACTTTGGAATATTGGCATTTTCATGACCCTACTGGCAGCCATTATGTGACTGTACGAGACTGTCCTTGGTCATCTTCGTATTGTTCATGGGATTTCATATTTTATCAGTACCATTGGGGTCAAGTAGGGCTGCCCCTTGTTCCCAACCTTATTTGGCATATACATTGATGAGTTAGAGACCTTTCTTCATGAGCATATTCAGGCTAGTGATGGGTGTCTTCTTCACTAGGTTTTGATTTCTATTCTTTTGTTCGTCGATGATGTGGTCCTTCTAGCTTCATCTCCCGAGGGTTTACAACAACAGTTGAATGCCTTGGCTCTTTTCTAGTGATCTTTGACAGTTGACAATTAACCTAGGGAAAATTAAGGTTATGGTTTATGGTTTTCAATGGGTTGAAGACTTCCTACCTCCATTTCTTCTTCAGGGGAAAGGAGGTTGAGATCACCACTTCCTATACTTATTTGGGAGTGCAATTTTCTGGTCCATGTTTCAGCTTGAGGCAGGCCCTCCAACATAGGATCAACAAGGGATATGGTTCTTTAGGCCTTCTTGAGCGACAGTGTTTTTGCCATCACTTTTAGGACATCTCCAAGATGTCCCTCATGGATACACTTATCAGACCTATTGTTCTTAATGGCTCTGCGATTTGGGGGCCTTCTTTGCGTGAGGTAGATTGGGTGACTGTCGAGAGGGTCCAGACATTTCTCCGTCACATTATTGGGGGTCAGCAGACGGTTCCCCAACACATTATCCTTGTAGAAATTGGGGCCCAACCCTTCCGCTTGGAGTCTATGTTTGATCTGATTTCTTTCTTGCATCACATTCGAAGTTTTGCTGATTCAGCGAGTGGGGATGACAAATATCCATACTTAGCTTACTATTTCTTAGAGACTATTGCCCTCTTTGCTCCCCCGACTCGTGTTCGTTGTTGGTATGCAGGGGTTTCTGACCTTTTAGAATTTGTGGGGATTAGGATGGACGGGATCCCTCCATTTAGGTATTCCTTGGATGCACCGGCTCATCTTCTACCCACTAGATAGGTGCTGAACCGGATCATTCAGGAGGATATTTACAGACAATTTAACCATACTACTTGGGTAAACCCTCATGGGGGGTTACGCCCAAAGATGGCATTTTATGCAGAGCACTTTTTGGAGTTGAAAGATGGGCTTATTGTTCGCCCGTAGTATACACTCTGCTAGTGGATGCACGCTCTTCGCATCCCATTAGGACAGTTCAGAGTGGGCTCTCACAAGCTTAGCATTGAGACAGACCACCAGATAGATCGGATAGACAGGGTTTGTCAGTAATGCAACATTCAAGAGGTTGAGATCGAGGAAAACTTCATCTTCCGTTGCCCTGTATACTATGAGATCAGGGTGAGATTTCATTGCCTTTTTAAGAGGATTCAAACTCTTTTTGGTTTCTTTAGATATGAGGACCAAAGATGTTTAGCTTTATAAATGCACAAAGTCCTTAAGCTTCACGATCATTCTATTTAGGGACCTACTAGACCAGACTCTACTCAGCGGATCACTTTCTTTTTCACGGTGCTACCTTTGAGAAGAGGTACTAAGTGTCAGACTGACACTAGTATGACCATACATCCTAGACCAGTGTGGTCCAGAGAGACCATCCACAACTCTCCGAGATTTCACCAACATAACCATTTTAGGTCCGACACCAAGAGACAGACTAGATCCACCAAATCTTCATAGAGGACTTTTTCCTCTAGGCAGCAACACAGAGGGTAGATCAGACATCTCACCTCCTCTTCCTCGGGTCATCTTTCTATCAGGGGCTTCTTCTCATCGGCCTTGGATGTTCGGAGAGTTGGGTCCAACTCTTGATGGACCCCTTCCTGGTTCTTCCTTCTCATTGTTCATCCCCACTTCCCCATTGCTTAGGGGTTTTTGTGGGTTCATTTTCATTTCTGTTTCTCTTTGGCTCTGAGTGTTCTTTCTCTTTGCCTTGATTTGTATTGGTTTCTTTCTGCTTTGTCCCTTTCGTTTTTGGAAACCTTTGGGGTTTCCCGCTTGTTCCTAACACTTTTGTAATCTGTTGCCCCTTTGACCTACTTTTGTGGTCATATGTTGGACATTAATATTTTTATCTTATCTTTGTGATGTTGGACCCTAGCTGGGATACACAAAACAATAACCAGAGGAGGCAAGTGCATCTTGTAGCTTCTGCACTAAAGCTGTCAAAGGAGCGTCTTTGCCAAGTGATTCAATGGAAGAGATAGATCAATAAACCTTGTCAATGTCTCTTGTAGATGCTTTCTTAAATTAGCCTGTGACATTTTCTCTTTGTAAAAATCACACCCAACTAACTTCTGAATGTAAGCCACTGGATATTTATTTTCTAAATGATATTCTAGAAATGAGAGACTCATTAGAATTTGAAGACTTCAATAATTGCAGTTGATCTAGTGAATATTCACTACAAGGTGGAAACATTTTTGGCACATAACTGACCTCATCCTTTTCCATTGAGTTCCGAAACAATTTTTTTTTTTGGCAAGGACACAACCAACAAAACATCATGCCACTCAACTATGAATTATATAGCACATACGCACACCACATGCACAGCTCCGAAGAAAATATATATACCAAATTCTTAATGCAAATTCTTCAAACCAACAGGTTCTCCAGGAAAGAACACAACCACCCAAACACCTTGTGGGCTCAAGATACCAAGATGGGGAGAAGGAGAAAACACCATAGCTCACAAGCTACATTTTATCGAACAAACAAACAAAACATAAAAATGAAAGGGAAAAACACAAGCCAAAATATGTGGAAAGGGAAACTATTTACAAAGGAACGGAAAACACAAAAAGACTAAACATATCTATTTAAGGGTTGGACAAAGTATGAGCCTTTGCGGGACAAAATTTGGCATCATGAGGACATCACTTGCAAAGACACGAGTAAAGACAACAACATGTTTTTAATTGTGCCCATGGGGAGACAGATGAATACCGATTCAAACACTTGATCACGCACAATCGGAATGTAAAGATTACTTGCATTTTGTTCATAAATGTAGGAGGTTTGTTTTGATTTGAAACTTGGGATACAAACAACGTGAAACATACCTCCAATATATTCATTTTTTGGCTACTCTTGTGATTCTTCCACAATGAATAGCTGGACGGAATCTTCCAAAGGTGCCTCTAAATGTGAGCTTGGGACTAAAATCTTTTGGCACTCAAAATGGCTGGAAACTTCTTGTTTCTTCTTCAAAATCTGCTATATGCTTATGCTCAACATCATTACACATTTTCCTCACCAACATGAAGACCACTACTTTCGTGACTCATCTCATGCTCTTGAAAGGAGGCTGAATTTTCCTTTTCAATACATTCTTCCGCTTGAGCTAAATTTTGAATTGGGCACTTTTTTTTCCTTTTGACTTGTACGACTCCATAGAACTCTTTTAAAAACTGCACTCTTTTTCTATCAACAATCTCATGAATCGGATTTTCTTTGAAAGCCGATATGAAGAGAAAAACACTTTTTGTTGTATCATCACTTGCACAAATCCAGTCCTCCCTGATTCGGGCTCTTTTAAAATACTTATCTCTTTTATTTCTTCTTCCTTTTGCCACCCAATGTTTCCAAGATATGCATACTCTTGTTTCAGCCGAAACCTTTTCATGTCTGCAACCAAAATCAGACCATGGGCATCAATAGAAAAAGTCAACAAATCAGAAGCATGGGCTATGTTCCATCATTTCCAAGCATCTTTTCAATGGAGTCGCCAATCTTCTTTTTCAAGGGGAAGATTCCCTTCAAATTATAGGAATCAAAGACACATTTGCAATCCTTAGCGGAGTTGCAAAAAATTGTTGGTGTAAAATTTGGTCGCCTTGGTTCTGTGACTCGCCCAATATGAAGCAATGCAAACTCATCAACAATGGAGAAATACCGTAGAGATGGTGATTCTCCTTTGCGTTTGAGAGGGGTAGTTCCCTCGTAGGATATGAATATTTTGGGGTTTTTGTGTACTTTTTACTCAAAAGCACAAAAGAAAACAAAGCAAAAAATAAAAGGAGAAAGGGGGAGAAACCCATAGGGGGAAAAAGCAGAGAACCACTGGATAACTCAGGAATACATGAAAGAAAATTGAAATCCTTCCTCTTACATAAAAATGAGTATAGGACTAACAGGTGAATTGGGAACAAAAGAGGATACCTGGAAGCACAAAGTCTCCTTATGAACCAAATTACATATACTTGGTACAAAGTTTCCTTGAGATCAAACATGCAGAAACTTGTGAACATTAAGAAAGCTCATACATGGGGTTTTCGACACAAAGTTTGGAAACACCATAGGTTGCATATAATCAAGAAAATGGAGACTTCATCTACAAATAGAAATACGTAATTCATAAAAGACATTAAAATCTATGGAAGCCCAAGAACAATCTCACCCGCTTGCTTGAATTTCATTGCTCCAATCTAGAAATTACATAACACACCCAAAGTTGCAACTAGCTCTCTCCAAGAGTTCGCAAGATAGAAGCTTTACGAAATTCAAATTTTTTCTTTTGTACAATATTTCCTCAACCAAGGAAGATGAAAACTCCTTCATTTGCCCATCTTTTGATTTTCTTATTTGGGCAAATTTACAATATTAAATGCACTTTTCAATTTGCATTTACACAACAATACTAATTCTAAAAAGAATTAATTCACTAAATGATTGAAAATACATTCATTTGTCGACTTTAATTAACATTAATTAATTATTTTGTAATTAATAATGTAATTAAGTCGGTTAATTCCCTGTCGAGCCCACAAAATCAAATCTACAACTTACTCCCTATGGGTCAGTTGAAAACGTTGCCTTGTCCATTGGGCTATGGGGTCCTGTAAAACATCATGGAAAACAAGACAATATGCAAATTGATGGGAAAATGATGAAAATAGTGTAGCGAAATTTGGATGGCCAAATTTCACTACAATAGGTAGTCATTCTACCTTAGTCATGTCTCTGTTTTTTGATTTAATGTTTCACAGTATTCACATGCAATTGTGGGTGAGGTTGCTTCTTCATAGATCTTGAAACCTGCACTAGATCCACATATCATAGCCTATCCCAACATTTTAACAAAGGGTACCCTTATTTTATTCACAGCGCTAGAGACAACAACATGATGACAAGATTACAACTCCACACTTTGACATGCTCATACACTACCCATTCCTCCAATATATATACTTCAAGAGATAAATTGGATTAGCATTGTAGGTAGTGAGGTGGATAAGGCGAGTCATCTAAAACATCCTAGTAGCTATTAGAGGTCATGTTGGTCAGCGAACAACCTTGGTAAAAATACGCAAAGATGGGGTCCCCCTTAGACCGATAGTAAATACAAGAAACTCCCCAACCTCTCCTCTTGCAAAATATCTGGTGGGAAAATTGAAGAATTTGGTCGACAACTCATCCTCTTTTATAAAAAACTCAGAACACTTTGTTTTCAAAGTCAAGGATCAAAGAGTTAATGAAGGGGACATTTTGGTTAGCTTTGACGTGGTGTTGCTTTTCACAAAGATACCTCTTGATGAAGCAATGAATGTTATTTGTGATATCACAAACCCACAAACTGTGGACTTGGTGGAACTGTGCCTAATATGAACATTTTTCTCCTTTAAAGGAGAGATTTACGAACAAATGAAGGGAGTAGCATTGGGATCGCCTTTATCTCCCATTGTTGCAAACCTATTCATGGAACATTTCGAGGCCAAAGCTCTTGCTTCATACCTTTAAAACCAGATTGGTGGGATAGGTTTGTTGATGACACCAACGCCATATGGTCACATGGCAATGGAGAACTAGATAACTTCCATGTACATTTAAATGGGATATCTAACCAGATCTAGTTCACTATAGAAAAAGAAGAAATCAATAATCTAGCTTTCCTTGATGTCATCTCCAAAAATTTATATAAATCTTTAGCCCAAGAAGTTTATAGAAAAAATATGTGTACAGATCTATACCTACAATTACATTCCCACCATTACCCTTGCCATAAAACGATGGTTCTCAACTCTTTGGCCACCAAAGTAGTTAGGATCTCAGACAGAGAACATCTTTTTCAAGAAAAAGAGCATCTTTTAAACGTGCTCCTAAAAATAGTTTCAAAAAATGGGAAATTGAGAAAGCATTCCACAAGGCTTCACTTAATAGACAACGGAACATTAATGAAAAATCGGAAATTCCTAGGATCACTATACCATATATTAAGGGTGTTTTGGAAAAATTAGCCAGAATAGTGAGGAGAGTCGGTTTACAAATGACATGCAAACCTCAGAACATTCTTCTTACTAGTCTCGATTTGACAAAAGATCCATTAGATCAGAAAAGTCAAAAAGGAGTATACATTGTTCTTTGTTCGTGTGGCAAACCATATGTGGGGGAGACAGGAAGATCTCTCCAAATGAGACTTAAAGAACACTCCAAAGACATTCTTCACTCTCATATTAATACCTCTGCACTTGTTGAACATTCTCATGTTACCAAACACCACGTATGTATGGAGGAGGCAAAGATGATCGTTAGAGAGGAAAACTATTTAAAGAGAAAAGTGAAGGAATCTATTGAAATAGAAAAAAGACCCGCCAATTTAAATAGAGACAATGGACTTGACATTGGGAGTTCATGGAGGCCGATTTTGAATTATTTGAAAAGAAGAGACAAAACTACCAATGTGTGATTAACCTTTTTAATATTTGTGGAATCTATGCAGGCATTAATTTGCATTGATTATATAAATATATTTTTGTTTGAGCCAACCTTTTTGAAATTGAGCTTGGTACACATTAGATTTCCTACTATTTAAGGTGGTCTCATGAGTTGTTTGTCCCTCGGAGCAGCTTCATTATTCCCTTCTCCCTGGAGATGGATACACATTGTATCCGAAACATCGGATTTTATTAAAATTAACATGGAGGAACCAGAAATTCAGAATCTAAACCTTATTAAATGTACATGAGGTTATGTGGATATGTACATACATGTGACTACATACAATAAACCAAGTTAATTTTATCTACCACTAATGCATATTTAATGATTGTGTCTACACATATGCAGTACCACAACATGCACACCTACACGTGTGAACATGTCCTAACAGCAGATATGCTAAAACATGTAGTTTTTTAATAATATCCTTCATACAAAATTCAAAATATGAGTATTACAATATGACAAAGTCTACCCATAAATGATGCTGCATAGTAGATTTCAATTAAAAAAATATTAAGTCATTGCCATAGGGAATTCAAATTAAGAAAAAGGTCAACAAACTACAGAAGTTCATCATCATCTTCTTTGTCTTCATCTCATCTAGATCCTCATCTTCCTCATTGTCAACATGATATTGAACCTCGGAACTTTTAACATGAAGCTTAAATGGCTGAACATCACAACTTTCAACATGAGGCTAAGATGTCTCATTTAGCTACTTGCGACTAAGTAAATGCAAATGGCTAGGTTCAAAACAAGGGACTCTAAATTTTTTTTGGTGACTAAGTAAATGCAAATGGCTAGGTACAAAATAAGGGACTCGTTTTTTTTTGGTTTCAATTTGTTCCTCTTCTTGGAGTAAATGAAATCAAATGTGCTCTAGTTCATCTTGCAAGAAGATGTGCTAATAGCTTGACTTGAAATTCAAATGGAAAATATTGCAGTTCTAGGTTATGCACTCTACAAGCCTTCTACCAAGATGTTCCTGGCCAAAAATCTCCTGTTAATCCCTCTAATCATTCAGTTGATCTCAAATCTTTTGTTTTTTGTTTTCCTCAGGCTACATTCATTATATGCAATCATGTAGGTCATTTGTGGCCTCGAATCTGATCTATAACACCTTCCGAATGAGTGAGGGTTCAAGTAACATGCTGTTGTGTGTATGGGAATATGCAGTTGATCCTATCTCTTGTACACCATTTTCCATATGGGCTTGAATTCAGTTTCAATATTATTAAATGGTTATTTGATTTTCTCTTTTGTGATATTCGTGCCTTCATGTATATTGCCCATGAGAAGAGGAAAGTGATTGATTGATTTACTGTTTTGTGATATTCATGCCTTCATATATGGCACCCATGGTAAGAGGAGAGTCACTATCAAATAGATGGAGCATTTCTATAAGAGGCTCAGGCATCTCCAAAAGTTTGGTTGATGAATCCCAAAAATATTATCTCAAAATTATGTTTGAAACATCAACAACTATAACTGTTTGAGAAAGTTTATGAGATATCCAATCTGTACAACCACCACATTTCGCAAAGCATCCTTCTCCTCAACTACCCTTTGCAATGTGAGCACGTTAGTTGCGAGGTGTTCTTGTAGTGAATTTTTCCCATCTGGATTTCACTACCCACTTGAGTTGTTTTCATTGTTTTTTGCTTTTTCCACCTTTTGTGGTGTCTCCACAACCTAATGGACAAGGAAATGCCACAAGGAAATCCACACAAAACAAATTGTGGTTTGACATTCATGGGCTCAAGATGCAAATTAAATGACTCATCTAAATTATTAATTCTTTTAGAATTAACTAATTTATTTAAAGTTGTAAAAGTATGTTAAAAAGGAAGAGCACTTAGAGATAACTATGCATTTGAAGTCACTGGATAAATTAATTCTTTTTGGAAATCATATTGTATGCAAAATCAAAAGTGCTTTTAATTTGGTAGAATGGATACCCTTAGTCCTTGGCATTAAGTTGAAGAAGCATTCCGTACACGTAATCTGTGTAAAAAACAGTGTTTCAATAAAAAAAGAAAAACTGCATTTAATGTTGTAAAATGCCTGAATAATAGGCAAACTCTAATTAAAGTAAATTTAGTTGTAAGATGAGTTAATATAGTGAATAACTTTCCAACTTTTGTGGGTGTAAAGATTGTACAAAAGAGAAAATCCGGATCATTGACAAAGGTTTTTCTTTTTCAAGCTATTGGGGAAGAGATGGCCGCAACTTTGTATGTGCTATGTGCTTCCCTGGATTTGAGCAATGGAATGCAAGCAAGCAGGTGAGATCAATCTTTGGCTTTGTGGGTTTTGATGTTTTTTGTTTATGAGTTATGTATTGCTAAGAGAAGCCATTAAAATTATACACTTTTCTTGGTTGTGTGCAACTCATGGTGTTTTCAAACTTTATGTTGAAAACACTTGTATGGGCTTTGTACCAAGTGTACTCAATCCGAGTTTTGAGGAGACTTTTGTGCATCTAGGCAAACCTTTTGTTCCCATTACATTTGTTGTTCCTATTTCCATTTTTGTGTGAGAGAAAGAATTCTTGCCATTTCATTTAATTCCATGTTATTGTGATGGTTCTCTACATTTATTCCATTGTAGGTTTCTCACCTTCACCTCCATCCTTCTCCATTCTTTTCCCATTTTCAGCTTCCACAATTTCCCAATTTTGTTTCGTTTTTGTGTTTTTCGGTTAAAAGTACACAAAAATCCCTAAAAACCCATAATCATAGGAGTGAGCTTTCCCTCTTAAACGCAGAGGAAAATCACCATCTCAATTGTGATTTACATTTTTGACAAATTTGTGTCATTACCCTTCGGCGAGTTATAAAACCAAGGAAAACCCAAACAACATAAATTTTTGCCAACAAGTGTGTAACAAGAAGAGTAATTACATCCATTGATGCAAATGTATAAAAATTATGCAATGCAAAGCTATGATTTGCGATGAACTTTGTTACTATCTTTAATTTTATTTACCATTTCTTCACCCACACCAAATTGTTGACGTCTTCTAGAAGACGATCCATAAAATGTGCTACACAAGGGTTACAAGACCAAGTAGAAAATCTATGCGTAATATTATTATCTGCTCCCTTGATTTTTTTTCCTGACAATGTGAACCACACTCTCAACTCAATAGTCACATGTGTTTCTATAACATCATCAATGATATATTCAGATGTCTTTGTTTTCTCACGTGTATCAACTGCTTAAAAAATTGTCATGCCCCCCTTTTGATCGTGGATCCATTGAAGACCCTTAGCCTTGGTTTGTTTTCCAAGGGCTAAGGGAAAAAGAAAGAAGGGAAACATTTTGGTTTTCTTAAGAACATTTGTAAAAGTATTTTATTATTATAAAATTCACTTAAGTTGTGGTCCTTTAAGGGTCATGGGTTCCCAAGCCACGTAAGTGGATTATAAGGAGTGTTCTTTTCATATTTGAAAAAAGATCTTCCCTCCAAAATGGAGTGCACCCCTTGGGGGAATTGATATAAAAGAGAGTGGAGGATCATTTGGAGGGCATGCTATTATGATATTTGAATTTTGTGGTCTAGGCAGGAAAAACTTAACCCAAGACTTGGAGACGAAAATCTTCAAGGCTAAAGAGGAATTAGGGACGAAACCCTCTAATTTCTGATTAGGGCAGCATTATTTCAGAGGCTGTAATTGAGCTTGAAATTCAAAAAATTCAAAAATACACATTGTCAAGTGTGGCGAACACCTTGGGAGTGAGGCGACTTGCTTTGGGAGTTCACATTAAGGGTTTTAGGGTTGTTTATGGGTAACGAACCAATTTGTTTGTTGAAGACCCCTTTAATTAGTGGTGCGTTGAAATTTGCTTGTTGAAAACCCCTTGTCCTAAGGTTGCGTGGATAAAGACATGTATTTGTTGTTTTGTAGTGGGGTGACCTCCCTTGGGGATTGTTTGCATCATTTTCTAGGGCTTGATTGGCCTAAATTGCAGATCTGAACATTGCATATTATTTCTATTATTTTATTGGTATTTTTCCAATAATTATTGTTACAAAACATGTTGGAAAATGTATTTATATTGGCTGAATATTTGATAATTTTCTAGTAAATATTTGATCATAAAATAGGGTGATTTTGGGGTGGAAAAACATTCATTTAATTCTGCAATTTTTCAGCCCTTGTAGCATTTAGGGTTTGAGGATTAGAAGGCTCTTTTATGCCCTATTCATCATTGAAATAATTGTTGAATTATTGCTAGGGTTTGACAATTTTTTGCAATAGTGTGTGAGGGTTTGATCACTAGGGTTTGCATAAAAAATTAAAAAAATGTGTGGCTAGGGTTTGACAGAAATTTTAGATTTCAGTGTTTTATCTTATTTTGAGATATTTCAGTGGTATCAGAGCCAATTTCTGCTAGCTGTGAGATTTGAGGATTTCATGTCAATCTGTGACATAGGAGATATGGACAATACAAGGTTTAATAAATCCTCTCAAGCTCATTAAAGGAAGGAGCAGCCTTCCATTTCGACAGATGTGATGGTGACATACCCACCCTCATTTGGAGGTACATACTTTACACTTTGTCCCATGGAGATAGAGGAGGCCCTAAGATTCATCTCAACGCATTTAGAAAGAGCTGCCCATGATTGGTGGCACTATGGGTTGATAACCCAAGGGCATCACCTCATAGACAACTACGAGGAATTCAACAGAAGACTCATTGGGAGGTTGGATAGGTCTATTTCGGAGCTTTACTTCGGAAAGTTGGCACAGTTGTAGTGAAGGGGTCTGCAAATAGGAAGCATCAATGCGGAAAAATCAAGCACTTTGGGATAGCCAAGTGTCGAAAATTCCGAGTTACCGAATTCAGAAATTTTAGGGCAGCAAGAAGTTATCCACAGAGAGAGCAAAAAGGGGAAGACAAGAATGGAGGAGAATCATAAAAATGTGAACTCTCCAAGGAAAAGAAAGGATAAGCCTTACATGAGGGATGTCAAACATCCAAAGATGAAGTTTTTCCAACCCTAGAATTAATGAACCCTCATGCAAACATTGCAAATTTTGAACGAACACATGTTGAGAGTAGTGTTATGAGTCCTTCCATAGTAGTGAAGGAAGAAGGGGAAATCATGGGGCTGCCAAGGGTGGATTGAGTTGAAGAAAAATCAGATTTGTCCAATCTTGATGAAGAGGAATCCCAGGAAGGTCTCGTTGGGAAGTAGGCACATGGAGGGGCCTCACCCACATACCAACATATAAAGGTAAACAAATTAATTATTTTCATGGAAATAATTTGTTACATCACCCCCCTACCATGCTCCTACAATATTTTGACTATCATGAGGGCCATGCTAACCATAAAGATAAGATAAAAGAGACCAAATGGAGAGAGGGTCTTGGTAAGCATTATGCTTTACTTGCTAAATTTCAAATGCTACATAGGGTGGTTTTGACTAAAAGAAGCATGCAAGGCAAGGATGTACAACCCTTGGCCAAGGTTGAGATATGTACGACCGATATTGACTTATTTCCAGTCCTTGTAAATTAGACTCCATGCGGAAAAACATCTTTCAACAGCCATGGTATGAAGGAGAACACGTTGATTAATGTTGTGTAAGGGTTGGCTATGTGGGTTCACAAAGTACAAATTGTACAATAGACGTATCGCTGTTTTTGCAGGGATACTGAGCGATTAATAATTGTTGCAGGCACTATTCAACCCACTTACGTTCTGTTTTGTGTTGTTTTACAAAGGGTACAACTTGGGTAATAATGGAAGTGGTGATGGAAGGTATATTTCATGAGAGACCTTGTCTGCCCCCCTTTTGATTGTGGAACTCTTAAAGACTTTTAGCCTTGATTTATTTCTCAAGGGCTAAAGGAAAAAGAAAGAAGGGAAACACTTTGGGTTTCTTAAAAACATTTGTAAAAGTAATTTTTTGTTATAAAATTCACTTAAGTTGTGGTCTTTTAAGGGTCATGGGTGCCCAAGCCACTTAAGTGGATAATAAGGAGTGTTTTTTTTATAATTTGAAAAAGGTCTTCCCTTAAATTGGGACGCACCCCTTTGGGGGAGAGTATAAAAGCAAGGAGGGGTCATGTGAAAAGGTTATGCATTTATGATATTTGAATTTTGAGGTCTTAAGCACAAAAAACTTAACCTTAAACTTGGAGATGAAAACCTTCAAGGCTAAAGAGGCATTAGGGACGAAACCCTCTAATCCTCATTGAGGGCAGCATTAATTCAAGTGTTGGAATTATTCATCAAATATAGAAAATACAGTTTTGACCCTTCCTAGGGTGTGGTGAATTGCTTACAAGTGTGGCGACTTGGTTTGAGGCCATTTGGCAAGGGTTTGAGGCCATTTCCATGGCAGTGAATAGGTTTGTGTGTTGAAGACCCCTATCACTAGCGTGGCTTTACATTTGGAAGCTTGGAAACCCTCTTCTAGGGTTTGGTGTATTGTCATAAGCAATTCATTATTTTATTACAGATGGGCAATTTGATAGGGAGGCCCAATTGAGGATTTGATAGGCTATTTAAAGTCTAAATAATATTCTGAATTTTCCTATAATTTATTCTGTATTTATCCCTATTTGTGAGGATATTTTCTAGCATTTTTAGATTGGAAAAAACATAAAAATCATTATCTAATTTGCTATAATTTTTTTGCATGTGGTGCCAATAGGGTTGAGTTGGTCGAATGATTTTATGCCCTAAATTCATTGGAATATTTGTTAAATTGCTGCTAGGGTTTGGTAATATTTGTTCCAATTTTGTGAGAGTTTTGAATAACTAGAGTTTGTTGGAAAATTCAAAAATATATCTTGTTTGGATAGGGTTTGATTAGAAAAATCATATTTTCAGATTTGTTTCGATTTGAGGACATTACAGTGGTATCAGAGCCAATATCTTGGCCAGTTGTGGGGTGTGAAGGGTTTCATGTCAAATAGTGACACGACAGATATGGATAGTACAAGGTTTGAAAAATTCTCTCAAGCTCATGAAAGGAAGGGGCAGCCTTCCATTCAGACCGATTTGATGGAAATTTATGAGTATATGACTTACCCATCACCTTTTAGGAAAGAGAGGAACTTCGATCATTTTATGTCATGGAAAAGAGGTAGGGGCAGTTCTTGGGTTGAATAGAAGTTACATGATGCCTTGGGGAAGATTGCTCTTCCCATTTTCGATGGTTCTACAAACATTTCAACTAAGACATGGATTGATAAGTTAGGTACATACCTTACACTTTGTCCCATGGAAGTAGAAGAGGCCCTAAGATTCATCACAACGCATTTAGAAGGCACTGCCTATGATTGGTGGCATCAAGGGTTGATAACCCAAGGGCATCACCTCATAGACAACTATTAGGAATTCAACAGGAGGCTCATTGGGAGGTTTGATAGCACTGATTCGGAGTTTTACTTTGGGGAGTTGGCAGACTTGTAGCGAAGGAGGCTGTAAATAGGAGACATCAATGAAGAAAAATCAAGCACTTTGGGGCAACCAAGTGTTGAAATTTATTAGTTTCACAAATCAGAAAATTTGAGACAACAAGAAGTTGTCAAACAAGTTCATGAGCAGCAAAGAAAGCAAAAAGGGGAAGACAAGAATGGAGGAAATTTAGAAAAATTAAAATTTTCCAAAGAAGGGAAAGAGCAAGCTTTACATGAGGGGTGTCAAGCATCCAAGGTTGAAGTTGTCCCAGCCCTAGAAGTAATGAATCCTCATGCAAACTTTGCAAAGTTTAAGCCATCACATGTTGAAAGTAGTATTATGAGTTCTCCCTTAGTGGTGAAGGAAGAAGGATAAATCTTGGAGCATGAGCTAAAAGAAGAAGAATCCATTTGGCACGATGATGGAGAGCATTTGATGGTCAAAGTAAAATTTCTAGATACTATTGTTTATTCTCAACTTGCTGGAATTTTCAGACCAACATCTGAAGGTAAACTATTTAATCATTTACATAACAAGGAATTGTTTTATCACCACCATGCTGTCCTTACCATATTTTGATCATCATGAGGATCACGTTAACAATGAAGATAAGATGAAGGACACTAAATGGAGGACAAAATTTCCTTAAAAAAATTTAAGGATTGAGAAATGCAAATTCCTGCTATGGATGTGGAATCCAAGTGAGACTTACAAACTCAGTGTTGCTGTCATAAAAATTCTGAATTTTTTGGCACCCATACAAATGGGTTGGCAGGGCCTTTTGATCACGGGAAGGAGCAATTCCCAATTGGTAACGGTTGGGAAGGGTTTCTCAAACTTCCTTGTAGTATTTTCATTCCCTACAATACTCCAACATATTTTTGCATGAAGATTTCAAACTTGCAGTTGCTGTTCCGTTTCCAGGTTACCAACATTGACAAAATCAGATTTTGAATTGTCATGTCCAGCCTTGAATAATTGCAAGTTTGTTCGTTTTAAATCCTTTACATTATTGGGGAAGGTGGGGGAATGGTTCCAGCTGAAGGAAATGAATACTTCAGCCAAACTAATTCAAATTTGGGTGAAAAATCAGAATATTCATGGCTGTCATAATATGTTTCCAGCTTGTATACCAACTGATTGGTGTCGTTTCTTGAAAATAATAGCTTGCAATATGATCAATAAAGACCAGCTCACAAAGGTGGAAACTCAGCCCACTCTAAGCATGGTAAATGCCCTAAATCTTGCAAATTTTGTGTTGGGGCTGTTGACCATTTTGGCCCTGCAGGCCAAAAAACCGGTCTCCTTTTTTCCCTGCAGTTCTGAGCCGTCAGTCTTGAATGTATCCACCTTAATGCAAATGCTCCATTTCCCGTTGCAATAAGCCCTGTTTTTATAAAGAGTTGAGAGATCTAAGCCCTGTAGGTTTTTGGTTCAATATGGAGCTTATTTCGCTTTAAGCAATTGCCTTGGACAAGACTTTTGGCAAAGGAATGGGCCAGTCCAAAGAATGTAAGTCCTTTATAAAGCTCCGAAAGTCAGGTGCCCTCGCAGTGGGCAGGTAAGTCGCAAATTGGACCATTCAGTAGGTTTCGAAGGGCAACTTTGGACCCAAAGTGCCCTTGTGGAGGGCAGTGAGCACATTCGGGAAAGAGAAAAAGGCAAAGGATTCCTTCGGATTTTTTGTCCGAAGGAAATCCAAAGAAAAGACAAGGGATTACTTTGGACCTTTGTCCGAAGGAAATGCAAGGAAGAACCAAAGGGTGAATTCCTTCGGACATTTTGTCTGAATTTCGAAAGAAACTAAGGCAAATTCCTTCAGACAAATGCCCGAAGGAATTCCTTCGGACTGTTGTCCGAAGGAATTTATCGAAGGAAAAGACCGAAAGAAAGGGCCGAGACTTTGAAGGGAAGATTTCCTTTGGACAAAATGTTCGAAGGAATTCCTTCGGACATTTTGTCCGAAAGAATTAAGAAAAGGGAAACCCGACTGAGCCCGAAAGACAAGTGCCTTTGCAGAGGGCTCTCAATGACAAAAAAAGGACCTTTTTCATTTTTTCGAAGGGACACCTTCCCTTCGGGAAGGTTCGTTTGCAAAGGGCCGAAGGAATAACCAAAGGGATGACGGGCCTGAGCACGTCAACCTTAACATAGTGAACTAGCTGTTGGAGTTCAAACGTTCGGTGACGGGTGCGCGAACGTCAAATTCAAGGCAGCAAAATAGCCGTTGGTTTTCGAATAGTGATAGGCCCGCAGACGTCAATTTTGATGGGATGCGTTGACTGAGAAAGGAGCCCAAAGAGCCAGGAGGAGACAAAAGATATCCCCGAGGGCCAAAGAGCCAAGAAAATACAAAGGCCAAGCACAGAATGAATAGAACAGCCCAGGTGGCACAGAAAGCGTCGGCACAAGAAGTTATTGCAGTGGATGAAACAGTCTCTACCAAGTGGCCACCAAGGGGAGCATGGGCATTCAATAGAATGGTCCGTCTTCGGGAAGGTTCGTTAGCAAAGGGCCGAAGGAATAACAAAAGGGATGACGTGCCTGAGCACGTCAACCTTAATATAGTGAACTAGCTGTTGGAGTTCAAACGTTTGGTGACGGGTGCGCGAATGTCAAATTCAAGGCAGCAAAATAGCCGTTGGTTTTCGAATAGTGATAGGCCCGCAGACGTCAATTTTGATGGGATGCGTCGATCGAGAAAGGAGCCCAAAGAGCTAAGAGGAGACAAAAGATAGCCCCGAGGGGCAAAGAGCCAAGAAACTACAAAGGCCAAGCACATAATGAATAGAACAGCCTAGGTGGCACATAAAGCGTCGGCACAAGAAGTTATTGTAGTGGATGAAACAGTCTCTACCAAGTGGCCACCAAGGGGAGCACGGGCATTCAATAGAATGGTCCATTTTTTTCTCATTTTACATTAATGAGCAGACAATCACGTGAACTTCACTGAGAAGCAGCTTTGTCATCATAAATAGACAAAGCGACCCATGCTCTTGGCAGTGACATTTAATATGGGTTAAGCACCAAAGTCAAGACTGGGGACATCTACAACATAGTTCTTTCAGCAGTTTCCTTTTTCCAATGTGTTCAACGCAGTATGGGTCGCCTATTCTTGGAAAGCGCCAAAACTCTTTTTAAAAAGCTATATATTGTAACCTCTCAGTGGAGGAAGATATCTCTCATTTTGTAAGGCGAAGCCTTGCCAAATTTTACCTTTGAATCAATAAGAATCCGTTTTACCTCATCTGACTGGTTATACTTTTGAGTATGTCTGTGTATCAACTCTGTGTTCAGTCATTTTAGCTTGATGCTTTCATGGATTGACACCAACATACCTAGTAGAGCCAAGATCATTTTTGCAGGTTAACAGGAAGTGCTTCATCTGGAGCGCAAAGACAGAAGAGTAGTTATCTGACAGTGTGTTTTCTACAGTGCTTGTGGTAAGTTCTTTTTCATTGTGTCTTTATTAAGCCTCTGTTAAAGCTCCTTACAGTCTGGTCTTTTTGTCAGATAAAGTGTCTGTTTGCCTCCTTTTGGTCTGAAGTGTTAAAATCGCTGAATAGATCAAAATTATTTGGTACATCACTGTTTAAATAATTTTTGTTTTGGTTATATCAGTCTCTCTTTTTACCCTCCCTATTGTTAGCAATAGTAGTGAAAGACCTCAGAGATGCATCAAGGGGAGCTAGCCCTTATCTAGAGATTCTCCCCTCAGTTTTGCCAAGTCCACAACCAGAGGGTAGTCTACATTGTGCTGCGTGAAAGAGAGAAACCGAGCCTTCTTTCAAGGGTTGCAATCTACAGTGTCAACAGTTTTTGGCACGTCCAGTGGGACCAATTTTAATGCTCAAAAAAGTTTCAGGATTGGTGCTGGTCTTGTTACTGCAAGAATGAACCACTAACCCAACATCTGGCGACTCCATTTTCAAGAACATCAATCTCTGGTCAGAGATCATCCTGACATCCCATGCCTAAGGTCACCACAAGTTCTGCCAAGGGTGTCTCTTTCGAATTCGTTGAACTGCCATTGAACTCAACAAGGCGACTGGGGTTTGCAAGGACTCATCTCTACACAACAAGTCATTTCCCCAAACCTGTTATAAAATATACTTACGTAGGAAGGCATCGGCAGAACCTTGTTATCACCATGGCTTTATCTTTTGTAGTCTTTCATGGTCAGAGCCCGTTAAACCTTCTGCATTATGACCCAATTTCAGGGACAACCCTTAAGATTGTTCCTCCCTTTAATGGAGAGGGGCCTATTATCGCTATTGAGCACATTAGAAATATCGCCAACCTCTGTAATATTCATAATGTCACTGAAGTGAACATAGCCATCAGATTGCTGGCGTTGTCTTTTAAGGGTAAGGTTCTGGACTAGTATGGAACTTTGCCTATGAATTCAGTCGGCACATGGAATGAATTAGGCACTCTCTTGACAAACAGATTCGGGGAGAAGAGTGACCACCTCTTGCTTGCTGAGCAACTGACCACCATGAAAAGAGCTCCACATAAATTCATGTAGGATTTCAATACCAGGTTTCAAAAGACCTGGGACAGAATTCCCATTTTGGTAAAGCCGATCCCAAGCTACGCTTTCCTTTATTACTTGAAAGATTTGAACGACATTGCTGTCATGATACAGTCCATGGGAGGACAAGTGTTGTCAGCTGCTTATGAAATAGCCATAGCCATTGAAAATTTCCTTGTGCAGGTGGGAAATATAGCCTCTAGACCTCATATGCCGCCCTTTTCTGAATTGCTACCTTAAGTTCAGACTGTTGCACCCATCTTAACTTTTCTGTCTGACGTAGAAAATTCGACTACTACCTCGCCCAATGACGTTCATGAAGTCAAGAGCTTGTTACAAAGCGTGACCAACGAACTAGTGGTTCTCAAAAGGCAACAAGATCAAAACTATCGGCCAAACCAGGGATATCAGCAGTTTGGACAAGCAAATAGACCACTTTTTCAGAATTATAATCAAGGACAGGGTCAGTTTGCACAAGCTAGACCATATCAAGGGTATAATCCAAGCGCTCTTTCATCGTCTAAAGCTTTTGTGCTCGCTCAAAATAATCTGGTACATGAACAACTTAATTGCTCACTCTTGGGGTATGGTCAAGAACATGCTGCTTATACAAATGAGACGCCGAGTCAATATATGAACGCACAAGACAATTAGGCAGCTGCTCAATTCCCAAGCTTTGAGACGTCAGTACAACTTGGCATGGACAACAGACATGGTCAGTTTGATTCCACTCTCATGAATCACCTGGAAGGTGAATTCTGTGTAGTAAACTATGTGGGCAGTATGAACAACCAAGGTGATTATGTTGCAGGCAACACTAGTTCCAAAAAGAGAGCTATGGAGGAAGCTCAGACAGCTGCTCAAACGTCTGCAGCATCTTCTTCATCACATATGAACCAAAAATTTTCAAATTATAGGCCGCCGGTTGTGCCCTCAGCTCCTCGGCCTGCTCTTCAGGCCGCAAGTGCCTCCAAAAAAAATTTAAAAGGCAGCAACCCTCAGATCAACGTGGTAGACCAGATGAAGAAGCTGCACATGAATATTTCTTTGTGGGATTCATTAGCAATGTCAGGACAAAAGGACATACTCCAGAAGGAATTGCACGGGCTAAATGAACCAGGTATCCCAACAAAAGCTGATAACGTTTTGATCATGAATGGGCACCTTTCCACAGCAGGGCAAGCAAAGAAAGACGAAAAGGTTCCCCCTTTCTTTCTATCCTTAGTCATAGGAGGTTTTTTGGTACACAACTGCATTATTGACAGTGGGGCAAGCACTTCAGTAATGCCCAAATGCATAACGGATAAGCTGGGACTCAAATACGAGGAGATGACTAAGGGAGTCCTGCAGCTAGATGGATCACCAGCTAAGACACTAGGATTGGTATGAAGCTTGAATCTAATGCTGCACGTCTGTCCCACTTTCTCAGTTCCCCACGATGTGGTAGTGGTAGATGTTCCTCCCTACTTTGCTATCTGCTTGTCCAGGGATTTCACATCCAAAATAGGCGAGTACCTAGCAACAAATTGGTCTTACATGGTTTTTAGAATCAAATATGGGACTAAGGTCAAGATTGAGTCGAAGCCAATCCACAGAGATCATCTGGAGCCGTACTCACTCAAAGCGGCGAATGTCAGCTATGCCATTATTGACGAAGAAGAATTCCACATGGACCAATCTCCGTCCTCTGCCCTTAAAGGAGTTGCTGACTTGCTCTTAGACGAATGGGGAAGTGACAACTTTGAACATGACCCATACAAGTTCATAGAAGAGGCAGGTCTTGGAATTTATTTCATGCATGAAGATGGTACTTTTGTGCCAAATTTGATGAAGGCAAACCAAGAAAGCTCGGGTTTATGGAAACTCTTCTTTGATGGCTCAAGAAGCAAATTGGGAGCTGGTGGTGGAGTAGTGTTAATTTCGCCTTCAAAGGAGAAATACTTCTCGACTTTCAGGTTCCAATTTTTTTGCACTTGCAATGTTGCAGAATATGAGTCTTTCATTCATGGTTTGGAGTGGGCAAGGAAAAGAGGAATTAAAAAACTGCAGATTTTTGGAGATAGCAAGTTAATCGTAAATCAGGTGAGAGGCCAAAATTTGACAAAGAATTCCTTGCTTAAGTCTTACAAGCACAAGGTATGGGACATAGTGGAGAGTTTTTTTGCTTTCAATGTTATTTCCATTCCAAGAGAACAGAATAAACAAGTGGACAGACTAGCAACTGTTGGTGCCCAGTTTGACGTCCCCAAGGAGATAGGCCAAGACATCAGTCCGTGCCATTTAAAAGTGGTAATAAGACCCTCCATGCCTGATAACGTCACTAATTGGCAAGTGTTTGATAGTGATCGACAGATAGCGCTCTTCTTGCAAGAGGAGGCTGAGTTTGCCTCTAGAAATCAAGCCAAGCTACAACAGCAGTATGGCGGCCAGATTGTTCAGCTAAAGAACAACAAACTTTCCAAAGGCTTAGTCACTCTCGAGAGCATTTTCAACGAGAATGACCAACTGAAAAATGACAAAGCTAGCATCACAACCAAGAGAGAAAACTACGAAAAAGTTGAAATATTCAAGAACAGGCTGCTTGCACTTGGGAAGGTATGTACGAAGGATGAGACTTTCCTGCATTTTGCTATGTCAAGAGTTTGCCGATGTTTTTGGTTGGGAGTACAACGACTTGAAGGGTTTTGACCCATGCTTGGCCCAACACACCATTGAGTTGGAAGAAGGTGCCAAGCCCATCAAACAAAAACAAAGACCTGTCAATCCAAAGATTGAGCCTCTCATGCGGAAGGAACTCACCAAGCTGATTGAGTCTAGGATCATATTTCCTATCAAGCACTTTTTTTGGCTGGCCAATCTAGTCCCTGTTAGAAAAAGGAATGGGGAGATCAGACTATGTGTGGATTTCAAAGATCTCAATAGCGTCTCATTGAAAGATCACTATCCTCTCCCAAGTATGGAGCAAATCCTGCAAATGGTGACAGGCAGCAAATGTTTCTCCCTCCTGGATGGGTATTCAGGGCACAATCAGATTTTAGTGCAAGACTGTGATCAGTACAAGACAACCTTTACTACCAAGTGGGGGACGTTTGCTTACCAGAAAATGCCGTTTGGACTGTCCAATGCTGGAGGCACTTTTCAACGAGCCATGGACATGGCTTTTCACGCCTTGATAAATAATATTGTATTGGTTTATCTTGATGATGTGATAATGTTTTCTAAGGAGGCAAGCCAACATCTGAAACACCTTAGGCAAATCTTTGAGAGGTGTATAGAGTTTGGTATCTCTCTCAACCCAAAGAAATGTGTGTTCGTTGTCCATGAAGGTAGACTCCTTGGCAATGTTTCGAAAGGGGGTTTGACCATTGATCCAAAAAGAGTCGACGCCATCCTAGCACTGTCCTTGCCTAAACATAAGAAAGGTCTGCAAAGCTTCTTCGGCAGAATAAATTTCATTAGAAGATTTATCCCAAATTTTGCCGAAATAGTCAAGCCACTGACCTCCATGTTGAAGAAAGATGAGAAGTTTGCGTGGATAGCGCAAAGGAAGGATAGTTTTGAAGGGATCAAGCAGGCTATCGCCCAGGGTCCTACCTTGATCAGTCCTGACTTCACCAAGGATTTCAACCTCTACACCTTCGAAAATGAAGAGGTAATCTCTGCTATGCTTACCCAAGTAAATGACAAAAACCTTGAATAGCCGCTTGCGTTCTTTAGCCAAGGTCTAGAAGGTTTTGAAATCAGGTACACATGTTGAAAAGTAAGTGCTTGCGGTCATAAGAAGCCTGAAGAAATTTAGACATATGTTGTCTAACAGCAAGGTTCATCTCCTGGTGCCACATCCTAGCGTCAAAGACTTCCTGATTAGTTGTGATCTAAATGAAAAGAGAGCATGATGGATCACTAAAGTAATGGAATACGACGTGGATATCAAAACCACCACGTTGGTAAGGGGGAAAGCCTTGTGTGAACACCTTGCTATAAACCTTAAGCAACAAAAGGAGGACATTTTGCTACTCCATGATGAAGCTACAACAGAAGAACCAATAGTCATGAAGGACTGGGCATCAGGCATGACACGCTTCCTTCTCACCGGTGAGTGCCCACAGGGCCTTGATAGGACTAAAAGGAAGTATTTCAGACTCCAATCCCTCCCTTATGTTTTCGTTGGCGGGGTGCTGTTTAGAAGAGATTTTTCAAGAGTACTCTTGAGGTGCATAGACCCAGGTCAGGTCGACAAAGTGTTGTCCGAGTTTCATGATGGGCTAGCTGGTGGTGACTTTGCTCCTAAGCCTACAACTGCAAGGATTATGAGAGCTGATTACTTTTGGCCCACTTTATTCAGAGACACCCATGCCTGGGTACGAAAGTGCCAGAAGTCTGCCCTCTTTGATGGAAAGCAACGGCTAGCTACGATACCTCTACAATGTATTCAAGTAGAACAACCATTCATGCAATGGGGCCTAGACTTCATAGGGATGATCAACCCTTCTTCCAGTGCTAGCCACAAATGGGTCTTGACTGCTACAGACTACTTCACGAGATGGGTAGAAGCTGTTCCTTTGAAGGAGGCCAACCAAGGTGCAGTCCTGGACTTTTACAAAGGCCTGGTGACAAGGTTTAGAGTCCCAGCTACCATCATCTCAGACAATTCATTGACTTTATTGAGAACCAAAACAAGCGAGTGGGCGTTGGGATACGACATCTACCTTAGCACTTCTTCCAACTACTACCCACAAAGAAATGGGCTGGCTGAGTCCACCAACAAGAATTTGATCAGAATTATCAAAAGGACAATGGAGGTAAATCAGAGAACTTAGGACGTCAAGCTGAAAATAGCCTTGTGAGAGGACAGGGTCACTCCAAAGAGGGCAGTTGGCAATTCACCATACACGCTTGTGTATGGAAGGGAAGCTAGACTCTCTTTTTCGCTTGAATTGCCAGTCTTGGATCTTGCTCACCAACTGGAATTGGAAGAAGGCAACAACGTGGAGGTTAGGGTTTGTGAATTGATGGAGCTTCAGGAGACAAGAGACCAAGCCATGGTTTCTATGAGCAGTCATCAACAACAAACGAAGAAGCATTTTGATAAGAGATCGTCATCAAAAGGCTTCTCAGAAGACAACATTGTCTTAAAATGGGATGAGGATCGAGCTAAGCCTGGAAAACACAAAGTTCAATGTCCTATGGAGTGGTCCATATGTCATCACTCAGTGCAAACAACGTAATGCATTCCAACTCTCTAGGTTGGATGGTGAGGAATTGCATTTCCCAGTTAATGGGATATATCTCAAGCATTGTCACTGAGCCTTCTCTCGTCATGTATATATTTTTCTTGTTTCTTTAGGCTTCCCCTAAGTGCTTTTGCGCATGTTTGTAGTTTTTTAGCCTTGTGTGTGTGTTTTGTTTACCGTTTGGGGGTAAAAGCTTCATTTTGATTCTTCAGTCTCTCAAGGTTCTTGTCAAACTTTTCGGGCTATATTCTGGCTCTGTGCCCAACGTACTTGTAGGCTACCAGTCTTCCTAAGCATAGCAGGCATGCTTCCCTTGAGAATCAACAAATCTGTTGACCATTTTGGTCTTGCAGGGCAAAAAAATGGTCTCCTTTCCCTGCTGTTCTAAGCCGTCAGTCTTGAATGTATCCACCTTATTGCAAATGCTCCATTTTCCTTTGCAATAAGTCCTGTTCTTATAAAGAGTTGAGAGATCTAAGAACTGTAGGTTTTCGGTTCAATATGGAGCTTATTTCGCTTTGAGCAATTGCCTTGGACAAGCTTTTTGGCAAAGGAATGGGCCAGTCCAAAGAATACAAGTCCTTTATAAAGCTCCGAAAGTCAGGTGCCCTCGCAAAGGGCAGGCAGGTCGCAAATTGGACCATTCAGCAGGCTCCGAAGGGCAACTTCGGACCCAAAGTGCCCTTGCGGAGGGCAGTGAGCACATTCGGGAAAGAGAAAAAGGCAAAAGATTCCTTCGGATTTTCTGTCCGAAGGAAATCCAAAGAAAAGACAAGGGATTCCTTTGGACTTTTGTCCGAAGGAAATCCAAGGAAGAACCAAAGGGTGAATTCCTTCGAACAAAGTGCCCGAAGGAATTCCTTCAGACATTTTGTCCGAAAAAATTCACAAAGAAAGAAACTAAGGCAAATTCATTCGGACAAATGTCCGAAGGAGTTCTTTCGGACTTTTGTCTGAAGGAATTTATCGAAGGAAAAGACTGAAAGAAAGTGCCAAGACTTTGAAGGGAAGATTTCCTTCGGACAAAATGTCCGAAGGAATTAAGAAGACAAGGGAAACCCAAATGAGCCCGAAAGACAAGTGCCCTTGCGGAGGGCTCTCAACGACCAAAAAGGGACCTTTTTCATTTTTTCGAAGGGACACCTTCCCTTCAGGAAGGTTCGTTTACAAAGGGCCAAAGGAATAACCAAAGGGATGACGGGCTCGAGCACGTCAACCTTAACATAGTGAACTAGCCGTTGGAGTTCAAATGTTCGGTGACAAGCGCGCGAATGTCAAATTCAAGGCAGCAAAATAGCTGTTGGTTTTCGAATAGTGATAGGCCTGCAGACGTCAATTTTGATGGGATGCGTCGGCCGAGAAAGGAGTCCAAAGAGCCAAGATGAGACAAAAGATAGCCCCGAGGGCCAAAGAGCCAGGAAAATACAAAGGCCAAGCACAGAATGAATAGAACAGCCCAGGTGGCACAGAAAGCGTCGGCATAAGAAGTTATTGCAGTGGATGAAACAGTCTCTACCAAGTGGCCAACAAGGGGAGCGCAGGCATTCAATAGAATGGCCTGTTTTTTCCTCATTTTACATCAATGAGCAGACAGTCACGTGAACTTCACTGAGAAGCAGCCTTGTCATAAAAAAATAGACAAAGAGACCCATGCTCTTGCAGTGACATTTAATACGGGTTAAGCACCAAAGTCAAGACTGGCGACATCTACAACATGGTTCCTTCAATAGTTTCCTCTTTCCAATATGTTCAACGCAGTATGGGTTGCCTATTCTTGGAAAGCGCCAAAACTCTTTCTAAAAAGCTATATATTGTAACCTCTCAGTGGAGGAAGATATCTCTCATTTTGTAAGGCAAAGCCCTGCCAAATTTTACCTTTGAATCAATAAGAACGCGTTTTACCTCTATCTGACTGGTTATACTTTTGAGTATGTTTTTGTATCAACTTTGTGTTCAGTCATTTTAGTTTGATGCTTTCATGGATTTACACCCACATACCTAGTGTAGCCAAGATCATTTCTGCAGGTTAACAGAAAGTGCTTCATCTGGAGCGCAGAGACAAAAGAGTAGTTATTTGACAGTGTGTTTTTTACAGCGCTTGTGGTAAGTTCCTTTTCATTGTGTTTTCAATAAGCCCCTGTTAAAGCTCCCTACAGTCTGGGCTTGTCAGATAAAATGTCCGTTCACCCCCTTCTGGTCTGAAGTGTTAAAATAGCTGAGTAGATCAAAATTATTTGGTGCATCACCATCTAGATAATTTCTGTTTTGGTTATATCCTTCTCCCTTTTCACCCCGCCTATTGTTAGCAATAGTAGTGAAAGACCTCAGAGATGCATCAAAGGGAGCTAGCCCTTATCTAGAGATTCTCCCCTCAGTTTTGCCACGCCCACAACAAGAGGGGAGTCTCCATTGTGCCGCGTGGAAGAGAGAAGCTGAGCCTTCTTTCAAGGGTTGCAATCCACAACGTCAACAGGGGCAACAGTATGTGGAAAGTTATATTCATCCAAGTTTGAAGAGGTCTGCTTTGGGTAAGACAATTTTGAATTCGGAGATAGGAGATGATGAAGAGGTCACAAACCCTTTCCATCTTGTGAGGAAGGATGGGAAAGAAATAATTTTGCATGGCTTAGGTGATAAGGCACGCTCGAAGGTGACCTCAAGGGTGATGGAAGGGACCTCCATGAGAGACCACTGGTAGGGGCAACAAGGAAGGCTACATTTTTTGAGTTGGGACAGCCACCTCTACTTGTAGAACTTCATCACACACTTGGTTTGGTAAGGGGCTCAAATGTTGGAAGGTGTTGTTCTTCAAAAGGGGTCAATAAAGTGGCCAAAACTGAGTATGGGCAGCCTTTAAGGTATGTGAAAGACCATTTGATTTCATGTTTTATGAACTTTGCACATTCTGAAAATAAAGATTCAAGACAAGTTCATGAAAGGGTTGAACTTTAGCGTGTGGATGGAAGAAGGTCTGAAACTTCCATAAGAAATAGGCCTAGATTATACTCAGAAAATTATGAGTTTTCAATACAAAATCAGAATATTTCATGCTCATAAAATTGTGGAAAAGTTGGTTCACTTCAGCCCCTAGTGAATTTGGTGAATGAGGAGGAAGTGGGTCCTTTGCATACAAAATAATGTGGAGATTGGAAACTCGGGATCGGCCCTTTCAAGGCAAGGAACTTTGGCTCTTCACAAATATGGTGAGTGTTGTACATTGTGTAAATTGTGTTTTAGGACAGCAAGGGTTAAGCTTGGATATGCACATCAGTTTGAAGGAGCATGCTAGGAAGGAGAGTATTCAAGATTGGAGCATGCTAGGAAGGAGAGTATTCAAATCTTGGATATGCAAACCAGTTTGAAGAAGCATGTTAGGAAGAAGAGTATTCAAATTTCAGAATGGAGTAGTTTAGAAACCACAACTTCCCCTCTCAAGGGGATGGAAGGAAGAAAAAGAATGCAAAAGATGCGTGGTGGAATCATGGCAAGGCTGGTCACTCTATTTGGAAGGTATGGTTTTCGAGTTATTTGAAATTGATTGTTGCATAGAGGAGGGTAAACCATATCTTTGGGTCATGGAGGGGACTTTAGAGTCCATTAAAGGTCATGAGGGATATGTGGAAACCGTACAAAAGAATATCCTTTCTAAGGTGCACATGTGGAGGAGAAGGGGCATGAGGGACAACCATGGTACTCTCTTCTACTATGCTGTCCATGTCAGTTCCAACTCACTTGTTGTGAGCTTGAGGACCCCCATGGTACTCTCTTCTTCCACTTTAGAGTTCGTCTTGAGGGGTCACAAGAAGTTTGATTTATGTACATAGCCAATCAATGACAAGGGAATTGATTGATTTCACCATCCCTTTTGCATATGTGAGCGCTTGTTTATTGTAAAAAGGCAAGGTGAGGGATTCAAACAATATAAAGGAGTTTCCAGCTCTTCTAGATGGTAAAATTATGAGTCTAAAGGCAGATTTGGAGTGCGTGAACAGAATGGGCAGCCCTCCTATGCCCTCCAAGGCATCCATGTACATGTTTCCAGCCACTCCACATATGGAGAACATTGTCAAGGATGCAAACAAGAAAGGGAAGTTGAGAACTCCTGATTTGATTAACGTGTTTGTCTTGTGCAGGTGTTGATATGTAGACAACCAAGGCCCAAAATGATATGAACTACCTTGCTAGAGTGGACTTTTCCAGCCTCTATAATGCTGCCAATTCTGAGGATTCTTCTTTTCTCATTATCTTTTTAGAATGCCCGGGGTACAAGGCCTCAATGGGAAGGGAAAGAAAGAATATATGCTGTTTTTGTACCATTTCCAGCTTGGGTGGGCAACCGAATTTCTTCAGGTACAGCAAAAAAAGGCTTCAGTATGAGGCTTTCCTTCCATGGGAGGAGGTAAGAGACATGATTGATATGAAGCCAATATTTGGGGTAGCTCCTTGGATGTTTTTATTGCTTGAGGACAAGCAATTTTGGGTGGGGAGGATTGTCATTTCCCCCTTTTGATCATGGAGCCATTGGAGACCCTTAGCCTTGATTTGTTTCCCAAAGGATAAAGGAAAAAGAAAGAAGGGAAACCCTTTGGGTTTTTTAAGAACATTTGTAAAAGTACTTTATTGCTATAAAATTCACTTAAGTTGTGGTCTTTTAAGGGTCATGGACGCCCAAAACACTTAAGTGGATTATAAGGAATTATCTTTTTATAATTTGAAAAAGGTCTTCCCTCAAATTGGGACGCACCCCTTTAGAGGAGAGTATAAAGGCAAGGAGGGACCATGTGAAAAGGTTATGCATTTATGATATTTGAATTTTGAGGTCTTAAGCATGAAAATCTTAACCTTAGACTTAGAGACGAAAACTTTCAGGACTAAAGAGGCATTAGGGATGAAACCCTCTGATCCTCATTGAGGGCAAAATTAATTCAGGTGCTGCAATTGTTCATCAAATCTAGAAAAGATAGTTTTGACCCTTCTTAGGGTGTGGTGAATTGCTTATAAGTGTGGCGACTAGGTCGATGAGTGTGGCGACTTGGTTTAAGGTCATTTGGCAAGGGTTTGAGGCCCTTTCTAGGGCAGCAAACAAGTTTATGTGTTGAAGACCCCTATCACTAGGGCTGCTCTATATTTGGAAGCTTGGAAACCCTCTTCTAGGGTTTGATGTATTGTCATAAGCAATTAATTATTCAATTGTTGCTGGGTGACTTGATTGGGAGGCCCAATTAAGGGTTTGATAGGCTATTTCAATTTTAAATAATAATTTGAATTTTCCTATAATTTATTCTATATTTATCCCTATTTTTGAAGAGATTTTATAGCATTTTCAGATTAGAAAAATCATAAAAAATCAGTATTTAATTTGCTGTAATTTTTCTGCATGTGGTGCCAATAAGGCCAAGTTGGTTGAATGATTTAATGCCCTGAATTCATTGGAATTTTTATTAAATTTCTGCTAGGGTTTGGTAATATTTAGTCCAATTTTGTGAGTGTTTTGAATAACTAGGGTTTGATGGAAAAATCATAAATATATTTTGTTTGGCTAGGGTTTTATGGAAAAATCATAAATATATCTTGTTTGGCTAGGGTTTGATCAGAAAAATTAGATTTTCAGATTTGTCTCGATTTAGGGACCTTACATACCTTTGGTAGGGGCGGGAAAGAAAGCAAGGCGGTATTTTCTAAGTTGGGACAGCCACCTCAACTTGTGGAAATTCATTCTAGACTTGGTTTATTAAGGGGCTCAAAGGTTGGAAGGTGTTATTCTTCAAAAAGGGCCAATAGAGTGGCAACACTTGAGTATGGGCAGTCACTAAGGGATGTGAAAGAACATTTAATTTCTTGTTTTACAAATCTTGCAAATTCTGAAAATAAAGGTTCAAAACAAGTTTATGAAAATGATGAACTCCAACTTGTGGAAGGTAGATGAAGGTCTGAAACTTTCATGAAAAATAGGCCTAGAATATACGTAGAAAATTCTGAGTTTTCAATACAAAATCATAATATTTCATGTGCACAAAATTCTGAAAAAGTTGGTTTGCTTCAGCTCCGAGCAAATTCGATGATTGAGGAGGAAGATGGGCCCCTGGCATGCAAATTAATGGGGAGTTTGGAAACCCAGGATCAGCGCTTCCAAGGCTTTGCAAATATAGTAAGTGCTCTACATTTTGTGAATTTTGTGTTGGGACAGAAAGGGTTGAGCTTTCATGTACAAGTCAATTTGAAAAGGCATACTAGGAGGAAGAACATACAATTTCCAGAAATGAAGTGGTTGGGAAACCACCACAACTTCCCCTCTCAAGGGGATGGAGGAAAGAAAAAGGAGGCAAGAGACATGTATGGTAGAATCATGGCAAGGTTGGTCACACTATTTTGAACGTGGTATGATTTCCAAATTCGTTGAAATTGATTGTTGCATAGAGAAGATCAAACTGTGTTTTTTGTTCATGAAGGGGACTTTAGAGTCCATTGAAGCTTATGAGGGGCATGTGAAGACCTTACAAAGGAATATTCCTTCTAAGGTGCACATGTGGAGAAGAAGGGACATGAGGGACAGCCATGGTAGTCTTCACCATGTTGTCCATGACAGTTCCAACCCATTTGCTGTGAGATTAAGGGTCCCCGGATGCATGGGGATTGCTGATTTCAAGGTGACACCTCAAAAAGGTGAGTTTTGGTTGACCGAGTTCTTGTGGAAGGGTCAAAAGAAGTCTGATTTTTGTACACACAGCAAATCAATCACTAGAGAAGTGACTGATTTCATCATCCCCTTTGTATATGTGAGCACTTGTTGGTTGTCAAAAGGCAAGGTGTGGGGTTCAAGCATTGTGATGGAGTTTCCAGCTCTCCTAGATGGAAAAATTGAGTCTAGAGGCAGTTTTTGAGGGTGTTAACAGCATGGGCAGCCCTCCTATGCCCTCTAAGGTATCCCCACGTGTTTCCAGCCACTCCACATTTGGAGAACTCGATTAAGTATGCAAGCATGGGAAGAGATGGGAGCCACCCTCACATGGAACAAGAAGGAAGAAGGTCCTCCATTTTGGATAAGATGTTTGTGTTTTTTGTAGGTATTGACAGGTGGTCATTCAAGGGCTAGTTTTCCAACAAGCATCTTGCTGGGACAAACTTCTCCAGCCACTATAATTCTGCCATTTCTACGAATTTCCCTTTTCTCATCATTTTTGTGGTATATCCTATGTACAGGACCTCAATGGGAAGGGAAATGAAGGATATGAGCTGCTGTTGTACCATTTCCAGATTGCATAAGCAGCCAAGAGTCTTCAAGTACAAGCATGAAAGGGCTTCATCAAGAGGTCCTCCTTCCATGGGAAGAATCGAGGATTGAGTTTCGCATGAGATCTATGGTTGGGACAGCCCATTCGTGGTTACAAACTTACAATTGCTTGAGGACAAGCAATTTTGGTCAAAAAAGATTTTTTTTTTATCGTGGATCCATTGAAGACTCTTAATCTAGATTTGTTTTCCAAGGGCTAAGGGAAAAATAAAGAAGAGAAACACTTAGGAATCTTAAGAACATTTATAAAAGTAATTTATTATTATAAAATTCACTTAAGTTGTGGTCTTTTAAGGGTCATGGGCCCCTAAGCCACTTAAGTCGATTATAAGGAGTGTTCTTTTAATATTTGAAAAAAGATCTTCCCTCCAAAATGGAATGCACTCTTTGGGGGAATTGATATAAAAAAGAGTGGAGGATCATTTGGAGGGCATGCTATTATAATATTTGAATTTTGTGGTCTAGGCATGAAAAGCTTAACTCAAGACTTGGAGACAAAAACCCTTAAGGCTAAAGAGGAATTAAGGAGGAAACCCTCTAATTTCTGATTAGGCCAGCATCATTTCAAAGGCTGCAATTGAGCTTGAATATTCAAAAAATTCAAAAATACACATTGTGAGGTGTGGCGAACACCTTGGGAGTGTGGCGAATTGCTTTGGGAGTTCACACCAAGGGTTTTAGGGCTGTTTATGGGCAGCAAACCGGTTTGTTTGTTGAAGACCCCTTGTCCTAGGATCGCGTGGACAAGGACATGTATTTGCTGTTTGGCAGTTGGGTGACCCCCCTTAGGAATTGTTTTCATCATTTTCTAGGGCTTGATTGGCTTAAATTGCAGATCTGAACATTGCATATTATTTCCATTATTTTATTGGTATTTTATCAATAATTATTGTTACAAAACATGCTGGAAAAAGGTATTTATATTGGCTTAATATTTGATAATTTTTTGGGAGTAATTTGATCATAAAATAAGGTGATTTCAGGGTGGAAAAGCATCCATTTAATTCTGCAATTTTCCGGCCCTTGTGGCATCTAGGGTTTGAGGATTGGAAGGCTCTTTTATGCCCTATTCATCATTGAAATAATTGTTGAATTATTCCTAGGGTTTGACATAATTATTTGCAGTAGTGTGAGGGTTTGATCACTAGGGTTTGTAGAAAAATCAGAAAAATAGACAAAATTTCCATATTTCAATATTTTTTCCTATTTTGGGATATTTCAAAATACAAGGTACCTTGAGGGTTTTGTACCATAATGTTGAGTAGACAACTGTTCCTTGTGTCTAACCATTTGTCTCTCATGATGTTACATCTCCATTTTTTCCACGACTGACATGGAATTTAGTTGCAATGAAAGTTCAGAAAATAGGCTTTTCAGTGTTCATGTTCTCATTGCTTCATAAGATGGATGTTTGTAGCCTTTGCCATAATTTGCAATTGCATTGACCAGACCTGAGAAGGAGAACTTGCATGATTGAATGGGACAATATTGCCAAAGAAGAACCTTCCAACTCTTGTATCTGCTTCTTGCTTTGCAACAACCTTCCAAGACCCATTTAAAGTCGAT
Source organism: Torreya grandis (assembly GCA_037957365.1). Taxonomy (NCBI): domain Eukaryota; kingdom Viridiplantae; phylum Streptophyta; class Pinopsida; order Cupressales; family Taxaceae; genus Torreya; species Torreya grandis. Next base: position 66,209 of record JARHVA010004275.1, read on the forward strand.
TGTGTTGCATGCGGTTTTGTAGCTTTATGCATAGAAGATAAAACACCATCTCCCAATCTCTTTCATGGATCTTTCCCTTTTGATGATGGCATGGTCTAGTTTTAGTTGATAGTTTTGTAACAAAGCATTCTTAATTTTATCTAGTCAAAGGGTTAACATTGACACTGGTACAGAGAAAGTGCTCTCTAACTCTTGTAAGAGTGCCTTGAATTTCCTTGAGGGAGAAACAAAATGGACATATTTTTGTTCTTCTGCTTGTGATATGGGAGCCAGTTTTTGTGAAATCACTTCTACATTTAATTTAATATGTAAAAAATGTTGAAATGACTTCATCTTTGCAAGGACTCCACATGTAAAGGACACAATATTTTTTCCAAATAATTAACCACTGCAAGAAATTTGTCACTGCTCCTCTTTGAAGAAAAGTTAAAACCCTATCTTCTAGATGAAATCTGGAAATCCTTTTCCTTTTGCAAAGTTAAGAAAGTTATATTTGCATGGAGCACCTACGCAACAAAAATTGCGTGATATCCAAATATACTTGGGAAATTCGAGAACTATGGATCTTATCAAAATGAAAACTGACTTTAAGATGACATAACAAAAAATAACCAAAGTACATCATGATTAAAATATCCGGGTAATAGATGTAAGTTTGTTGCAATACCAATTGATAACACGAGAAAAAGCTTAATGACACCAAAACTCCTCCATTCTGCAGTAGAAATGACTTTGGGAAGTTTGGCTTTCAGATTGGTGGTTTAAGAGAAATTTGGACTACCCTTGGCAGCATAGGATTCAATATGTAGCATGCAATGGTGTATAGGTTGTCCTGTAAGCTGCACTATGAAAATCTCTCCTCTTCAGAGAACCACGAAAGCTCCTATTCAGAGCTTGACAAAATAATGTGGAGTACTTTACATAAGCCGTAATTTTATATTGTTAAATTTTGACCTGATTTATAAGTTAATCTTATTTTAGAGTTAAGAGGTATAATATGAACTTTTATAAATTTATTACTTTAAAGGTTAAAGATGTAAAGTTGTTTTTGGATAGATAGATGGGGGTTATAACAAGCCCTGTCATGCCCCCTTTTTTAAAATAAAGAAAAGAATAATTTAATAATAATGTCCCCAATGTCACTTTATATTTATAACTTAAAAAGGGACACCTAGACATTATTATTAATTGTGTGGTGCCAGAAGTACATTAATTATAATGCCAAGAGGGGAAAAAAAAGAAAAAAGTAATTAATTGTTTTGAGGAGGAAAAAGGAGAAAATTAAATTAAAATTTAATTATAATTACTTTAGGGTTAAGATGAGTTGAAAAGTGAAATATTATAAAGGACAAGAGGGGTAGTAATTATTCATTGATTATTGATTTTTCATTTCTGTCAATTCACGAATGAATCCAAGATTCTTTCTACATCTGCAAAAGGACAAAAACTCTCTTTGCAACCAAACCAGAGGACAAAACCCCTTTGGCTTTTCGAGGTAGCTTCATTTGGGAGTTATGTTTGCAACACACTGACTGATCTTCTCCAACATCACAGAGATCAAGGGTTTTAATTAATAAATCAGTATGATTACAGTGGTCATTTGAACTAGGTTTTATTACCATACAAACTAGGGCTTGTCGTCGTATGGACTAGGGTTTGCGGTTGTACAGACTAGGACTTGCTGCCGTACATACTATGGCTTTTGATGATTTTCGTACAATGGCTAGGGCTTATTCTGCAATGACTAGGGTTACATTTATTGCAGTTGCACCTCTTTGAATAAGTGTCGTACAACTCCATACTTCAGGTCGTACCAGTATTGGGCAATTTTACCATGTTTTGGGAACGTTAAAATACACAAGGGAGATCGCTGGACAACTTTGGGTGTAAGGGTTGACAACGATATCACCCTGCAGCAACATATTGGTTAGGGTTGTGGATCACTATCAACACAATATTTATCTTCATAAACCCCTTTCAGCAGTCCCAACTAGATCGCAGACTTCCCCTCAAGGTGGCGACACCCTACAACAGTGTTGTTCTGTACCGTACCAACATAGTGGGGATTCAACTATGTTTGCTGCTGTTGTACCGCTGCTGAGTGTATAATGTGGTCTACTAGGGTTGGCGATTCTAGTTTTTATGCAAGCGCCCTCTTTTAGACCTTATTTGTGACTGCCGTGACATCCTACATTGAAGATGTGGGTCTTTGAAGGGGTCTGGCCACTTTGTTACCATTCTAACATATTTGAGATAGCCTAGAAGAAATTGCAAGTCTTACCAGTGGGTTGCCATATATCTGGTCTTTTATACCAGCCCAGCAAATTGAATTGCAGAACTCCTGGGGTTTGTAGCTTTGTGTCAAAATTTAGTCTTTCCTTTGCTTGATTAAATGTTCCTTCAAACACTGAATAAAGAATTGAGTTAATTGATTGTCTATTCATGCAAGCGGGTTGTCATCTTTTGTGAGGTTTCGGAATTAACCTAACTTTCAGAAATTTGAAAATTTTCAAAATTCATGTTTGATTTCCACAATTCAATATTTTGTTGAGCGAGACATTTTAGTGGTATCAAAGATGTGTTTTGGCCAACCTATGAATCATGAGGTCAATGCAAGAATCCATGTTAGAGATGTTGCAAGCTATGCAAGATTATCAGAAAAGTCAAAATCTGAACCTCAAAAACCTACGAGGGAGCAAAAGGAATTCAGCATGCAAGCCAAAGGTAGGGAGATCTTATCTGAAAAGGAACCAAATATTGTGGTTGAAAAGAAACTAACCACATTACAAACAAATGTTGAGTATGTAATGGGAACCGAAAAAAGGTGTGATGAATGGCGAAGGAAGCTAAGTTGAGAGCCACTCAAGCAAAACAACACCTACAGAAACCCAGGGAGGAGAATGCTTCACTATCGGAATGCAAAGAGCCAAATATAGAAATAGATGTGCCAATCCATGAGCCACCCAACGATCTTCCAAAAGGTGAACACTTTGACTACAGCCCAAGGTATGAGAAGAATGGTCATATTTCAGATTTGTTGCTTCATACTTTGCCATTACAAGACTCTTGTCATCATGGGAAGTACCAAAAGATTAGTGAAAAGATGAACGGTACAAAATGGAAAGAAGATATTTTCTCTCAAACCTAAGATCGTTCATATATGATCATGGGGGATCTGGGTGTTGCAAACAAAGAGCTACAAAAAGAAGACATTGAGAGACACATGAAGGCTGAAAATTGCTTTGTGGTGAAGAGCGTGCAAACTATATCATCTTTTGGCAAGCAACATAGTCTTTATGTCGATATTCAAATGCTTCCAAAACAACATAGTATGGTGTTCAATAATATGTCCCCAAGATTGCTAGCAGATGGAGGTTTCCAACATGCCATGGAATTGAAAATGGGCTGTAAGCATGCCATTATTACTCCTCATTTCTCAAAAGCTGATTTGAGATCAAGCCACCATCAGAACTTTGTTTGAAGGGAAGGTATGCACAAGACAACTTCTAGATGCCTTACTGGACACATTGAGCTCTTGGTCATGCCATTCAATTTGACTAATGCTCCTGCTGCGTTCCAGTTCATGGTGAATCAGACTATTGAGAGGGTTATAGAGCTTCAATTTCGCCAAGCAAACAAAGCCTCTTAATGTAATTTGTTATGGTTACCAACAGTCTCAGCCAAATCACTCTGAAAACAACACCTTTATGGACTCATATAATTGAACATAATATGAATATTTCTGACCCAGACAGCAAAAAGGAAGTGACAAAGAAACAAAATTTTACCGGGGGGAGATACAGAGAGTTGATTGAGCAATGTCAAATGATGCACTCTAGTATTGGTACCAGTTCTCTTGTTTACACTATTGGGTCTAAAGCAACGGATGTTCGGATAATGTCTAAAGATAGTGTAAAGAAACCAGCAAAATTTGGTGTAAAGCGAATTACTCAAGAGGCAAAGTCTAAGCTTGAATCATCTCTTGGTTTGCAGACTAATGGAAGGGTTGAAGTGTCATATGCTATTGAGAATGATCTACCAAGTCCTATCAATTCACCTGACTTTGGAAGTGCCAGGTAAAACCCTGATGTTGCAGCCCTGAATTCGTTTTATAGCATGTCAAGTGCAGGTCTAGACAGAGGTGTTGTTTCAGAATCTGAGAGAGAAGACAAGGGGGCAATTTCTTCCAGACAAGACCGTTCAGATTTCCCTCCTCTGCCTGTTACATTTTTGTTTGAAAGAAATGAGAACACAGGAGTGGGGTTTTCAGGATATGAAGAAATTTTGCCTAAAGAGCCAGTGATGGGAAATATGAATCATGGTTCACTGATAAGTGGCAAGAAAGGAGATTTTATTTTGGAAGATGCTATGATAAAATTTGAAAATGGTGGTAAATTTGCTTCAGTGAATGCAGTATCAGCACAACAGACTCACATTAGCTCTTTAGAAGAGTCAAGAAATTACAAGGAGAAATTCACCCTCGCTAAAGCTATGATTCAAGAGTAGGAATCAAGATTAAGTGGATCAGAACAACAATTAGAAAGTGCTGACAGGATGAAGATGTTAGATATCCTTGCTGTATATGCCTGGGTAGATCCTAGAACTGGTTATTGCCAAGGTATGAGTGATTTGTTATCACCCTTCATTATGCTTGTCGAAGACAACGCTGATGCCTTTTGGTGCTTTGAGAGTCTTCTTCAAAGGATGTGACCAAATTTCCAAATGGAGGGCCTTTATGGGCATGAAATAAATTATCACTTAAGTTACAATAATCTGATTTTGGTTGCTGGCAGCATTGGAATTTCACTTTTCGTGGCTATATTGCAGGACCTTCATTGTATTGAACAAGGCCAGTTTGATTTACCAAGAAACATGTTGCTAATCTGGGCAGTGGAAAAATCAAAAGAGCTTTACATTCCTGATTTGGTTGATGCAGAATGCATTTGTCCTGGTTTTGCAAATAAGATATGCCTTGAGCTCCAAGTATATGTGACACAAGAACTACAACCTGAATTGGAAAATGGCAGCATTGCAAATATTATCCATTTTATCTTCAATCCTCATATGGGGACAAAACCAATGTCAAGTTTAGTGGGTACTGACATATGGGCAGGCATCTATATGATTTCGTCCATAGTTGGTATTGTCATAACAATGGTGCCAACAAAGAATTTCTACATCAACGATAATGAGAGTCAGTCTTGGTTATGCATGGTTGTTGATGTTGCCATTTTTGGAGGTCTAGCGTTTCTGCTGTGGAACTTCTTGGAGAGTAAAATTTTTAAATACCAAATGAAACTTGTTTATAACAAAGAATCAAGCGAGACCTTGCAAACTTATGCTCAACAAAAGCCAGTTTCTTGTGAGCGAATGGAGAAAATGGTGAACCCCAATAACAAACATTACGGCCACAGACCCAACCTTACAGAAATATTTGGCAGATTTGCTTCCAGGGTTATTGCTTTTTGGGAAAGGCTTGGTTGACATGTTATTGTTGGCAATTTGAGCAAGGAGACAGTTGACAGTTTGAATATCATGATCCAAAAAATAGTTTGAGGACTGAAGAATTGTCATTCCCATCTAAGGCAGCATGGAATTGTCATTGATGTCAAAGGTTGATGTCATTGATGTCATTGAGATTGAATATGATCATGCATTAATGCCAAAGGTTGAGTTGAGCAAACTTGTGAAGTAAATCGGGTTTGTGAAGTGCTTTTACTTATAAAATAAGTAAAGCAGTCTTGAAACTCCGAACTGGTCTAATAAAGTTGGTCGGGTTTATGGAACGACTTTACTTCTTTCATGTTTATAAGTAAAGCAAAGTCGAAAAATCGAAGTGGTCTAGAGGAGTTATTTTGAAGAGACAAAGGTCCGCAACAATTTGTACAAAGGAACCTTTTGAAGGATTAAATCAAGGTTAAAAGATGAGCTAGTCTACAAGGATCAATGTTGCAAGGAGCGTTACAAGAAGGCCGAAGAAAATAAGATCACGTCAACATGCCAAAGTTTAATGCACAATAGAAAGGGTAAAGATTGAGCATATCGAGGACAATCGAAAGGAGCTGAAGCAAACCCATCATATAGAAAGCAACAAGATGCGAAAAGGGAAGAAAAGAAGCTCGATGGTTAATGACAAAGCAAGAATTAAAAGACATGCTACTTTAAAAGATCAACGGCTTACGCTTGATTGGTGCATTAGATCCAATGGTGCGAAGCAAAGCTAGATTACCCTCCGAGTGCACGTGCATTTGACAAGTGTCAAGAGGTTATAAGGAAAGATCCAACAAAGAAAAAAATGCGAAGTTGGTGCGATGAAAGAAATAAAAAGTCCGAATTCAATGTGTCTAACTATCTGTAAAGGAACAACTGGAACAGGTGATGAACTCGATATAACTTCACGGAGCTCGAGATTAATCAATCTAATTGATCGAGGAAGTGGTGTAGTTAAGAACAGTAGAAGTGCACATGCCGAAGATAGTAAAGACATTTGAACGTTGTCGTTTGAAGCATGAATCAAGACATGAAGTAAAAGTCACATTGAATGCAGATCAGAAGCTTGAACTGGTTAAGAGCAGTTGAAGTGTGAACACTTTACAGATAGAAAACCCTAAGATGCATTTGTTGATATATGCTACGAATAGAATATTTGAAAGTGTCTTTTTGTTGCTGCGGCAATAATAATTAGAGTGTTAACTCAAAATTGTCAAGTGAGGACATATGCAGACAGCGTAAAAAGGCAAAGCAATTAAGGTGTGTCAAAATAGAAGATATCCAAACACAAAGAGATAGAGGCAGATAAGACGAGAGGCACATAGAGTGAAGGCGCAGTTACAAACAAGACTTGTAACAGAAAAACTGAACAAGATTCATTTTGAATCTCTTTTGTATTATGAAGTTGTAGCTTCATATCTCTGATAGGTTGGTGCCATCAACAAATTTGAGTTGGTGCTCAATTAGGAAGTTGGTGCTTCTTTAGAGTGGGTGCTCTTGAATGTAACAAGTGAGGTTTGTTTGTGAGACATCTTTTCTGTGAGATTGGATTAGAACAGTAGTTTCTAACATCTTTTTTCATCGTGGTTTTTCCCTTTGGGTTTCCACGTAAAAATATGGTGTTGAGCATTCTTGTGTGTGTATGATCTCTGCCTTTGTTCTTTACATTTCATATACATTATGTATCTTTTATAAAAGTTTTTAAAGAATTAGGCTTTAGCTTATCTACTGATTCACCCCCCCTCTTAGTAGATAGTGTGTTCAATAGTTATAGTAAGGTTGGTTTGGGATCCTGGGATTTTCAGGATGGTTCAAGTATTGCTTTAGGGCAAACAATCTTTAGGAAGGGCAGACTGTCATGCCCCTTTTTTCAAAATAAAGTTTTTCAAAATAAAGAAAATAATATTTTATTAATAATGTTTTAAGTGGTTCCCTAACGCCACTTTATAGTTATAACTTAAAAAGGGGACTCCTAGACATTATTATTAATTGTGTGGGGCCAAAAGTTCATTAATTATAACACCAAGAGGGTAAAACAAATGAAAAAAATAATTATTGATTATTTTGAAGAGGAAAAATGAGAATTAAATTAAAAAGTAATTATAATTACTTTAGGGTTAAGGTGAGTTGAAAAGTGAAATCTTATAAAGGACAAGAGGAGCACTAATTATTCATTGATTATTGATTCTCCACTTCTGTCAATTCACAAATGAATCCAAGATTCCGTCTACATCTGCAGAAGGATGAAACCCCTCTTTGCAGCTAAACCAAAGGATGAAACCCCTCAGGGTATTCGAGGTAGCTTCATCCAGGTGTTATGTTTGCAACACACTGACTGATCTTCTCCAACATCACAGAGATCAAGGGTTTTAATTAATAAATCAGTCTGATTCCTGCGGCTGTACAGACTAGGGTTTGCTTCTGTACAGACTAGGGTTTGCTGCTATACAAACTAGGGTTTACGGCCATACAAACTAGGACTTGTGGCCATAAAGACTAGGGCTTCTGGTGATTTTCCTCTAGTGTCTAGGGTTTATTCTGTAGTGACTAGGGTTCCATTTATTGCAGCTGCATCTCTTTGAATAAGTGCCGTACAACTCCAGACTTCAGTCCGTACCAGTATTGGACAATTTTACCAAGTTTTGGGAGCGCTAAAATACACAAGGGAGATCGTCGTACAGCTGGGTGTAAGGGTTGACAGTGGTATCACCCTACAGCAGCATATTGGACAGGGTTGTCGATCAGTATAAGCACAGTATTTATCTTCATAAATCCCTTTCAGCAATCTCAACTAGATCGCAGACTTCCCCTCAAGGTGGCGACACCCTACAAAAATCTTGTTCTGTATCGTACCTGACATGGTGGGGATTCAGCTGTGTTCGCAGATGTTGTACCACTGCTGAGTGTATAACGTGGTCTACTAGGCCTGGTGATTCTAGTTCCTGTGCAAGCGCCTTCTTTCAGACCCTATTTGTGACTGCCATGACATCCTACATAGAGGACGTGGGTCTTTGAAGGGGTCTGGCGACTCTGTCACCATTCTAACATATTTGAGACAACCTAAAAGAAATTGCAGGTCTTACCAGTGGGTTGCCATATAACTGGTCTTTTATACCAGCCCAGCGAATTGAATTGCAGAACTCTTGGGGTTTGTAACTTTGTCAAAATTCAGTCTTTCCTTTGCTTGATTAAATGTTCCTTCAAACACTAAATAAAGAATTGAGTTAATTGATTGTCTATCCATGCAAACGGGTTGTCATCTTTTGTGAGGTTTCTGAATTAACCTAACTTTCAAAAATTAGAAAAATTCCAGATTTCATATTTGATTTCCAGAATTCAATATTTTGTTGAGTGGGACATTTCGGGCCCCAACCATCATAAAAATTAAACCACTGGCCAAATTACAGCGGGCTAGGAAATTTTGGAAGTAATCATATAATTTTTTGTAGATAAACTAGTTTACACAGCTCCAGGCAGCCAACCATGGGATTACAAAAATTAGATTCTATCCTAGCTGAGAGTAAGCATGTGATCCTAAGCCTATTAAAAAACAAAAACCGAAAAACATAAGCTCCCGAGGAGCTAAACGCTAACACTAACTGCCACCTGAGATCAAGTAGAAGTGGTGTATTCTAGAGGCACAGTTGACCAATTGAAGGTGAGCATGTGGATGGGAGTGTGAAGGGGTTGCTTTTGCAATGGACTTTCACTTCTCAGTTAAAAGGCTGGTGAAGCAAGAATCTAAGTCACATAAAAAAAATTATCTGATGGTTCTGGGCTTGGGATGATGTTGCTATTCCAGAAGAAGTACAGACATATTATAAAAAAAGCAGTTGAAAGTCCTGCCGTAAATGTTCTGTAGAATACACTAGGTGAAGATGTAGAGCTAAAACCCCACCCTTGACATCAATAAAAATCTAACTAGCACAAGACCTTTTGGGCTAAATCTTAACAAGAGAGCACAACACCATGCCCATTAGTAGGGTTAAAAGTTAAAACACTGCGTGTCTCAGGCCACCAGAGTTAACATTGCACAGATGCCCCATTTGGAATACCTTGTCTTAATTTTAACCTATAAGGCATTTTTGGGTTTTGTGGATCCTTTTTGCTGTTTAGAAGTTTTGATGTGGGCAGCTAGTTATTAGGTTGTTCCTTGCAAAAGGCATTTGTCTACCTCATCATAATTGGACTTCCAATTTTTATACAAACCACTTATAAAGGACTTTAGCTCTTGTTGGCCAATGTGTCATTTGTAGGTACTTTGGTCTATTGGACCACGGGACAAACTTGGTGTACATCTCATTGCCAATTCACTGTATAATTACGATCTTTTCAAAAAGCAAAATTTCCAATTATTGTATCTTGTAAGCCATTAGCAATTTCTTTGCATAACATATACTTAAATTGATAAAAGTTTCCAAATCTTACAAGGATTATTAGCAAATCATAAATATATAAAATTTCAAGAATATCAGAGATATTGGTGTATTGGATATGGACATTCCTTATTTATTAAACTAAAAATGTTTTTTCTATTATACTTATACTTCTATGGAGTATTTAATCTCATGAGTTTTTTCGGCTTTATGGCTGCTTATCACATTGTTCCTTTTGTTGAAATCCGTGGCTCCGTGAACTTTGGTCTGTTGCACCACAGGTCAAACTCGGTATACATTTCATTGCCAATGGACTGTATAATTACCATCTTTTCAAAAAGAAAAAATTCCATTTATTAAAATGTTGTAAACAATTAGCCTTTTTTTGCATAAAATATTCCTAAATTGATTAATTTTTCCAAATCTTACAAGAATTAATAGCAAATCATTTTTTTTTTCTAGTATAGCAGATATATTGATGTATTGGATATGGACATTCCTTATTTAATAGACTAAAAATGATTTTCCAAGTATACTATACGTTTATATAGTATTTTATCTTGTAAAATTTTGTTTTCTGCACGGGTGTCTATTACTTTGTGCCTCTTGTTGAGATTTGTGGTTCCGCAACACCCCTTCCTTGCAATGTTCCCAATGCTTGTTTTGAGATTTAAACGTAGGCGGAAGTGCAAGCTTATCCTAGCCTGACATCATCAACCATTTTATATTGGTCTTTTATGTGGCTAATTACATTCACTTTTTAAAGCTTCCAACTAAACAAAATGAGGACATAGGTCACTTTTTGGGTTCAAAAGGCATGCATTAGTATGGTGGATGTTGAACCTTCAAAAGGACATATGCATATAAACATTCTACAACATGATTGTTTACATCATAGTGACCATGTTTGGCCGAATTAGGTCAATGTTTGGTTTGGACCAAACTTTTTGGATGCATATAATATCCCTTTTCTGGATATTTTATAAACTTTGAAATTTACCGTGAATCCTTTCTAATACTAAACATCAATCAAATTAAAAACAACCTACATGCAATATTGATATTGAAAACCCACTTGAAACTTCATTGAAATCCTTATTGTATTGAGATGAAAGCATATAAAGTACTGGTAATGAAGAAACAAGATAATAAATTTCACATGCAATATGGAAATTTCAAATCTGATAACAACCCAACTGAAATATTTTATTCAATGTGTTTCTACACTATTAGCATTGAAAAATACATATAACTAGAGCATTAAATTCACAACAACAAAACCTTACTTATCAATCTCCCAATAAAATCACCATGCATAGCCCCAGTAACCCTAGTACAACAACGATTCACTAAGGGCAAGGTACGACAGTTTAGGGAAACATATCGTAGAGCTGAAAGGAGGAATGACACTAAGCTGGAGAGGTAATGAAGGCCCTGAATGCTGTCTAGAACCCCACACAGCAGTTTGTAAATTATTTCAAACCCTCACAAGGGTTGGGAAATGATGGCGATCCTCAATCACACTTAAACTGAAATTTGATTTTGATTTGCAAGCACAATTATGATACCTGGATGTATTCACCTCAATGGGTTAAAGGGTTTTCATCCTCCACATCTGTATATCAGAGGGTTTTCGTCCTCAAATGAAAAAATTGAACACAATGGCTCAAGCTATGGATTAGGGTTTGATTGTCAAAGATGAATAATGAATAATGACTTTTTTGTGCCCAACTCCTCCTTTTATAACTTTTCCTTTTCCAATTTACCCTAAAAGTATTTAATAATACTTTTAATAGAACATTACTTCTCATCTACTTAATAATAATTACTTTTTAACCCTCTTAATAATAATGATACATAAGTGTCATTTTTATGTTATAAAATAAAAGCGACTTAGGACATTTTAGAGTATTATTATTAATTTATTTCCATAATTAAATATTTCGAAAAGGGAATATGACAGTCCACCCTTCCCAAAATTGCTTGTCCTCAAGCAATTGCAAGCTCAACTACTCTGACTCTCCCCAACTGACCATCTCTATAATAATTGGATCCCAATTCATTCTTGGGGAATTGCAATTCCATGTTCTTTCTGCCTCCTTTACATTAACACATTTGGAGCAAACCTGGAGAATTGAGACCAAAAAGTCTCCACTTTCCTTGATTCCTAACTGTTTCATATTAATCCTTAGATATTGAATACTCTCACAATTTATGCATCCTTGAGAACTGTGTAACCATAGCAAGCCTTCATATGTATCTTTCTTTATCCTATGCTCTATTGCTTGCATATATTGAAATGCAAATTCTGCTTGCTTTATATAACGTTTGGTAGTCCCTCCTGTCTCACATAAGAGAGCCTTGAAAAGAGAACTCTATAAACTGGGACTTGGCTGACAATCTTTGAGTCGAATCATGCGGTTGTAAATATCATTGGCTTGATCAACAAAACCTTGATCTAGTGCTCAATGTAAGCCATGGTGTGCGTGCTCAATGTAAGCCATGGTGTGCATTGTAGATGTATATTCACAAGGTATGTGGCCCCGATTAATTATCTCATCAAACACATCACATCATCTTCCAACTTTCATGTCCTTACCCAAAATGTCTACTTGTTGAGTTGCATGGCCAAGGTCAAATTCAAACCAATCTTGCTTGATCATCCATTTATACACCTTTCTTGGGTATGTCATGGTGCTTCTCCATGAACCCTACAACTCACTGTAATCTTTATTGTCATGTATAGATGCATAAGATCCATCCATATCAGCCATCCATTTTGAAAGAGAGCTTAAGCTCATCTTTCCAACTTGTAAGTTCTTTTGACTATTCTTTAGGTTTATCATGACATCATTTGAAGCCTCAATAAAATGTCTCTTATCCATGGATTTTAGCTTGCTTCCATTCTCACATAATGCCTTCAAAATTATTTTTGAATAATTACAGGTAAACTTAAGATTATACTCCCTTGACTTTCTATTCTCATCCAACATACATCTAAGATCCAAAATTTCAAGTTTTGCTTCCAAATGTTGGTTAGATTCTGTCAATGCTTGGGCTTCTTCATCAACCATTGAAAGCTGAAACTCTAAGGCTGCAATATTGATCCTGTTTACTCTGATTTTCTGCTTTGAAGATGCTATATTTTGTAGCCATTCCATCTCTATATCCTGAAACAGTCTTACCTGATCATTTTGACCATTCTTTAAAGCATCCTGGAAGCCAAGGTTTTTTGCTTTATATTGATTGCTAGCATCAAGTTTCTCAACTCAAATATATTTATCGAAAGAAGCATAAACATCCTTTCAGCCCTTGACATCAAGCTGAAGATCATAAAACAACTCTTTGCTAGTGGATTGGTAGCTCACATCACTGCAATCTATGTAATTTGTTAGGTGGCCCGCGTAGAGATTTTGAAGAGGCTCCTTTGTAGTCTCTTCTAGCTTATTATGCAATATTGCGTTGAACTCTTGCACATCATGTGGTTGATAAAATTTGTATGTGGTCCAACCAAATGACACTGTAAGTTCTTTTGTGGATACACTATCATTGCTACTCTGCATATTGTAAAATAGGTTCTGCAAAGCCAGAGAAATTTTGGTTGAAATATTTTCCGTCGGCATCTGATACACTGCCTTTTTGAAATATGGAATGTGATAGAATGTTTGGAGTACTGAATTCAAATAGCATGTTGCTCCTTGATTCTTGAGGTCAACAAAACCAGTCTCATTTTCTAAATCATAGTTTGAATCCCCGTACGTATTTGCACCCTTGCTACCACAGTTAAAGCATCATCCAATAGAAAATCATTTGCATAATCAACTATAACCTTCCAAGAAGCAAATGAAACAAATACCCAATCTGAATGACTTGCAGAAAATCGATGTTTGTACTCTTGTTGAATAGTGAGTTTCCGTTCCTTATGAGTCATGACTACACACTCCAAAGAAGCAATGGACAAACATTGACCATACATATGGCATGTTGATATCCTCTTGACAAAGCTCCAAAAAGATGGACACTTCATAGCCTTTACCCTTAACTAGATCTTCAACTGAGTACCACTCAAACCATGGGAAGTCATCATCCCAATTTTTTTGTTGAAAAAATTAGTTTCCACACTTGTACCAGTTTTTGTACCTTGAGATTGATTCTCTTGACATTGCCCAAGTTCATAGCCCATCACAGGTGTCCTATTTGTCAATCTCATTGTATAATGTACTTGGACAATTGGTGCCAGAAACTCTGACGAATCCAATGCAGCAGTAGTAGTCACATATTCATGGACCCGATAAAGCATCTTGACTGCCTCATAGGCATTTATAGTTGACTGTCGGTCTGCTTGAAGACATCTTAGCTTCACAAATTTCCTGAAAAAATTGAAATCCAACTTCTCTGTTCTTGAAGTGCCCTCAATTGCTGCCATATATTGATTCATGTATCCTTGTAATTGAGCTGCTCCATTGTAATTATTCTAAGCATATCCTATACTCCATGCATTCCATGATACTCTCTATTTGCAAGTAGATAAATTGAATGCACACATATATTTGTGGACCAATTGGAAATTTGATTTCTAGTTAGTCGTCCACTAGCACATTTTTATCTAGTCGTTTGGAATAAGGATAGAGTAAAGGATCAATCAACCAAACTTTCAAAACAACTGTTTGTTCTGGAATACCTTTCTATGGTTCCCATGCGTGGACCATACCTTGTTGAAACTGAATGCTTTGTTGTTGCAGCTGCTGATTTGTGGCTTGGCGCTGAGATATTTGACCCCTTTGTGACTTGTTAACTGTTATGAACTTTGAGTTTCTGTTAAATAGTTCATGCCTCTTTACTTGGGAGCATAATGGGATTTTATTGATCTAAAGAGGTGTTTCATGGATACCCTTAGAAATTACTAGAGCATCTCTTACAATTTTGCATTCAATAAGCGATTTTTATTCCTTCTTGACTTCGTTAAGACAAACTTTTTGTTGACAATCAATTTTAGAAGCCAATGAAATATCTTTTTCTTATAAAATATCTTTACCTTCAACTCGCATGGCGGATTCCTCTGGCTTTCTCAACTCTCTTATGTATTCATACAAACCTCTTTTGTTTGGATATCTCACTTCAAGTAACTCCAGGTACTCATAAAAAGAAACTCAAGGTTTAAAACTATCAGGCATACCTTGATACTGGTCAAGGATTCGAGTGGGCCCAAGTTTGTACTTTTCCTTGCCCTTTTGTATTTTAATTAGCACCTCTTGAATAGGATCTATATTTTATTCTCTTTGTAAGAACTATTGACCATTTTTGGTCCAACAGGCCAAAATCGACCCCCTTCCTTCCCTTCTGTCCTGAACCAGTTTCAGTTTTTAATTTTGCACAAGTCCAGGATTTTCTACGGACTCTGCAGGTTTTCTACGGACTCTGTAGGTTTTCTACGTACTCTGCAGAGATTTCTACGGACTTTGCCGGTCCATTTCTACGGACTATGCCGGCATGGATTTCTATGGATGAAGAACCAGTTCAAAGAATGCAAGTTTTTTACAAAGCTTCTTTGGACTCTTGTTTGAAGAAATTCACAAAGAAAGAGAGCTAAAATGGTTCAAAGACACTTTTCCTTAAGGTTGGAAAAGTGGTTCAACATCGGGGTTCAACGACATGATCTTTCCAAGAGTTAGCATCTTTGAACCGTTGAACCATTGAACCGGTTCAATGCTTTGGTTCATCGCTTTGGTTCAACGACAAAGTTCAATCGGCAAAGTTCATCACTTTGGTTCAATCAAATGGTTCATCGGCTTGGTTCAATTCAGTTGGTTCAATGCTTCGGTTCAATTAGATGGTTCAATCACTCGGTTCAACTGCAAAGTTCATCGGCAAAGTTCAAACGGTGAGGTTCAATAAAATGGTTCAATCAGATGGTTCATCGACTTGGTTCAACTGTTTTGGTTCAAACATTCGGTTCGATGCCTTGGCTCAACAACCGTTTGAACCATTGAACCGGTTCAATCAAATGGTTCAACGGTTGGTTCAAAGGAGCGGTTCAATCAAAGAGTTCAAGGGAGCCTCCCGAAGGACAAGTGCCCCTGCGGAGGGCACTTGGTTGACAAACAACACCCTTCGGAAGGGTCGATTTCAAGAATCGCGAAGGGCACTTTTCAAAAGGCGCAAAAAAGACTAAGGCAAGAAACGAATTCTTTCAGACATTTTGTCCGACAAAAAGTCCGAAGAAATTCGGGAACCTGCAATAGAAAGCCCGAAAGAACTCCGAAATCAAAGTGGCCAAAACAATTCTTGCGGACTTTTTGTTCGCGGGAAAATTGTCCGCGGGAAAAAGCCCGAAGGAGAAACCCGCCGAGGAGTCGAAGGACCCCAAAAGGCAGGTGCCCTTGCGGGGGACTCTCAGCCAAAATGAAGGACGCTTTTCAAAAGCCGAAAAGGTCAAAGCAGGAAAACCGAAGAAAGTCCAAGGGGTGACGGGCTCGAGGACGTCAAAGTCAAGCACGGCGAACTAGCCGTTGGTTTTCAAGCAATGACGGGTGCGCGGATGTCAATTTTAAGACGGTGAAATAGCCGTTTGATTTTAAAATGCTTGAGCGCTAACCAAAAAAGAGCCAAGGAGCCAGCAACCCGCCAAGAAGATAGCCTGAGGGCCAAAGGAGCTAGAAAGCGACAAAACCAGGAAAAGCCAGAGCGTGGAAGGCACCAAGTGGCAACCGCGGAAGGCTTTGACATATTTTCTCTAAAAGAAGCGGAACGTGCCATGTGTCCCCTGCAAAGCCCGACGGAAGCCGACAAGTGTCAACACCCGCAGTCTCTTCCTTTTGTCTTGCGAGAACTGTGGTGGGCCTTGGACGAACTGCCAAAGAGTGCGGAAGCCGCCACGTGTCCTCTTCGCAGGACTCCCAAAAGGTGTTTGAAGCTTCTATAAACTTAGTGGATGCTGCCAAGAGTCCTGCCTGTTTCAGCAACAGAACACGCCACGTGTCACTTATTGAAATCAACGGAAAACAACGAAAGCAAACGGGAAAGACAGGAACAAATTGTTAAGGACGACGGACACGAGGACGTAGAATTTGTGGAAATGAAGTCGCTGTTGATCTTTGCAAACTTAAGCGCGAACCCGAAGGAATTCAAAGGCTTAAAGCCAGAGAAAGACCAAGTGCAGAAACGGACAAAGCATCCAAGTGGCAAAAGAAGGTGTCGACTCAAGGAGTTACTCCAGCAGATGATACAGTGTCTGCGAATTGATCATTAGGAGGCGCAAACGGCTAACGGCGTGACCTGTTTTCTTCATTTTGCATAAATGAGCAGACAAGCTGCGTAATCGCCTTGAAGGAGCGGTCTTGTAAGCAGAAAAATGGCGGCCCATAATTTCTCATATGATGTTTAAGCGGCTTGCTCTTCCCAATGATCGGAACGCACATGGGTCATTTGTAAAAAGGGCGCCAAAAGGCCTCTTTTCTTCCTCTATATATTGTAGACTTGTCATTTGGAAAAAGATCTTTTCACATTTGTAAGGCGAAGCCTTGGCAAATTTTCACTTGGAATCAATAAAACGCATTTTTACCTCTATTTTGGTTAGATATCTCTGTGTGTGTCTGAGTGTTAGTTTTGTGTTTAGTCATTGCTTCCTAATGCTTTCACAGGGTTGACACCAGTGCATATGGTATCTATAAGGTGCCATTCCTGCAGGTGACAAGAAGAGCTATACCTGGGGCGTAGAGACAGAAGGAAGTTACTATACAGTGTGCTTTTTCTACAGCACCTATGGTGAGTCCCTGCTTCTGTGTGTTCCATTAAAGCCTCCTTGTTAAGCTTCCTGCAACCTGGGCCTTTTAACAGTTAAAGTGTATGTATGTGTCTTTTGGTTCAGAGTGTGAGTGTGAATAGGTCGAAGTTATTTTGGTGCATCACCCTCTTAGAGTAGGTTTTGTTTTCCTGTAATCCTTCTCCCTTTTCATCCCCCCCATTATATATATATATATATATATATATGTATTTAGCACTTATTGGAATAACTCAGATGCATCAAAGGGAGCTAGCCCTTATCTAGAGACTCTCCCCTTCAGCTTCGCTGGTCTCACAGGCGAGAGGGGAGTTTCCATTTTGACGTGTGGAAGGCAGGAGCTCGGCCTCCTGCCCAGGGTGCAATCCACTGCGTCAACAAGAACTTTGCTTGAAGAAACTGTTGTCAACCTGGAGTTGCACCCTGATCAAAGACGTGCTGAAATGGCTAATTCTCGCTCGAATTGAAACAATGGGATCTTCTCACGAGGGTGGGTGCCTCAATGGTGAGAAGAACCTCCAGAGAAGGTTGGTTCTTGTAAGATGTATCAATGAGGATCTCAACTTCTATGCTACAAACTCCCTGGGGAAAAGGGGAAAAAGAACTTGAAAGGAAATTCTAGCTAAAACGGTGATACACCTAATTTGTTTGATCCACTTAAATCGAGCTTCTAAGACCACTAATTCAGACAAGAAAAGAGGCATAACTTCAACTCCAATTGATCAATACACATAATTATTTCATGAAAAGATTTTGTTTAATGATCTAAGCTTGAGGGAAACGTAGAAATAGGCCTGATGAAAGGCACTAAACAACCACTAATATCCACTTGTAAACTCAACAAAAAACATTCAAACACTTAACATGACTTGCATAAATGACCAACTAGTAACTAGGTACGAATCTAGATTTGACAAGGAAGAAAGAAAATCTATCACTTAGGCAAATCTATAACAATAGTACACTATATCAGCTATTGAAAATTGAAAAAACACAATCCTCTTCTCATTGATTTTGAAAAAGGTTACAACACAATCTTTGGAAAAAAAATTTTTGCTGAAAAAGGGATCCATTTTACATAAGGTTGAAAAGCCATTAATATAGAAAATTATAAAAGCCAAGAGATGACGTTAAAAATAGAAGAAGAGGTAACTCTTTCATTAGCCCAAGTCCAATTTGCGTTGCATGAGCCTTCCAAATTTGTCTTTTCTATGTCTTTTTGTTTTGCATGAAGACTCCTTGGCGTTGAAATGGACGGTGGGTTTGTCGAAAGTCAAACTCTTATCATGCAAAAATGCCACGTCCACCTCCAAATATGGACTTCTTGAGTTGTTTGATCGTTTGAAAGCACGAGATAAACAAGAGCATGCATGAAATCCACGCCATACTAAAAATTAGAACTCGAATTGAAACATTGGAAGCTGAGTTGGAATGTTTGAAAACACGAGTTTGATTCGGAGATGAGCTTGACTTCAACAACCAGTCAACTGAAGCTTTGACCAATCAACCGAAAATAGCCTTTGCTTGCATGTATTTTCTCTTATTGGGTCTGCCCTATTCGTGACTTGTCTATTTTTGGCGGGATTCTATTTTCTGATAATCTTATCTATATTTGGTCTATTACCCTGTTTCAACCCCTTAGCCTAATTTTTTCAGATATTCTTTTGTTATCTGTGGATTTCCTTTGGTCTTGTATTTTTTGTTATCTCCTTTTAATTTCTGCAAACTTTATGGAGGCTGCGGACTTTTTGGCCTCTCCTTAGCTTTATTATTTTATGCCCATTTTCGTTGACTTGTTGGCATTTTTCCCGAAGGAATCCTTCGAACAAAAAGTCCGAAGGATATCCTTCAATTTTTTCTCTTTTTATATTTTTTGCCTTTGTTTATATTTTTCCTTCGGGTTTTTGAATAGTCTTTTCCCGAAGGGTAGGTGCCCTTCGGGCTTTTTGTAAAGTCCTTTGAAAACCACGAGACAGACCTTCCTGAAGGGCACATGCCCTTTGGGTTTTTTGCAAATGTTTTCCCGAAGTTGAAGTGAACCTTCCCGAAGGGTACCCTATCCTTCGGGTTTTTGTCAATGACCCTTTTGAAGGGTACCTTACCCTTTGGGTTTTTTAAACAGCGCCTTGGACTTTTCAAATAGCCCCTTCCGAAGCGAATAACCCTTAAGAAAAAGGCACACATACTTTTTGGAGGACACCTGGGCTTTTTGGAGGCACTCGGGTTTTTTGGAGGTTCTTTCCGAAGGATACATTGCCCTTTGGATTTGTCTTTAATTTGTCCTTTGAACTTTTTCGAAGGAATTCCTTCGGACAAATTGTCCGAGTCTATTTGTTTGTTCTTCAATGTTTGCAACTTCAGATTCTTCACTGGCACCTACTTCGGATTCTTCACTACTTGTTACTTATAAAAAGAGATAAGTCATTCACCCTGAGAAATTCGAAATGCACTATCCTGAGTAATTTGGGTTTCTAAACCCAAATTACTTCTACTGATAAAACTTTCATAAGCAAAGCATTTCTCAAAACCTGATTTGCACTGTCAAGAGTAATTCAGGTTTTCCAACCCGGATTACTTCTGCTGATAAAACTTTCATAAGCAAAGCACTTTTCAAAACCTGATTTGCACTGTCAAGAGTAATTTGGGTTTTTCAACTCGGATTACTTTTGTTGAGGGGTTTCAACTGCTGATTACTCATAAAGAAAAATAAGTTGTCTCTTGTAAAACCCGAAGATTTCTTCCAAAAACCCAAAGTCTTCTGCTGTGTAAAACCCGAAGTCTTGCTTGAATGCCCACCCTCTCACATTTAGGCAAAATTTTGATATGTAGGCCAAAAAATGGCCAACAGAAACATGGTTCGATTAATTGCTGAAGGACTACTTTGGGTAGCCTTGTTTTGATTTATATTCTGCAAGGCTTGTATCATCTATGTCATGGATTCTTTCATTGTCCTCTGGATGGTCCTTGTCAAATCTCTCTGACTTTGATTGATGGCTTCATACAAGGAATTCATTTCTTCTGTAGGTATTTTCTTTTTTCTATCTCCCATAATTTTCCGTCTGATTCACAGGCTGACAAGATCACAACTTTGATACCACTGTGATATCCCTTTTCTGGATATTTTATAAACTCTGAAATTTACTGTAAATCCTTTCCAATATTGAACATCAATCAAATACTAAAACAACCCACATGCAATACTGATATTGAAAACACACTTGAAACTTCATTGAAATCCTTATTGTATTGAGTTGAAAGCGTACAAAATACTGGTAATGAAGAAACAAGATAACAAATTGCACATGCAATATGGAAATTCCAAATATGATAACAACCCAACTGAAATATTTTATTAATTGTGCTTCTACATTTTTAGCACTGATGAATACATATAAATAGAGTAGTAAATTCATAACAAACCCTTGTCAAACTCCCAATAAAATCACCATGCATAGTAGCAATAACCCTAGTACGGCAATGATTCACCAAGGACAAGGTACAACATACTATGGAAACAAATCGTAGGGCTGCAAGGAGGAATGACACTAAGTTGGAGGGTGGTATGATGGCCCTGAATGTTGTCGAGAACCCCACGTAGTAGTCTATAAATTATTTCAAACCCTCACAAGGGCTGGAAAATGATGGCAATCTTCAATCACACTGAAATTAAAATTTGATCCTAATTTGCAAGCACAATTATGATTCCCGGATGGAATCACCTCAATGTGTTAGCGGGTTTTCGTTTTCCACCCTTGTATATTAAAGGGTTTTCATGCTCAGACGAAAAGATTGAACATAATGGCTCAATCTTTGGATTAGGGTATGATTGTCAAAGATGAATAATGAATAATGACTCTTTTGAGCTCAACTCCTTTTATAACTTTCTCTTTTTCAATTTACCCTAAAAATTATTTAAAAATACTTTTAATAAAACATTACTTTTCATCTTCTTAGTAATAGTTACTTTTTGACCCTCTTAATAATAATAATAATAATACGTAAAGTGTCCTTTTTATGTTATAAAATAAAAGCGACTTAGGACAATGTTGATGCTGTGGATTGCACCCTTGAAAGAAGGCTTAGCGTCTCTCTTCCACGCGACACAATGGAGATTTCCCTCTTGTTGTGGGCTTGGCAAAACTGAGGGAAGAATCTCTAGATAAGGGCTAGCTCCATTTGATGCATCTTTGAGGTCTTTGACTACTACTGTTAATAATGGGGGGGCAGGGGTGAAAAGGGAGAAGGATATAACAAAACATAACCTATCTAAAAATGGTGATGCACCAAAATGATCGATCCACTCAGCTTATATCTACGCTTTAGACCAAAGAACGAACAAACACTCCATCTGAACAAAGATTAGACTGTATGGGCACTTTAACAGGGGGCTTATTGAAGATATAAAGGAAAAGAACTTACCATAGGTGCTGCAGAAGCACATTGTCAGATAACTGCTCCCCTGTCTTTATGCTCTAGATGAGGCACTTCCTGTTAACCCGCATAAATGGTCTTGGACATGCTAGATATGTTAGTGTCAACCTATGAAAGCATCAAGATGAAATGACTAAACACAGAGTTGATACTCAGACATATTCAAAAGCATAACCAATCAGATAGAGGTAAAACACATTATATTGATTCCAAGGTAAAATTGGCAGGGCTTCGCCTTACACAAGTGAGAGATCCATTTCTCAACTGAGAGGGTACAATATATAGCATGAAGAGAAAGACTTTTGGCGCCTTCCAAAACAAGCGGCCCATGCTGCGTTGAACACCTAGGAAAGAGGAATTTGCTCATGTTGGTGTCATCCTTCTAGAAATGGCCTGAAAGAACCATGCTGTCGCTTGTCACAGGGATTGACTCTGCATCTTAAACCGTCTTAAATGTTCTTGTAAAAGCATGGGTTGCTTTGTTGTTTGATGACAAGGCCGCTCCTCAGTGAAGTTTACTCAACTGTCTGTTCATTAATGTAAAATAAAGAAAAACAGACCACTTTATTGAATGCCCGCGCTCCCCTTGATGACCACTTGGTGGAGACTGTTTCATCTGCAGCGATAACTTCTCTGCCGACGCTTTCTGTGCCACCTGGACTATTTTATCCGCTCCTGCGCTTGGCTTTTGTCTTTTTTTGTCTCTTTGGCCCTCGGGGCTATCTTTCCTGGCGGGTCACTGAGTTTCCTTGCGGCCTTGTGCCCTTTGAATTCCTTCGGGCCTGTGCTCGTAAGTGCTTTCGGCCACTTCTCATGAGTTCTTTCAAGCAAAATGCCCTAAAAAAATCTTTTGGGCGCTTGTCTGAAGGCATTGGTCCCTTGGCTTCTCCTCAACGACCGACGCATCCCATCGACATTGGCGTCTGCGGGCCTGCCACTATTTGAAAACCAACGGCTATTTCATCACCGTAAAATTGACGTTCGCAGCCCTGTCATCATTTGAAAACCAACGGCTATTTCATCACCGTAAAATTGACGTCCGCAGACCTGTCATCGTTTGAAAACCAACGGCTATTTTGCTGCCTTGAATTTGACGTTCACGTGCACGTCACCGGACATTTGAAACTCCAACGGCTAGTTCATTATGTTAAAGTTAACGTGCTCGGGCCCATCATCCCTTTGGTAATTCCTTCGGCCTTTTGCAAAACGAACCCTCCCGATGGGAAGGTGATCTTTCGGAAAAGAGGAGAGGGTCCCCTTTTGGCAGTCGAGAGCCCTCCGCAAGGGCACTTGCCCTTTGGGCTCCTTTGTCTTCCCAATTCCTTCGGACATTTTGCCCGAAGGAAGTCTTGCCTTCAAAGTCTCGATCTTTTCTTTGTAAATTCCTTCAGACAAAAGTCCGAAGGAATTCCTTCGGGCATTTGTCCAAAGGAATTTGCCTTGGGTTTCTTCCTTTATGAATTTCTTCGGACAAAATGTCCGAAGGAATTCATCCTTTCGTTCTACATGGATTTTCTTCGGACAAAAGTCCGAAGAAATCTTTTGTCCCTTTCCTTGAATTTCCTTCGGACAAAAAGTCCGAAGGAATCCTTTATCTTTTGCCTTGTTCTCTTTTCCGAAGGAAAACTTCACTTTTGGCCCTATGCCTTGCTCTTTTTTAAAGGTGCTCTCTGCCCTCGGCAAGGGCACTTTGGGTCCAAAGTTGCCCTTCGGATCCTGTTTGAACAGTCCAATTTGTCACCTACTTGCCCTCCGCATGGGCACTTGTCCTTCAGAGCCTGCTGAAAGACTTGTATCCCTTTGAAACTGGCCCATTCCTTTGCCGAAATGCTTGTGCAAACCAACTGCCCAAAGCGAGATAAGCCTTCGGATGAACCCGAAACATCTACAAGACTCAAGTCGGCTCTTTATAGAAACATGTCTATTACAAAGGGGGAAGGAACAATTGCAGTAAGGTGAATACATCAAAGACTGACTGCTCAGGACAGCAGGGAAAGGAGACTGATTTTTTTGGCCTGTAGGACCAAAAATGGTCAACAGACAACTTAAAGTATTATTAATAATTATATTTCCATAATTAAATATTTCAAAAAGGGGACATGACAATGAACTAAACCGAACATGTCTGGTTAGGTTTGAATGTTTTACTGTTTTATTTGTTAACAAAAAAATATCATAAAATATAAATGAAAAAAAATTTACAGATTTTCTTCACTGTTGTAGATGGTATATTTGTGTTTTATTTTTGTATGGCCTTGACAAATATCTTCAAGGGTTTAGAGGCTGAGGAGTGCATGCAAACAAGGAACCTAGGGCCACGACACTTTTTTTTAGAGGCCCCTAAGGGTAGAGAGGGGTGAGAAGAGTCCGATGGAGGCCAAGTAGGGCTTGAGGAAGGCCTTGAGCCTCGTAGAAGTGTGGAGGGCTTTGAGGTCGAATGGGCTTGGAGATGCCCTTGGGGCCTTGAAGGAGGCATGAAGCCTCCATATGCTCTCAAGCACACATCTATATCTGCAAAGCAATAACAAGACCAACAAAACAAACAATGTACATGCTTTTAAAATAGATCTAAAACTAATGGAAACACCGTACAGATGGGGTGAAGCCTTCTGGGCTTTTACTCCTCAAATGAAACTAAATCTACACGAAACTGTAAAGCCTTCACTTCCATGACAAGCTTTAGCTTGAGGGTCGATGGAGGCTTTGTTGGAGTTTGAGGGAGAAGGGACAAGGCATGGACAAACATTTTCCCTCTCCCTCTCCTCTTAGTCTTGCTCATGTTGCAAATGAGCCTCCAAAGTTTAAATTAACTTTTTTGAGGCATCCTTATGGATTAGAGAAACTTTTAAAGTTTGTTGAAGCCAACGGTTGTGAGAAAACCTAATCTAAGGGTAGCGATTGCTTGCTTCACTTTTGGAGTTAAAAGTCTTTTTAAACTTAAGTTACTTTTTACTAAGGTGTTTTTAAAGTTACTTAAACTTTTCTAAGTTGTGCACCTTATGTTTTCATGTAGAGTTAACTTTTCTAAAAGGGGGTGTGATTTAATTGACCCCCTTGGTGTAACTTTATGACTTAAATTTTTTTGTATGCCTGGTTGAGCCAAGTTAATGTTTTGTAAAGTGAAATTGAAATTAGAACCCAAAGATTGCACGTATGATATATTTATTTATAATGATTTTGAACTTTGCACATTTTTTTATATTTATACATTTTAATTATATATATATTTTTATAAAAACGTATATATTATTTTTTAATTTTCAAAACCGAACCAATCTTTTCTCAAAAATATGAACAACTGAACTTTGTAATCCTTCTGAACAAACTGAACTTCTCGAACATGGTAACTATGATGTACAACTATGAATTTGATCTCAAATTACGTGAACATCTAGTTGTTAATGAAGGGGGAGAGTCCAAATGACCTTCATTTTAGTCCTTAGTAAATTTTTACCAGCATTTAACAGAGGTGACTGGAACAGTTGTGTGTAAAAGATCCATGAAATGCTCCATCCCCAGCTGGGACGGAAGTTTGGACATGGTTGTACTAATTCTTGTGCAATCTATATTTTTGAAGCAGAAATTTGAGCATCCACACTTTCTAGAGTTGTCTGTATGAAGACACTTATTGCCAGTCTTTATATGATTCCTTTGTACCAATGCTTTGAATATGAGAAACAACATTGATTTCACTTTCACACTGTTTAGGCGTGGGCAATACTAGTTTGAACTTACAAGAAAATTAGGTTGTAATTTGGTGCACTTGGTTTTCTTACCAACTTTTATATCTACTGCTGCAGGTATGCTGCAATGTCAGGATCATCAACAGTTGATTTGACTCGCTTAACACCGGTAAGCAATCTCTCCTACCATTCACTTGATTTAGATATATGATTTGGTAATCAAACAGCAAGATCTACAATATACTCATACATACATATAAACACACATATATACACACAAACACACAAATACATATACATACATATATGCATATACATAGATGGACATAGATATATGCATATATGGTTTTTTGGATTTATTGACAATCCAATTAAGATGTTTAATATGATGTTCCTATGCATCTATAACCTCATTTCAAAAGCATTTAGCAAGATCCCCAAACTACTCTCTCTCTTTGGTGCCTTCTTCCTTGATTCCTTTGCCATGTGCTTATTTACATGTGTGCTACCTAGAATGCTCGAAAGCAACTATGGTTAAGGTAAATTAATGAATGTAAAAGGTCATTGAGTCTAAAGATGTTCTATATGAGTTGTATGGTCAATAGTCATGCGCATTAGGAATAGAGCCAATTGAGGAGAGGGTCATTATGTAGGAGTTGTATGGTCAAGAGTTATGCACATAGGAATAAAAAGTCAAAGGTTGGTTTTAAGTTGCATTTATTCACAATTTCTTAATAGAAAGTTCAAGTTCTGAACGTAAAAGCTAATGTTCTAGTGTGCTTTTTATGCTTATTTTTGCTTATACTCACGAATGGCCTTATTTTCATCATGGGTTATTAGAGGTTGCAAGTTTGTGCTTGTGAGGAGAAAGGGTTCTGAAGAAATGTCGAGATTGTTCTAAATAACCAGATCATCAAAGAATGTTGCATTCATTGAATAGACTAGCTTTATTATTTGGTGATAAAGTGAAATGGTGAAGGGAAATTAATTGATTGTGATACACTTGAGCGATGCACTTTGTCAAACAATTTACATGTCATCTGCATGTTTCTGTATTTATTTTCTAATCTATAGTGAACTCTTGGCAGCAACATGGGCATAAATTTATACAGATTCAGTTCTGATCGGAGGTTCACAATGCAAACATAGAAAGGACTTTACAAGAGTGGTTCATAATTTCAAAGAGCACGAGGACATCTTTCTTGTAGCTATGCATTGCATGGGTTCAAAAGGAATCCATTGAAAGAATTCCGTGAAGAGTTCCCATTCTTAGTTCTGCTCAAATAAAAATTCCAGTGTCAATTTGATGTGCATGAATATTGATTATTGATTTTTGTGGCATGATTATCCATGGGAAAACTCACTTCTATACCTTTTGAAATCCCATTGTATTCATGGAAGCAAAAATATCTGGGCAATGCATTTTGTCAAATAATTCATGCGCCTTCATAGCTCACACGCTCTTCCTTTTTGCTGCTCTTTTTTTTATGTTTACGCTGCAGAAAGATAACTTTGAAGTCTTTAACATGGGCTCCCTGGGCGTTTTCTGTTGACAATTGCATTCAAACTCAAAGAATCTCCATGGTTTTGTTAACGACTCTCTCTTATGTGTATCCGACAATGGTTGCAGACAATGAGATCATCATGCGCATTTGATTAAACCGAATTCCAACTGCAACTTTTCCACTATTGAGGATGATTTTTGATTTTATTTTAAATGCAGACTATGGGCTGAGTTGAATGGCCTCAAGCTCAGGCATCAGGCTCGGACTGCTATCTCCTGTTTTCAACCTTGTGTCAAACACCGGTTTGCATATTGTAGAAAATGTTTAGAATTTGGAAGGAAAGAACTTGTCTTCGGTTCGAATTCCACAAAGCATTCTTCCACAGCTCTTATACCGATAAAGTTCTAGATGCACCAAACAACCTTCATGAACCAAAAACCAGCAGAAGTTCCTCCATTTCTAGCTGTGAGATTCCAATTCAAGGATGCATTTTTTCAATCAACTCAGGGGCCTTTTTTGGCGTCCTTTTGCCACTTCAAATTAGCTTCACCTCATTCACGTTCTCCACCACATGAAATGGATATCCAACAGAGCACAAATCTATCAACCTCCATTAGGCAGGCAGTGAAGGTGAGATGGACTATCAAGTATCAAGACAGACACAAAGGGATTTGCAATTTTACATGCACAGTGTTATTAAGCTTCTCCTTGGGGTGGGCATGATTTAAGCAGACCTCACAATTTCAAAGGCTATGAGCTCTGATGAAAATGTCTTCAACTCATCTTTCTTCAATTTATTCCTTTCCAAATTTTAAATGTCTTGTCCCAGGCAGTTACCAAACAGGTCTATAATCTCCTGGTTCATTTTCATTTAATAAATTAATTATTGGCAGGTGGACCACTCTCCTTCATATATAGCAACATCATCTGTTGATGATGCATGCAAATTTATTTTAATCTTTTCATATAAAAGCGTAGGTGGAGGGTAGAGCCTATTGATGAAAATTTCTTATCTACATGCATACCCCGCTTACTTGGTTTACTACAAGCTCTTCAAACTCAAAATAGGCGGAGGTGGAGACCCACTAGTCATTGGAAAACTTTGTGGGCAACATCACTTCCCCTTTAAAGCCTTTCCTTTTACTTCATTGGAAGACAAAGGGCAGGGATAATTCATACTTTTCATTTCTCTTAAACTTCTTTTCCTTCCATTTCTGGTTCCACATTTTGAAACTTCAATTAACTCACATTTCCAATAAAAGATTCCTGCTTTTTAGTGCATAAGTCAATTGCAACTCTCAATATTTGAACTCGATGCACTCTTTATTCTTGAAATTAGAAGTTGCACAACTTCGAGCCCGAGCCAAATATAATCACTACTGTATTGATTATCTAATAATGGACATATAATCAATTAATTAGTTAATTGTTTAATTAACAAATCCCATCATTAATAATAAAAGTGAGTTAAATTGAAATCAGGGCCCCATGAATTTCTCTTGAAAGACATCTTCAAAATAACATGTGCTCCTTCAATGTGCCCTTGGAAACACTTTAGCGTGCCAAAAATCTTCTTTCATCACATTTTGGTAGTTTGGAATTTCTTTTGTTGGAAAGAAAACTTACTTGCCATCTACAATGCCTTGATGTTGAAATGAAATGAAATGAAATGGTTTTAATTATGTCTATGAGACTAAACGGTCTATGGGACCATCGATTACACCGATTGCTCAAACTGCTCAAAGATTCCTGGGACCCAAGGTATCTTTTAGAATGCTGCTCTGCCTTTTGCCAAATTGGGTTAGCATCTCCATCAACTTTTTAAATTTTTTTCTGCAATTATATCTACCATGCAGCGAACTCTTAAATTTTCCACATATTTGGCTTGTATGTCCATGTATTGAGGACTCTCAAGGTTGAGGTGCTCCGTTTTGATCGCCTTTGTGGAACAAAAAACACAAACCCTCTTGTTCCACTGCTCCTTAGGAGTCGTCCATTTGCTTGTCTCACATTAGGCACTATGAGAGCCAGTTCTTAATTGATCACTGAGGATCTTTTCCCTCTAACTGATTTCAGCCCCATATGCTTTTTCATTATGTTCATAAGCCGGGTTGAACATTGAAATATAGTGATGTCTTTTCTTGCTTGTCCTCTTCCTCCACATTACCATTTTGAAATTTTTATTCATGTAATTTTTTGTCTTTGTTGAAATTTGGACATTCAATTAAGCTGATATCCCATCTATTCATCCACTTGTGGTTCTGCTTCATCCAAGTGTTCTTCCTATGCAATGCTTCTTCTCTTGCTGTCCTAGGCCGTCTGTCGGTCTTCATGCTTTTTGTTTTTTTCAAGTAACATAATAGCCTGGTCATAGTAGTTGCCTCTAAAGGGAAAGTGCTTGTTTTGGCAAGAATGATTTCATATGGGACCGAGTCCTTGATTTTGAAATTGTTTGTGATTAGATGCTTTTGAATCTTTTCTTTTTGCCTTCATTTCAAACATGTTGTTCCACTAGCCCACATCTCGCAACCATATAATACCTATTAGATGCCCTTTAATTTTTTGCAATATGAATTTTCCATCCTTGTTATAAATGATATATCCTATGCTTCAAACACACATATTCGTCGCCATGGATGACATACCTTGTGCTCCAAAAATATATGATTTTGGCTTCTAATGCAATGCTCTTCTCCATAAAGCAAAGTCCTTGATTCCTTAGTGCTGAGATGCCTTTGTCAAGTTGCTTCCAAATAACTTTTCAACTTGACACCTTGTTGGGCTGCCATTTTGGTTTTCAACCTGGCAAAACTCCCTTGAATCCTCGTTTCCAATTTTCAACTTATAGGTTCCACCTACAAACCTTCGTCACTGATTTTCAGTTTGCAGTGGTATGTGGAATTTGCATTTAAAGACAAACATACCTAGGGTGTCCCTCGAATCATTGTTTCTGGTTTTTGACTCAAGATCCTAAATTTTAATTTGTTGTAGAGAGTAAACAAGGAAAACATACGGAGGGTTTCAAAGGAAAGCAAGGCACATACTGGAAACTCTAAATTTTAATTCATCAAGGAATAAATTAGTCTGGGAGAAGAAGCAAATTGAAAAATCCGGCCAAGCACAGTTCTAAAACATTCCAATTTTTCAAGAAAGAAAAGAACAGGAAATTCTGAAAAGTTGAAGGGCCTTCGGGAGAAAAAATTAGAGGGTTGGGTGGTTGAAGCTAGGTGCCCAAGACCCCAAATTTTGGGATTGGAAGCTTGACAACATAGTTGACACGTTAGAGCTCAGTGGTCGGGATTTAGATGCAAAGATCTAGATGCCAAGGGTGGGATGTTGGGTCCTTTGAAGTGTGGAGGTCAAATGTCAAACCCTTATTTATCCATATGCTTAGATTTTTCGTGAAGCCGATAAAATTTTGTAAGAAGGTGGAAATATTTTTCCAAGAACCGAAATATGATTCTAGATGTCGTGTTGAGAGGATTTCGATTTGGATGCTAGAGGCAAGCAATTGAAAGCTAGATGCAAGTAATTGAATTCTGGAGGAAAAAAGTTGGACACTAGAGGAAAGTGGTTGAAAGGAGGAAGAAGAGAGTTGAATGTTGGAGGCATGTAGTTGAAAGCTAGACGCTACAGGAAGAGGGTTCGAATTCAAAGGAGAGTTGGACTCGGGAGAGTTGGATGCTGAATGAAGAGAGTTGGACATTGGAGGAAGAGACTTAAGACTCCAGAGGGACGAGAATTTGATGTCGGGACTAGGAATAGCATAAGAATCAACAACTTAGATGTTGGAAATTTTTCTAGGAAGAAGAAATTGTTTGCAAGGTTCAATGTTACTAATTGAAATACCCATGAGCAGTTACTGTTTTATCATGTCTTGGCTCCATTCATAGTTATTTTAGCATCTCTTCTGTTTTCTCAATTTGTTCCAATTCTTTCCAAAGAGGATCTGCCTGATTAGTATTTTTACTTGAGTTTGGATTCAAGGTAGTAGTGATGGGAAAACAACCACAACATGTTCAATCAAATATTGCAAAGGGCAAGGATGCTATGAACTAGGGTTTGAGTTCTTCAAAGTTCCCTAGACCTCCCCCTCCCGCAACAACAGGTAGCAAGTTAATGTAGTCGGCTATCAATGTGAGACAACTGGGTAAGAGTAAAAGAAAGAAAGATAATGTGTTGAATGTCAGACTTAGTGGAAAACTTCCTTGGAAACTAATAACCTCAGACATGCTTTGAAGAAAGCTAGAGTAGAGAATATGACGTGGATGCCAATTTTCACAGTAAGCATGGTTTTTGAGATGAAGTCATCTTTGAGTGTAGATGGTGAAGAACTACAACACGGCTAACGACATGTCCAGTACAATAGTGAATAACCAATTGGTGACTCTGTCTTTTTCTCCAAATGACCTTCGAGTTGCCATTGGTCAACAAGGAGTCAAGTTTGAAAAGCTGAACCCCAAGTTGGTGCTAGCCATAAAGTGCAGAGCTATGGAGGAGCTATGCTTTCTAACTCTCACAAATACCTAGAAGAATGCCATCCTTAAACATGGAAACTAGGGTCTCAAGAAAGGCTTCTTTAAAACTGATGAGTTGTGTTGTTTATTGGATTCAATCACTTTTAAGTTAGTGGGTGAATCCTATTCCTCAGAGATGTCCACTTGGTTGCTTAATTATATGGGAAGGATTTTGAAGGGTGTGGTATATAAATGGTTGGCATGTATTTCATAGAATATAAAAGGGTCATTGTTTGTGAGTTACAAAGGATTTTATACGATGTTACATTTTATAGTCCTATTTATGAATGCAAGTATGAGAAGTAATGTCTAGATACCTAGAGGATTGACACCAGACCCAATTATAATGATGCTTAGCCGATAATGATGAGATGGGGTCATAGTTGAGACATGAAGTTGAGGAAGACTTCAAAGACTAAGGACAAAGCTTCTTCACCAAAGCCTAAATCTACTACAAGTGATGATGATAAGTTGCTTGAGCATGTGGAGGACTATGAGATTTGCTTGGAGACACAAGAGTATGAAGTGTAGGAGAATAAGACATGAGACAACGAGGATGATGGAGATAGGTCCAGTACAGGATGAGGTGGCACCTTGAATGACAATGTCCGAGCAACTATCTCACTCAGATCATTCTCGACCTTCTAGCAAGAATTCTAGGTGCCTCTTGGAGAGTATTTCGCTCTAAAGAACATCCCCTATTCTGGTTTCTTCTTCTATAGATCACCATGTGCAACTTTGCATGATTCTTCTCCTACCCATCTCTATGCTAGGCAATTTGCTCCAGTAATTTCTCTTCTCGAATCCCATTGATTGCATGGTTCTAGTGAGTCTACCAAGTTAGACCCATGGTTTGTGCTTTCCCAATGGCCATTCCTTTGGATTTTACTAGAGTCACTATTGTTGGTTTGGGGGATAATGCCGTATCACATGATGATGGCTTAGACTTCGTAGCCATATGGGAGGGACAAATTGGGGATGTGGATATTACGGATGAGCTTATACCTGATGCCAACCCAACCCTTGAGTCTCCCTAAGTAAAGAAAACAAAGCACCACTCCCAAGCGAAGCAGTTTGAGCACCACTACCGAGTGTAGAAGCGTGAGGATCATTCCCAAGATGATCAATATCACTCAGGAGATTCTTATTAGGGGGGAAATGGGGGATTCCATGATATTGACTCAAGATTAGCTTGAGGATCAACAATATTAGCAGAGCCATACAAAGCAGGGTGATGTAGACCACATATAGAGAAGAATGGGAGTGATGAAGATGAGGATGAAAATGATGGGGATGATGATGAGTTAGAGTATGTGACAAAGGAGGCTCGTGGAGAAAATTTTGAGTTTGAGAGCCTTTCATCAGGGTATAAGTTACACTCTGACACCAACAATGATAAGCAGGTTTTCCAAGGGTGACCCAAGTGTGGGCATAGACAAATCGGTAAATTTTCATGAGAAAATGGCTGATTTATAAGTTGAGGTTGCGGTGAACATGAGATAGGCTAAGATCTTCTTTTGGAAGGAAAGGATAGAAAAATTGATTTGGTACACTAAGCAAGTATACAACTTTGCCAAAGATGGTCAAGGACAACACTTCAAGGAAGACCTATGATGAGAAAGAGTGGAAGGAGGAGGTTATTGCACAACTCAATGTAGGATGGGTATTGTTGTCAACCTGGAGCTGCGCCTTGAATCAAAGACGTGCACAAAATGACCAGTCCTCTATCCGGTTGAAACAATGGGATCTTCTCACGAGGGTGGGTGCCTCAACGGTGAGAAGAACCTTCAGAGAAGGCTGGTTCTTGTATGATGTATGAATGAGGATCTCTACTCTATGCTACAGACTACCATGGAAAAGGGAGAAGGAAACTTTAAAGGGAAATCCTACCTAAAAAGGGTGATACACCAGAAGTTTGATCCACTCAACTTGGAACCTTGAACACTGAACAAACAAGGGAAAAGGAAGACCTTTGATTTCAATCAATCACTTATGCATAAATATTTCATGAAGAGGTTCGATCCAATTACCAAAAAACATGAGGGAAAACGATGGAGAGGTCTGATGAAAGACACTTTGCAGCCACCTAACATCCACTTACAGCTTCAGCAAAAGACAATAAAAAACACTGAACATGACCTGCTTAAGGATAATCTAGCAACTAGGTATGAATCAGAATTTGAGAAGGGAGAGAAATCTACCACTTGTGCAAATTGCTGAAGAAATATACACTATGCCAGCACTTGAAATCTGAAAGTACAGTCCTTCTATTGATTGAAAAGGTTACACAACTCACCAATGGCAGAGTCTGGTCTAGCCAAGAGAGGGATTGGATATTTTTAATCAAAGTTCAAAGCCAATTTATAGAAAATTACAAGAGGCCAAAGATTGGCGTTGAAAATTTGAAGAGAAGGATTAACTTAGGTTAACTCAAGGCTGACTTGGCCTTTCAATAATATATGTTTTCTTTTTGTCTTTGCATGAAGCTTCTTGCGCTTGAGGAAGTGAACCTATCTTTGTTTTGAACCGCTCACCTCTCTTTGCATGGAAATCCACGCCAATGTCAAATTTAGAACTCTACGTGAGCTACTTGATGCCGAGTTGGAACATTGAAAGGCTAAGTTAAGTTGGATGTAAAGATCATTCTCCTTCGCATGGAAAGCTCCTAGTGGATGCGGCGTTTGACAATTAGTCAACTCTAAATCTGGGACAGTCAACTTGACATTCAAATTTGGAACTTTGGTTGGACTCTCGGATGCGTGGAGTTGATCCGGAGATGAGTGGGATTTCAATAACCAGTCAACTGAAGCTTTGACCGGTGTTCAAAAATAGCCCCTGCTTGCATGTATTTTACCCTGTTCTGGCCTGCCTGTTCGTGTCTATTTTTGGCGGGATTCTATATTTGGATGTATTTTTTTAATTACATCCGGTCTATATTTTCTCCATTGGGCTTTGCTTTCGGAATTTTGGCTTTACCCCTGTTTCAACGGTTACTGTTGACCATTTTTGGTCCTGCAGACCAAAATCGGTCTCCCTTTTCTTCCCCTTCCATTTCCACGCTCAGACATGAAGGATAATGCAGAAGTATACCTCTGCAATTTGTTTTTTCTCTTGGCATGCAAAAGGCTTAACTTCAAGCATTTGCAAGAATAGGCAGGGTTGGAAGGAGCGATTATACAGGAGTTTGCAAAAGGTGTTAGCTTCATGAGAGTTCCCAAAGTTGAGTGTAAGTTTCGTGTCTCAAACGTCTAAGGAGCTCCATGATGTGTTCTCGGGTTTGACAGAGCAAATAAATTGTTTCAGAGGACTTTTATTGGCAAAATAGACCTATAAGAACCCCAATTGGTCTCTAACTGCTGAAACTGTTTATCTCAAAAAAAAAATTTAATTTTTTTTTTTTTTTTTGTGTTTTTGCAAGTTTATAGTTTTTTTGGAATTTTCAAGGGTTTTAGAACAAATACCATATAAGTCTGAAATTCTGAAACAAATGAAACAACTGCTGCAACTTGTATTGATTTCACTATAAAATAACAAGAACAATAAATACTTATTTTTTTTGATGAAAATTCTAGTGAAAAGCAAGGTTTACAACCAAATAAAAACCTGATTCTGATTCGTAAACTGCTGTAGCTACAATTTATTTAATAAGCTGCAATTTTACTGTTCACGTGCACTGTTCACGACACTGTTCATGCGCACTGTTCATGCGCACTGTAGCAGCAAGAACAAAACTTGAAACTAATTACTAATGGTTGCCAATGATAAATCTTCAGGTCTGCACTTGATAGTCCTTCAATATTCTTCACCCCGTTTGTTATTCCTTCACCTTAAGCCCAAATAGAATTCCAAAATGAAGCTCTCTTGAATGCCAAATTCAGTGGATATTTCACCACCTCAAGTGGTTGCAACACTGAAGAATTGATGCTCTCCAATGGCTAACGGAAATCAGAAACCCTTGGCTTCTCCCAAATTCATATCAAGCAAATTTTAATTTCATGGATCATCAGAAATGAGCTCTTAACCCCCCTTTTATTCTTTTCTTATGAGAGCTCAAACACTTCCCTGGCCAATGTGGGATAAAAGATATATCCCTACTTTTAAGTTATTCACTTAATGCACTTTATAATATTAAAGTGACTTTATTATTATAAAGTTACTTTATAACTTTATAATAACATTAAAATATTTAAATAATCACTTAAGTCACTTAAACTTTAATATCTCTTGAACTACTTGTCTGATTGCTATGCCGTCAGAAATAGGAGTCTCTCCTCATAATTCCCCATGTGACCAAATACACTTTTTAAAAATAGAAAGGGCCCATCTCTATTACTTCTCACCTACTATAAATAGTATGGCAAATGGAGTCCAAAAGATATCGAACGAAAGCCAAATCCATAAATCACTGAATGTTGGAGAAGAATCAATCCTCAGAAGACCTTCTAACCATCCTCATTAGCCTACAAGGGTCCAATAATAGGTTAAACCATAGCTAGACTAAAGTCTCTAGCTAGAAGGGGACATCACAGTCCGCCCCTCCTGAAATTGCTTGTCTTCAAGCAATCTCAACTCCGGATGCTGTAAAATCTCCTCACTCTCCCAAGTAGCATCCTCAACTGGTATGTCCTTCCATTTGACCAAATACTCTCTGATAGTGCGCCTCCTCAAATTCCTTTCCCTGCACTCAATGATAGCCTCAAGTACTAACACCAACTTTCCCTCATCATCCAACGGAAGAAGCACTGTGGAAGGAACAATCTGATGTCCTAACGCCTTCTTGAGACGTGATACATGAAAGACATTATGCACTCTGCTATCTACCGGCAAATCCAACTCATAAGCCACCTCTCCAACTCTCCTGATCACCCTGAAAGGCCCATAATAATGTGGCTTGAGTTTCTCAGCGCCACTCTTTTTGAGAGTGGACTGGCGGTAAGGCTACAGCATCAAATATACCATAACACCTACCTCAAAAGTTTGCTCAGTCCTCTTCTGATCAACATACTATTTCTGTTGATTCTGTGCCTTAGTGATATTCTCCTTAAGAGCCTTTACAATGTCTTGGCTCTCCTGTAATAAGTCACCAGTGCTAGGCACTCTACTATCTGATAGCAACAAATCCATGAAACTGGGTGCCTCATATCCATATAATGCTATGAATGGTGACATTTGGATAGACATGCGATAAGTGGAATTATAACAATACTCACATAGATATATCCACTTAACCCAAGCCTTCTGCTGCCCTGCTATGTAATTCCTGAGGTATCCCTCCACCCATTTGTTCACTATCTCTGTTTGACCATCTGTCTGGGGGTGGTAGCTAGTACTCGGAGTGAGCTCTATCTTGCACAATCTGAACAACTCTTGCCAGAAGTGACTCATAAACCTGCTGTCCCTGTCGCCGACAATGCTTCGAGGTAAGCCATGCAACCTGAATACCTCTTTGAAAAATAAATCTGCCACCTGTGTAGCAGTGTATGTAGCAGTGATCGGGAAGAAGTGGGCAAACTTCGTAAGCCGATCAACAACAACAAGTCTTTGCCCTGGGCTCTCGGCAATCTTGTGATGAAGTCCATGGACAAACACTCCCACTTCCTGTCAGGAATCGGAAGTGGCTGAAGTAAACCGGCTGGATAAGAGTGCTTCTGTTTATTCTGCTGGCAGGTAGGACACTCTCTAACATACTATAACACCTCAGCTTTGAGCCCTTTCCAAGAAAAGTGCTCACGAATCTGTCGGTAGGTTTTATAAAACCCTGGATGTCTTGCCATAGGTGAGTCATGATAAACTCTCAACGCCATCCTCCTCACCTCTGACCCTGGCACCAAATATATGCGCCCTTTGTAAATGATGAGCTCATTCACAAGGGTGAAATCACTACCTTGAACCGATCCATCTATGAATCCTGATGCCCATGTATCCTTTGCATATTCTGCAAGGATCAAATGTTTCCAATCCTCTGATATATCTGTCATCAAGCTCAAGTGGGGTCTTCGTGACAAGGCATCTGCTACTACATTCTGTGCCCCCTTGAAATAGGTAATATCAAAGTCATATGCCTGTATTTTACTTACCCATTTCTGTTGCTTGTCATTAAGATCTCGCTGCCCTAGGAAATGTTATAGGCTATTGTGGTCTGTTTTTATTTTGAATTTGCTGCCCACTAAATACTCCCTGAATTTGGCCAAAGCATGCATTATGGCTAACATTTCCTTATCATAAATACTGAAGCTCCTCTCAGGTCCCCTAAACTTCCTACTCTCATACACAATTGGGTGCTTGTCTTGCATAAGCACTGCTCCAATGCCCTCACCGATGCATCACAATGAAGTTCAAATGGCTTACTGAAATCTGGTAATGCTAGCACTGAACAAGAAGTCATCAACTCCTTGAATTTATCAAAATACTCTTGTGCCTCAGGAGTCCACAAGAAAGCCCCCTTCCTCATCAAATCCGTCAAGGGTGCTGCATAACTGGAATATCCACTAACAAACTCCTGTAGAACCCACACAACCCCAAAAATCCTCTCAATTGTGTCAAGTTCACTGGGGTAGGCCACTCAACAATAGCACAAATCTTTTCAGGATCCATGTGAACTCCCTGTGCACTGATAAAGTGACCCAAATATAATAACTCTGATAATCCCAATTCACATTTGGACTCCTTGACATACAAGGACTCCCCGCTCAGAATGCTCAACACAATGTCTAAGTGTCGCACATGCTCATCCCATGTCCTACTATACACCAGGATGTCATCAAAGAAAACTAGCACAAATTTCCTCAACTGAGGTTGAAAGATCTTGTTCATCGTGGATTGGAAAGTAGCTGAAGCATTGGTTAGCCCAAATGGCATCACTACAAACTCAAAATGGCCACAATGACACCTGAATGCCGTCTTCTCTATATCTTGCTCTCTAACTCGGATCTGATAATAACTTGATCTCAAATCAATTTTGGAGAAGAAACATGCTCCATGTAGCTCATCTAATAACTCATCAATCCGCAGAATGGGGTATCTGTTTTTGATAGTCTTCTTGTTCAAGACCCTGTAATCTATGCACATCTTAAGAGTACCATCCTTCTTCACCAAAACCACAGAAGAAGCAAAAGGAGACTTACTTGGTCTAATGTGCCCCATAGCAAGTAGTTCCTTGATGGTTTTCTCAATCTCATCCTTCAATCTCTTTGGATGCCTATAGGGTGTGATCATGATGGGTTTAGCACCCTCGTCTAACTCAATAATATGCTTAATACCCCTATCTGGAGGTCTACCTGGTGGTATGTCACTGAAAACCTTGTAGTGCTTGATTCTCAGTTCCTGTATGTTTGGATGATATTTTGACTCTTGCTGCCCCTGTGATGGCATCAGTGTCAAACGGGCTGCCCACTCAACCTGGTCATGCCGCAACAAACTCTCCATGCGCCTACAAGACATCATCCTGAACTCACTGTCTCTAATGGCTGTAAGAATGTGAGTTTTACCATCAATCTGAAATTTCATCACCATCTCTCTCAAGTTGAGAGTGAACTCCCCAATATCATGAAGCCACGTCATGCCAAGAACTAAATTTGTGTCACCCATATTAACAACATAGAATTCAGCCTTAAATTCGAAGTTATTAATTTTGATTGGCAAACCTATAATCTTTCTGTCACATTTGAGGACGTAGCCATCAACTACCCTCACTCTCAAGCCCTCAAACTGCTCAGTTTGGATCCCACGTCTCTCAACCAACCTAGAATCAATGAAATTGTGTGTGGCACCTGTATCAAGCAAGGTAATGACCCACTGTCCAGCCAACACTCCTCTCATCCGAAATGATCCCTCCTGCTGCACACTAGTAAGACGGGCCTCCTTAAGCCTACCCTCAACTTTCTCTTCATCGGTAGACATTTGCTTGAGCTTTTCATCATCCAATCTGTCCTTTTTTTCACTGGATTACTCATTATCAGTTTGCTGGTCTGAATTTTCAGAATCAGAATCCTCATAGTAAGCCCACATAACCCTGTTAGCTTTCCCTTTTGGCCCCAAGGGACAGTCATGGTTCATGTCATAGGGTCCTTTGCAATAAAAACAGAGTTTTTTCTTCCTTAAATCATTCAATGTCTCTCTATCCAAGGGGGTGAATGGTTTATCTTTATTTTC
The DNA here is from genome assembly GCA_037957365.1 of Torreya grandis. Classification (NCBI taxonomy): domain Eukaryota; kingdom Viridiplantae; phylum Streptophyta; class Pinopsida; order Cupressales; family Taxaceae; genus Torreya; species Torreya grandis. The sequence continues at coordinate 106,142 of JARHVA010004275.1, forward strand.
AGCCTTTGCTTCATTCCTCTCAGGTTTCTTGAAGAACGGTTTGTTGTCCTTGCTAGAAGAAGCACCTTTTGACTGAAATTTATTTGTTGGGCCTGCTTGTTCCATGCTTCTTGCCTTCTTAATTGCCTCTTGCAAATTAAATGGATCAAAGGCTTTTATCCAACCCTTCAGTGGTTCGGATAATCCCTCTGTGAACAAAACAACCAATCTCCTATCTGAGATATCTGGCACCATAACGGATAGCCTCTGAAAATCACTAATGAAATACTCCAATCCGTTTGTCTGTCTCAACTGTGCCAACTCTCTAAAGTAGACCTTTGGATCATTTTTATCAAACCTGTCTACCAACCTGTCCACGAAATCCTGGTATGAAGTCCCCTGGTTATGCTGCAGGGTAACCATCCCATGGTACCACCAATCATGTGCAGCTCCCTCTAAATGTAGTGTGGCATATTTTATTGCCTCCACTTCTGTCATAGGTCTCAGTGCTAGGAAAGTGTCAAGCTTGTGAATCCAAGCCTGTGCTGTCATCCTGCTACTACCATCAAAAGTAGTCAAAGAAAGCTTGCCTGTAGCACGCTTTAATTCATTATTCTGGCCATGAGGTCTCCTATCCTGTCTTGCTGCCCTGTAATGCTCTCCTCTGATTAACAAACCTCTCGAATGTCATCCTCTCTCGCACCTGTGGAGCTAATAATTCCCATTCGTCATTTGCAGCGATGAGGATATCTGCGAACATCTCCTCTCCTGCTTCTTCTGTAGGTGCTACCTCAGGTTCATCTCTAATGAAGGTAGGACGAGTAGGCCTGTCTGCTGTCCTGGAATGAGTCCTATGAGCTCTAGGTGATCCCACTGCACCCCTGTTATCCCCTTGCTCCTGATTATGTCTGTCCTATGGGTTCATGCGCTCAACCATGGTGGTGAGTGCCTGCAAGCCCTGAGCCATCTGCTGCTGTCCTGTAACCATTGCTTTGAAAAATTCTCTTGGTTCCTAATCCTCATTCCTGTTGCCTCTGGGTGGGCTACCCTCACCCCTGTCACCCATGGTGACTGGCTGTGGTTCTAAAATCAGTTCGCCTTCAAGTAAGGCTCTCCTGCGTGTATAATACCTATGTGAACCAATCTCCTCTGGCTGCATGTAATAACTAAACCCTGAGGTTGGCAGGATTTAGCTCTGATACCAATGTAAGAACCCCAATTGGTCTCTAACTGCTGAAATTGTTTATCTCAATTTTTTTTTATTTTTTTTTTGTGTTTTTGCAAGTTTATAGTTTTTTTTTGGAATTTTCAAGGGTTTTAGAACAAATACCATATAATTCTGAAACAACTGCTGCAACTTGTATTGATTTCACTATAAAATTACAAGAACAATAAATACTTATTTTTTTTGATGAAAATGCTAGTGAAAAGCAAGGGTTACAACCAAATAAAATCCTGATTTTGATTAGTAAACTGCTGTAGCTACAATTTATTGAATAAGCTGCAATTTTACTGTTCACGCGCACTGTTCACGACACTGTTCACGCGCACTGTTCACGCGCACTATAGCAGCAAGAACAAAACTTGGAACTAATTATTAATGGCTGCCAATGATAAATCTTCAGGTCTGCGCTTGATAATCCTTCAATATTCTTCACCCCGTCTGTTATTCCTTCACCTTAAGCCCAAATAGAACTCCAAAATGAAGCTCTCCTGAATGCCAAATTCAGTGGATATTTCACCACCTCAAGTGGTTGCAACACTGAAGAATTGATGCTCTCCAGTGGCTAACTGAAATCAGAAACCTTTGGCTTCTCCCAAATTCATATCAAACAAATTTTAATTCCGTAGATCATCAGAAATGAGCTCTTAACCCCCTTTTTATTCTTTTCTTATGAAAACTCAAACACTTCTCTAGCCAATGTGGGATAAAAGATATATCCCTACTTTTAAATTATTCACTTAATGCACTTTATATATTAAAGTGACTTTATTATTATAAAGTTACTTTATAACTTTATAATAACATTAAAATATTTAAATAATCACTTAAGTCACTTAAACTTTAATATCTCTTGAACTACTTGTCTGATTGCTATGCCGTCAGAAATAGGAATCTCTCCTCATAATTCTCCATGTGACCAAATACACTTTCTAAAAATAGAAAGGGCCCATCTCTATTACTTCTGACTTACTATAAATAGTATGGCAAATGGAGTCCAAAAGATATCGAACGAAGGCCAAATCCATAAATCACTGAATGTTGGAGAAGAATCAATCCTCAGAAGACCCTCTAACCATCCTCATTAGCCTACGAGGGTCCAATAATAGGCTAAACCACAGCTAGACTAAAGATTCTATATTTGGATGTATTTTTTTAATTATATCCGGTCTATATTTTCTCCATTGGGCTTTGCTTTCGGAATTTTGGCTTTACCCCTGTTTCAACGGTTACTGTTGACCATTTTTGGTCTTGCAGACCAAAATCGGTCTCCCTTTTCTTCCCCTTACATTTCCACGCTCAAACATGAAGGATAATGCAGAAGTATACCTCTGCAACTTGTTTTTTCTCTTGGCATGCAAAAGGCTTAACTTCAAGCATTTGCAAGAACAGGCAGGGTTGGAAGGAACGATTATACAGGAGTTTGCAAAAGGTGCTAGCTTCATGAGAGTTCCCAAAGTTGAGTGTAAGTTCCGTGTCTCAAACGTCTAAGGAGCTCCATGATGTGTTCTCGGGTTTGACAGAGCAAATGAACTGTTTCGGAGGACTTTTACTGGCAAAATAGACCAAGATTAGAGGGCAGAAAACGCTTGAAAGGGTCAGAGTTTTCCTTCAGAAAAAAGACTATGGCAAAAGAAATCCAAGGGAATTCAAGGGATGAATTCCTTCGGACTTTATGTCCGAAGGTATTCGCCAAAGGATCATTTTCAAAAGCCCGAAGGGTAGCAGCGCTTGCGAGGGGCACTCAGGGAACAAAATGGGCCTTTGCAACTTTTTCGAAAGGCAATTTTGGAGACCAAACAGCCCTTGCAGAGGGCAGTTGATGAGCAAAGTGGACCATTACAAAGCTCCGAAGGGTAACTTTGGGTTTGAAAAGCCCTTGTGGAGGGCAGCTGGTCAAAAGGGCCAAAAGGGACTTGCCCTTCGGAAGAAAGACCAAGGCAAAGATGGAAGAAAAGCAAAGACTGAATTTCTTCGGACAAAATGTCTGAAGAAATTCCTTTGGACATTTTGTCTGAAATAATTCACAAGGTAAAGAGCAAGGAATTCTTTCGGAAAAGTTCCTGCGACAAAGTGAACGAAGCGAATTCTTTCGAACAAAAAGTCCGAAGGAATTCCTTCGGACTTTTTGTTCGAAGGAATTCACCCGATGGAAAAGCCCGATAGAAAGCAGCAAGCGGGAAAGACAAAGGAAAGATTTCCTTCGGACAAAAGTCTGAAGGAATTCCTTCGGACATTTTGTCTGAAGGATTTGAAGACCAAGGCCGCCCGAAGGACCCCGAAGGGCAGGGGCCCTTGCGGGGGACTCTCGGCAACCGCAAAAGGGGACCTTTATTAAGGCCCGAAGGGACACTTTCCCTTTGGGAGGTTTCAAGGACAAAAGCCCGAGCAAAGGAGAAAGCCGAAGGAAAGGGAAAGCCGAAGGAATTCAAAGGGGTGACGGGCCCACAGACATCAAATTGGACATCATGAACTAGCCGTTGGAATCTGGACGTCAGATAACGTCCTCGAAGATGTCAAATTCAGGACAATAGAATAGCCGTTGGCTTCCAAATGGCGACGGGCGCGCGAACATCAACTTTATGGCAATGAAATAACTGTTGACCTTTAAATACTTGAGCGCAAACCCGAAGGAATTCAAAGGCCTTAAGGCCAAAAGGAAGACGCTGCCGAGAAGGGAGCCCAAAGAGCCAAAGATTGATAGAAGATAGCCTCGAGGGCTCAGTTTGCCAGAAAGAGCCAAGAGATGACAAAAGACAAAACTAGGAAAAGACAAAGCTGGGAAAAGACAAAAGTTAAGAATGAACTCAACGACCTGCTGATGAAAGAGCCCAAAGAGCCAGCAAAGGACGATAAGATAGCCTCGAGAGCTCAAGTTCCAGGGAAAGACAAAGCCAGGAAGAGACAAAATTATGAATATGGACAAAACAACTCAGGTGGCAAAGGGGAGGTGAGTTATTCCTGCAGTTGAAACAGTTTCCGCCAAGTGGTCATCAAGGAGCACAAACAGTGAACAGCGCGACCTGTTTTTCTCCACTTTGCATTGATGAGCAGACAAACTACATGAATGTCTTGAAGGAGTGGTCTTGTTTGCAGACAAACGACGCGGCTCGTGATTTCAAATATGGCGTTTAATATATTTTAAACGTCTAAAGTCAAAATTAGAGCTGACACAACATTCTCTTTCAAGCGGCTTCCTCTTCCCAATGCTCTCAACGCACATGGGCCACATAAAAAAGGGTACCAAAGTCTTTTCCAAAAGGGGCGCCGTTCGCTTCCTCTTTCTCTCTATATATTGTAATCTCTCATTTTGAGAAGGCATCTCTCATGTTGTAAGGGAAGGCCCTGCCAATTTTCACCTTGAATCAACAGAATACGCATTTTTTACCTCTAGTTTGGTTGGATATCTCTGAGTGTGTCTGAGTGTTAATTTTGTGTTCAGGCATTCCTTTCTTAATGCTTCCACAAGCTTGATACCAACACACCTGGTATAGACAAAACGCCATTCCTGCAGGTAACAAGAGCTGTATCTGGAGCGCAGAGGCAGAAGAAGGTTACCAGACAGTGTGCTTTTCCTACAACACCTATGGTAAGTTCATTTTCTGTGTGTTTCCATTAAAGCCTTCTTGTTAAACTCCCTTTAGTCTGGTCCTTTGATTAGATAAAGTGTATGTATGTGCTCTTATGGTTCAAAGTGTGAGTATGAGTAGATCAAACTTGTTTGGTGCATCACCAGCTTAGGTTAGGTCTTGTTTCTCAGTAATCCTTCTCTTTTTTCAACCCTGCCCGCCCCCCCCACATTATATATATATATATATATATATATATATATATATATATATATATATATATATATATATATTAGCCATTATTCCAGAGATGCATCAAAGAGAGCTAGCCCTTATCTAGAGATTCTCCTCTCAGTTTTGCCAAACCCACAGGCAAGAGAGGAGACTCCATTGTGCTGCATGGAAGAGAGAAGCCTAGACTTCCCTCAAGGGTGCAATCCACAGCGTCAACAATTACTTCCAGTGGTCAGAATTTGACGGCTCGCGGGACGTCACCCTTTGGCATTTGTTCCTTCGGGATTCTCTGTTTGCAATTTCCTTCGGACTTCTCTTATTTCCTTGGATTTTCTGTTTTCAACTCTCTGTCGGATTATCTATCCTCTTTTGCAAAGTCAACCTCCATTACTTTTGGATTTCTTGTTGTCTCGGCTTTAATTCTTTCGGATTTTATTGAAGGGGCCTCTCCGAATTTCTTCGGACTTTTGCGCGGCCATTTGTTTGAATTTCTTCGGACTTTTTGTCCAAAGGAATTCCTTAGGACAAAAAGCCCGAAGGAATTAGTCCTTCGCTTTTGCCTTTGACTGCCTTCCAAAAAATTGCCCTTCGGAAAATTTGCAATGGTCATGCCGCCGACCAAGTGTCCTCCGCAAGGGCTAGTGGCTCTCCCTCTGTGCCTTTTGGAAAAATTGCAATGGTCACCCGGGCTTTTTGCAGAGGTTTTGAATTTGCTCCTGTATCTTCCCGAAGGGTAGGTGCCCTTCGGGTTTGTTGAAAATGACCCTTCCAAAGGGTCTTGGCTTTTCCTTTGTTGACTTGGGTGGACTTTTGGAGTCTCCCTGTTTGGCTGCGGGTGTTCCCTTATAAATTCTCCGAAGTATTCCTTCGTACAAAAAGTCCGAAGGAATGACTTCCATTGTTTTTTGCCTTGCGGACTTTTCTTCTTAGCACTTTTCCGAAGTAAAACCCTTTTGATGAACCATTCCTTTGGAATTCTCCTATTGTAGCAAAGGCCCCTTACCAAGGAAAAGAATGTATTCTTCCTTCCTTGGCTAGAGATGTGGACTTTCTAAATGGCAAGAGACAATCTGACTTGTGGAAGAATTGTCAACAGGTATTTAGCACACATTGCCCTGATCAATATGCATCTGAATAGATGGTTTGGGACCAGTTAGCCTTCTTGCATACGGACTCAACACTATTAGATATTGTCTCAACACAGAGGTCACAAGTTGAATGAAACATTAGTGAGAAAGACATTCATGGAAAAAGAAAATAAATAGTTAAAGGAAAAGATGAGGAGTTGGAGAAGAAGAATGAAGAGTTAGATTCAAAATATGCCATTAAACAAGTTGAGCTGAAGTGATGGCAAGAGGAGAAAAAAGTTTGGAATCAAATGGGCTGGCCGAGATATTGAAGCAAATAAGTCAAAGGCAGCAATGAAAATTTGGTGAAAGAATTGAAGAGTAAGGAAAAATCCCCAAGAGCCCCAACAACAGTTCCAGCAGTAGGTCCAGCTAGTAGAAAAAGCAAAGAAGCAACTCCAGGCCTCCCAACAACAGATCATACAACTTCAGGCTACTTTGGATATAGAGATAGCTACACAACAGCAATTGCAGGCCTTTTTGGATACGAAGAGGGTGGCTCATGAGACGACCTGAGTAGCATTGTGTGAGATTAAGAACAATGAGGAGACTTTTGGAGTAGCCATGTGTCTCAAGGACAAAGTTATGACAGCTGAGTTGGGGTCTGAAAGCCCTAAAAGCTTGTTCAATCAGAGGATTCCTTGAGGACAGCTATTAACATAGTCAAAGAGAGGGAGTGGGGGTTGACATTATGAAAAACTCTTAACGATTGTAGTCCTTATTCCTTCCCAGGATGCTACCCAGTTATCAACTAGTTCTTAGTGTCAATGTCACTAGGGACGCCAACAAGTCTTGTGGGGAGGGTAGATGTAGACACTGTTGTTGATATAACATAGTTGTGGTATGTACTTGGCTTACTCGAGAGTAGTTATGTTTTGTATACTTGAGAAAGGGGATAAATGATGATTAGCATATGTGTGTTCTGACCATGTGTGTGTATGGGCATAATTAGTCTGTGGTTTTTAGTTGACATTATAAGTGTGTCCAATATGAAAGGTAGCTGTTGGCAGTTGTTCAGTTGACATAACTTTGTGGTATTCATCCTATTTATCATATGTTCAGTCACATATTAAGGGAGCTCTCTTGTGTGTATTCTCTATGTTAGTAATTGTCTTATATGTTGGAGAATATTTCCATGCATATGTTATGTTATATGAGTGAAGGGCCAAGTGTGTTTATTCTATTTTCGTTTCTTTTGTATATAAGTTTTCTGGTTTGGTTGTGCATATTTCCTATACTACTCTGATGCTATGAGACACAACTGAACTTAATTCTTGATTGCACAACGGATAGGGAGTAAGGGATCCCAAGATTAGGTGCAAAGTTGATGTAAATCAATTTGGAGAAATAAATCTCTTTCATTGTTTTCAAGCACAAAGTTTGGGGATGGTTAATGCACCAAGGTTTGGCAGTTAAGGTGAGGCTCCACAAACTTTGTGTTACAGATTCTTTATGCAGGCTTTGTGGTAGAGGAAAATGTCGAGCATTTTTTGAGATGTGCTTCTGCTAAGATCTTTTTGGGTTGTTTTCAAGCTGAATTTAGTTTTTTTTTAGTGCCTCCTCTCTTGGCAAGGACCTCTCATCAAGGACGCTTAGATGATTATGGAAAGATGCACATTTTCAGGGTTCACTGTTTGGTTTTCTGCTGCTGTATTTCTATGGAAGTCAAGATGCAAGGCTACTTTTTATGAGGACTTCTCACCTCTCAGCTTGGCGGAGTAGAGAATTTTCAAGTACGAGTTGGCTTTGCTGGTAAAATTCAAATGTCTCCTCACAGATGTTGAGATGTTGAGTCATTGCTTGTTGAGGCTAAGGCTCATATGTTACCTTTTTTTTGGCTCATCGAAGGAAAGAATTTCCTTGGATTCTCTTTCCTTGAACTTTCTATTGTTAACGGTTGTATCCTCAAGTCCCATTGACCTACGTTTGGTCATCCGTGGACATTAATATAATTTCTTTCTTTAATTCTTTCTCTATTGTAACCTTGTGAGTAGATTTATGTAAATATTTGTTCCTTGAAGTTATATAGCATGCATTTCTTTAAATAAAATTCATAGCATGCATATAATTGTTGGCTGCATAAAAATAAAATAAAAATTATGCTGATGAATACTTCAAAAAATATCCAAGGGGTGGGGGGTTTTAATTCTTTATGGTCAACATTCCTTAGAAGACCAACACCTTTGTTTTATGAAAAATCACAATAAAAATGAACAAAACAAATCTGATTAAATCTTTTTGCTAACCCTATAGCTTCCTCCAGAAGGTTATACAGCTTCCAGTTATTACAAGACTTGTCAATCATGATTTAAATATTATCTTGAATTCTCCTTTCACTTCCAAGTGAGTGATGAGATCCAGAGTAACCTTTCATCCAGAGAGGAAAGCTTCCAACTCTGTTACATTATTAAGTTTATATGCAAACCCACTGCATAGAAACTACAATTTTAAATGATAAATTCTAATAAATCCACCTCCTATCCGGTCAACAGTTGTCTTTGGAAGTTCCATCAAAATTAAGTTTTCTTGAGTTACCTTGATGTGGACAACAACTCCCATACATTCTTTGGGACTTTTTAATATTGACTCCTATATATAGCAGGGTTCTTCTTAGCATTCTCTTTATCCTTGCAATGCTTTGAACATTCTGCAGCTATGATTACATTATGAAGCGCCACTTGATGATACACACAGAATTTCAAAACTGCTGTCTTTGAATGTTTTATTATCTATCTCTGCGTTTTCCCATATAATGCATTTATGGATGCTCTCATGGGATTCACTAAGTATACAACTTCAGTTTTTGATTCATGATAATTTTTGTATTAATAGGTCTATTCAAAATTTAACTCCAACAGTCCGTATTATCCTTCTTGCAGATGGCTCCTTGCTTCCCTATGCTGGGGACAACTGATAATTTGAATGTTTTGGGATCGCTCAAACTGGGGAAATATTCAAGTGTAAAATAACTTCCTTCTTTTCCTGCTTATAATTATTGAATTCAAGGAGTTTCTACTACAATGATTTATCAAAAGAAATCATGAGTGCAATATCTCCCAACATATGAGTTCTTGTTTTTGCAGTGGTTCACTGATGTGTATGCTAATGAAGTTTCAGAAGCTTGTGAGAGGATTCTCACTCAACTTGCTAACAATTTTGGAACTGAAGTAAGGTTTCCAAGCCTCTAGCAAATGCATCTTTTGGAAGAATAATATCACATGATATGTTCCTTTTTTAACTTGTGTACTCGCTTACGAACAAGCTAATTAGTATTTTACTCTTTCTTAAACAAATTGGTAATGGAGTTTGATTTTGTTTGAAAACTCTTCATTGGAAGACAAGGGAGATAATACTACCAGAACTTGAGGAAATGCGCGCAGCTCACCTTGTTTCCATTGGATCAGAGACAGTGCGTAGTTTATATCCACACCTTGAGGGAGGGTCTGTTGCTTATCATTAATTTTCTTCGAATATATTCTTATATTTCTTATTTCCAGGTTTAAATGGGAACTGGGATGTTTTTGTATCTGAAAATCTAATTCTTGCTGACAGACAACGAACAGAATTGTCTTATGATCTCCGCCTTAATATGGCCCTTTTTGAGTCCTTTTTGGCTGCAGAATATGTAGCTGCTCAATCTCTCAGGTAAGAAAATCCCATCAATTCTATTTGTTCCCAGATCAAAGATAATAATCTGTGGAGAAGTTAATTTATGTGTGATCCCAATTTGCATGGAAGCTATGCATGCTTCACTAACCCTTAACATACTATGATATTTCAAATGCTTCCTGTGATTTTGTTTTATATTTATTGGACCTCATATAAATAAAGTTTTTATTTCAGTTGTTAGCAAGTTATAATTTCGAGATGATTGTGTTTATTAAGTTGATAGATTAAATGATGCAGTCTTCAGTTTTTGTCCTAAACAACCCAGCAGGGCAGACCTAAAATTGCTGTTAATCTTTGTGGAATTTGGATTGATTGATGTAATAAGATTTTCGCTATAATCAGTTTGCAGCCTGGACTTCTAATAAATATATGTCTCTACAGGAGGCGTATCATGCATTACCATATGGAAGCATTCAAACAAGTTGATGTCATAGTGACCCCTACAACAGGGTAAGTGGTCTGGTGTAGACTCAAATCTTTAAATATAAATGTGAACCTCGAATAAATCAGTAACTTTTGCATGGTGGATGATGATATGCAATTTTTACATGTCGCAGTATGACCGCACCCAAAATACCGCCATCTTCTCTGAAAATTGGAGAGACTGATCTCAAAATATCAGGTGAGGATTGTATTTTCAGAATTCCAAAACTATTACCTTGCTTCTTGCTGCCCAGTGCGAAATTCTATACAAGCTTAATGATTTTGTGATAATACTTTATGCATACTCCTAGAAAGGTCTGGCATACTAACGACACCTTCTAGTGATTATGAAAGCTTCTATACTCACTGCTTGTTATTATGGTCAAAAAAATTTAAATCTTTTGTGTTCCAGAAAATGACACAGTAATTTCTCTTTTTCAAATAGCTCTCAAGGATTACTACTGAAATATTATATTTTATTTTCTTTCATGATTCAAACTCTTGAAAATTCAGGAATTTTTTTTGTCTAGTGATGTAATGTCCTCTTTTTTGAATTAAAAATATTAAGGAACCGAACCCTGTTTTAATTTCCCATAGACTAAGGGAAATTAATAAAGGAAATAATTTAATAATAATTCATTTAAGTTGTTCAAAGTTATTTTATGTTATAATATGAAAAAATGACACTTAAGGTGTATTATTATTGAAAGGGTCCAAAAACCAATATTAATTACATGGCCAAAAGCAATTACTATTATGAGGGTGAAAAAGTGAATATTTAATTAAAAATAATTTTAATTACTTTTAGGGTTAGTGAAATTAGAAAAGTGAATTTATAAAAGGACAAGTGTAATCAATTATTCATGATTGAATTCAGAATTCTTTCAACTTTTGCATCGGGGATGAAAACCCTTGGCTGTTCGAAGATCTTGGAAGACGAAATCCCCTTGGTTTCTAAGGTTGGATTTGAGGACGAAAACCCTCTTGTCCAGAAGAGGTGATTCCACCCAGGGATCACATTTGTGCTCAAAGATTTCACTCATTTTCAGCTTGCTACTATATCCTTACAGTGTCGCTATAGTAAATTATTAAAGATTTCACTCATTTTCAGCGTGCTACAATATCACTACATTGACGCTAAAATAAATTGTTGAAAATTTCAGTTTGTAGAGGATTAAATCGAATTTTACTTGCAAGCAAATCATTGTTAATAATGATTTTCAAAATTTATCATCCTATGTGGCTGCTGTTCATCAACAACATTCATTGTTTGGAGCGGAAAATTGAGGATAACCATTATTTACTGTTGTTACTATAAAAATCAGACTTTATTCAAGGTTTCTTCTACCATTCAAGGGCCATTTGCAACAACAAACCAACATTATCTGCCATAGAAGACCTAATTGCTGGAGTTTGAGGGCTGGTTGTTTCAAAAAACAGCCCAAATGCTGCAATTAAAGGCTGTCGTATCACTCAGAAACCCTAGTGCCAATTGCTGCTGCCTACCATACCAGAAAAGAGGTAGTTCGTGGATCCAAACCAGGTTAGGGTTTGGGAGAAATCCGGAAAAAATTTGTATACTGCCCTTTGCTGTCTTTTATTTATGCTTCACCTCGATGTTTGTACCTTTCGAAAATAAATAAAGTCTTATTGTGGTCATATGACAAGTTTACACTTGGATCAGTTGTTTATGTCATTCTTGATTTGATTTAGAAATAAAAAAATTCAGAATTCAATATTATTCTCGAAAGGGATATTTCAGTGGTATCAGAGCCTTGCTCTTGCCAGTGTATTGAGAAAGTTAATATTTGTATGCAATCATATGCTAATATCACATGGATGCCATGGTATTAGTGGAAGAGAATTAAGATACTATCAAAGAGAAAGAAGAAAGGTTTAGCCACCTAAGATAGAAGAAGACATGTGTGACAGAGAAAAGAGGATTGCTTCAAATGAAATTAGTTATTTACATGAAACAAGCAATGAAGGTCAAAATGATTTGGAAAAAACAATTCAAACAACATTGAGAGAATCCATGGCAAGGATAGTACAAGCTTTGCTAAGTGTTAATTACAATAAGATAAATCAAGGAGAAGGAAGCTCATCAGAGAATGAATGGGTCTTAATCAACCCATGGGTCTCAATCAACCCACGCTCCAAAACTTTTCGTGCAAAATTACAGAAAGATCACCTTGAAGAGGTAGAGCCTCAACAACTTCACGTAGGTAATGAGTTTGTAGTTTATCATGCAGAGTATGAAGAACTTAGTCTTGCAATACAAGCCCTAACTTTTAGAGACTTATGTGTTCTAAAAATGAAAAACAACAGCAAAAGAGGTAGGAGAAATCAGCCAAATCAACCACGAAAAGATATTCAACAACAGTTGGATAAGATTACCCTTCTTACTTTTGATGGATCAAACAAATGTTTAGCTAGGTCTTTTGTTGGTTACAAAAGTTTTGATACCACTAAAATATTCCTTTCAAGAATAATACTAAATTCTAAATTTTTTAATTTCTAAATCAAATCTGGAATGACATAAACCACTGATCCAAGTGTAAACTTGTCATATGAACACAATAAGACTATTTATTTTTGGAAGGTACAAACATCAAGGTAAAGCATAAATAAAAGATAACAAAGGGAAATATACAATTTTTTTTCTGATTTTTTCAAACCCTAACCTGGTTTGGATCCATAAATTGCCTCTTTTCTTATACGACAGGCTACAACTATTGGTGCTAGGGTTTCTGAGTGATACGATAGTGTTTAATTGCAGCATTTGGGCTGTTTTTTGACACAACCAACCCTCAAACTCTAGCGATCAGGGCTTCTTTGGTGTTGGAAACGACCCTTGAATGACAGAAGAAACCCTCAATAAAGTCTAATTTCTATAGTAACAACAAATAATGGTTATCCTCAATTTGGCGCTTTAAACAATGAATATTGATGGTGAACAACGATATATGATGATAAATTTTGAAAATCAGCATTAACAATGATTTGTTTGCAAGTAAAATTTGATTCAATCTTCTACAAGCTGAAATCTTCAATGATTTATTGTAGTGTCACTATAGCGATATAGTATCAAGCTGAAAATGATTGAAATCTTTAATAATTTATTGTAGCGATGTTGTAGCGATACAGTAGCAAGCTGAAAATGACTGTAATCTTTGAGCACAAATGTGATCCCTGAGTGAAATCACCTCCTATGGACAAAAGAGTTTGTCTGCAAATCTAACCTTGGAAACCAAGAGGGTTTTCATCCTCCAATATCTCCGAATAGCCAAGGGTTTTCGTCCTCAAATGCAAAAGTTGAAAGAATTCTGAATTCAATCGTGAATAATCAATAATCAATAATGAATTTTTTTGGCCCCGCTTGTCCTTTTATAAATTCACTTTTCTAATTTCACCCTAACTCTAAAGGTAAATAAAACTACTTCTAATTATTCACTTTTTCACCCTCATAATAATAATTACTTTTGACCATATAATTAATATTGTTTTTTGACATTTTTTAATAATAATACATCTTAAGTGCCATTTTCCCATATTATAACATAAAGTAACTTTGGACAACTTAAATGAATTATTATTAAATTATCTCACTTATTAATTTTCCTTAGCCTACGGGTAATAAAAATAGGCTTTGGTCCTATGATTTATTAATTTGAAAAATGGGACATTACAAGTGACCACTGGTTTTTCTGACAATTATCATTAATAGGGTTTATATTTCATAATTCTCTATATTTAAAAAGTTATAACATGTATTAACATTTGATGCTAATAGAAAAATTTCATGAAGTCTTTTGTTATGTCATGCGTACAGGACGCGTCTCTAAAGTATGAAGCTAGAAATTATGTGATTGTCTAATTGTTTCTACCATAGTTGAGAGTCCTTTGATAAAGAAGACTTGTATATGAAGCAACCCATTCCCTGTGCTTCTTCTTCTTCCCTTTGGATTAAGATGAAACAAAAAATACCATTTTTTGTCACTACATAGGCACCTCCTTTGTCAATGATATGATTGTTGAGGGTGTCACTATTGTCGACAGTTCCGCTATCACAAACAATTGCACTGCGTGCGCGAAAAATTGTGTTACATGCTTGGATAGTGGTGTTTGAATGACTCTGTCTTTGGCTCAATGGAAGATGGCTCATGCTCAGGTTTTGGCACTACGGAGTATGTAATGTCCCAATTTCCAAATCATTTATGAGCAGGTATTGAAGATCTTTAGTCTACTTTTTCTATAGACTAAATGATTCTTTTTGAGGTTTTATTTTATTAATTAATTATAATTGTCCAAATAGTGATTTTAATCATTTGTTCATATAAGACAATTTTGATTGATTAATAGAATCTTTTATAAAAGTGGTTTTTACCACAAAGGTATTTAATAAAAATAATTATTGAATTATTACTTAAAAGTAATTTTAATTACTATTTATTATTTAAGCAATTAACTTAATATAATTTTTGGTAAAAAAGAAATGTCGGCTTGTAAGTGATCAAGGCAAAGAGGAGATATTCTAAAAGTCAGCAAGGAGAGTTAAAAAGAAGTATTTGGCCTTCTCAAGGTGGTTCGCCCTCCTTTGAAGGGTACAAGTACATGGTGGAGTTCTCCTTTGAAGGATATGATAAAAATTAATATTGATTTTCATACTTGAAGAAAATATTGGGATGTATGCCCAATAAATGTTTACAGATTTTTGGAACTGATTACTCAACAAATCGATGTCTTTTGACATCACCTTTGCAAAGGTGGATTTGATAATTGCCTTAGAGTGGGGCGACTTGTTTGTGTACATTTCAAGGACAATTTGAGGTCCAATTGACCTAATTTCATTGTTAATATTTATTGATGAATATTGTTGAAGTGCAACGTCGACTTTCTATGTGATTTGCCAAAGTTTTCAAAGTCTTTTCGAGTGGATAAATAAATAATAAATTCTGATTTATTTATTTATATTTTTGGACAGATTTTATGAGGGTTTGACTTCATAAATTTTGAATTTATGGCTAATATTTGTTGTGTGAATTTTTTCAAGTGTGGTGACTTGATTGGGATTGAGGGTTTGATGTTTGAAGGGGTCTAAAACCCTAATTGAAGGGTAAATATTAATTCTGATTTTTATATGCAGTTTTGACTTAGGACGACTAGGTTTGGAGTGGTATTTGATCGCTTTGAAGGCTCAAAAAAGGCATTGAATTTGTGTGGCTATTTTTGATAATTTATTCATGATTTTTGGCAAAAGTTTGAGTGAAAATTGATAAATATTCAGTTATTATTTTATGCATAAAATCAGATATTTTTCAGCAAGATTAAATCTGATTTTCATCCACATCCAAGGGGTAAAAAGGTACAATTTTTTTATTTTCAATTCATGGCTTATTTTGGATCATTTTAAGGTGATATTTGCTCAAGGTAATTAGTAGAAATTACCTATGTATTTATTGCACATTGGTGCGTAGAGTTTGGAAGCAAATTGCATGTTTTTGAGGCATCTCTTTGAGCTAGTGTTTGCTGATTTCGCTAATTTCAGAATTTAGAATTTTATGGATTTTAGGGGAAAGCCTTTTTGGTTGAATTGTCTCATTTGGGGACATTATAGTGGCATCAGAGCACCGATCTTGTTCACCTATGAGGTTTGGTTGCAAGCATATAAAAATATTCGATATTATTAGGGAAGAGGAAGAAGCCATGGAAGAAATGGGAAAAGAAAGGCTCTAAAATGCAGGTAGAAGGCTAGGGAACCTATGCCAATCGGTGGAGGATATAATGAGCATTTTGGAAGATGTAGAAAAGAGGTATCCAAGGTAAATCAATCACATTATGAGTACAGCCCTCAAGGATTTACTTGGTTCAACTTGAATTCTTGAGAGATACAGATGAAGAGGTAAGGCTCTTCATTACTAGTTGTATTAATGAGGTTTTAAGACTAATGGTTCTCGTAGTTCCCTACAGTGATAAAATCAAGAGGGAAATATTTTCGTTGATTGTGGAGAGCTTTCAAGGTCTCAAAGAAGACAAAAGACACTCCTTGGCTAGAAGGGTCAACATCTTGTAAACTATGGCTTCAATCAGGTCATGTATTTTGATATTAGATATGGAGTGTGATGAACTTATTGTTAAAATGTTTCAACATTTCCTTGCAATTGCTTGTAAGAATCCTACCAAAAATATTGTAGCTTCTATGCAGAGAATTCTGACCTTGACACTCAATGAGAGTGATGATCTTTCCAAGCCATTATTATCTATCTCGTTGATAGGTGTAAGACTAGAAAAGAATTTTTCTCCAATTGCACATATGCTGTTTGAAAATGTTGCAATTAATTGTGAGAGAAAATTGAGGCCTTATTTGATAGTGGAGCATGTAGAGGAAGAGAGGACCGAATTACATGGAGAGTTGGAGGAAAAAAATGAAGGGACAACTCTTTATGAGGACTCCTATGAGGGAGCCAATAAAAAAAAAAATCAGAATTTGATGGGCAACCCATAGGGGTGCAAGTGGATGATAAAAAAGAAGAGGAAGTCAAGGAGCATGAACTAAAAAAGGTGCAAGATAAGGATCATACCAAGGAAAGAGACAAGGTGGAGGGCATGTTAGAAGGCATGCAAACAATCCATAAAATTGGTAAGCATCACAATTTATTTATTGAATGTTATACGCTACATGAAATGGTTGTGACTAGAAGAACACAAGGTGCAAATATTGCAAGGTATGTATCATTTTTTTGGAGGGAAGAACAAGCAATTTGTGGCTATTATAGTCTTTATATAGCCCATCTATATTATTTTTTATGTGGACTCACCAAAGGAACAACTTGGCTAATCATGAAGTTGGCGATAGGTGACAAGTGCTATGACCCATGCATCATTACAAGGTCTGTTGGTAATTCATTGACTGTTTTTTTTATATTTTCAGTGTGTTTTCTTCAAAGTTTTTTGTTGCAATGATGAATATTGACCCTAGGAAGGTGTGCCTCTCACACCTCAACACCATGGAAAGGGTTCACACTTATATGAGTGGATTTCCAGCCATTATAAGGGGAAGGTTGAGGAAGGAAAAGACTTGCTACAGCCATGAAAAGATCAACGTGAACACACTTGTTAGATTCCAAATGAAAGGAAATTGCAAGGAAGGATCAAGGCCTTAAGAAGTGATACACTTCATGATCTTAGAGCTTGAAGAGGGAATCAAAAAAGGTGTTATTAAACACCAATGATTTTCCTAATTTGTTTGTTCCATGTGTAGGTTTGTTTGGGAGATCCCTTGTAAAGGTGGCAAGAATGGAAGTAATTTGGCATGGCTTAAATGATGAAGAGGGTCCCACATCTTCATCTAACATTATGTTTGGTAATTGTGGTGTGAGCATAATGAGTTTGGGAGGAAGAGGTGGAGCAAGAACCACCATAAGACTTCATGACCAACACTATGAGATATCCGTGTTCCCATTGGTAAGCATGTCAAAATCTGAATTTTGCCATTTATGTCTATTAACACATGAGAGGGAAAGGTATATAATGGGGCACCCCCCTACATGCTTTGGAAGGCACCCCATGCCAAGGATAAGGGAGAAAGGTAAGTGTGCATATGATGATTTTTATTTGTCTCAAAAATCAGACTTCTATATGCAAACGCAGCAGGCTTATGAAAGGAAAAACATGAGAATTTTGAGCATAAACCAGCACTCAGTGACAAGGATGAAGGTATGTATATGTTTTGATTTTTATTGCTCAAAAAAATCAGACTTGCAAAAACGAACTCAACCATGCATTAGAAGGGAAATTCTGAGTTTTGTGATATATTCCAAGCCTTAGCACGTTTTGAAAATGCTAATAGTTGGGAACTCTTCATACATGATAAAAGATGGGAGAGCATAAGAAAGGTACAACACCCTCTCATGGTTGAAGGGAAGGTTTTGTTTAACTTACAATGTGTTCTTTATATGCACAAAGATATCGATAAAGGAAAATCAATGAGAGGATACATGGCACATATAAAAAGGTTCATGCAAGGAGGATTGCATCTACATGACACTCCTATCCAAGGTTTGATTCAAAACAAGTTCATTGTTGTTTCTTTTCTCCAAACTTGGGTGAATTTTTGAGGCATTTGTAAGGCTGGAAAGTCTGATTACAACGCTCTAATCATTAAGTTCAGATTTTAGTATGAAGAAAAGTATGCATATATCAATTTCAGATTTAGTCAACATGAAAAAATCGAGATATACATGCATGAACAACTATTTTTGATGAGTGTTTGGGAGCTATTGAGAAGCTTTTGGAGTGTCTCATGCATGCATGGGATGATTGACAAGGGGCAGCCTTTTGGAAGATACATGAGTTGCACAAAAATTCCATATATGGTAAGTGGTATGTCTTTGAGGTCTCACATCATGGTAGGTACCTTGCTGGTTTCTTTTTGCATAGTTGGATAGTGACGACCCATCATTTGGGAGGTCTTTGTCCATGGGGCAGCAAGGTAATCATATTCTCTTATGTTTCTTGTTGCAACTTTGGGTCACATAACACCCCCTTTGAAGGTATTGAAAGTGATGGTTGATTGGAAACATATGGAGCCTTTGAAGGGCTATGAGGGCACTTCTAGCACTTGGGGGCAGCCCCTGAAGCACAAATACAACAGTATGAAGAAGCCATTTGAAGATTTCTTTCATTGGGAAATAGGTAAAGGCAGACATTGTTTAATAAGATGTGTTGGGACACCTATTTGGATTTTGCAATTGCTTGAGGACAAACAATTTTGGGTGGGGAGGACTATAATGTTCCCATTTTCACATCATTTATGAGCAAGTATTGAAGACCTTTAGTCTACTTTCCCTATAGACTAAAGGATTCTTTTTGGGGTTTTATTTTATTAATTAATTATAATTGTCTGAATAGTAATTTTAATCATTTGCTTATATAAGACAATTTTAGTTGATTAATAAAATATTTTATAAAAGTAGTTTTTACCACCAAGGTATTTAATAGAAATAATTATTGGATTATTTCCTAAAAGTAATCTTAATTACTATTTATTATTTAGGCAATTAATTTAATATTATTTTTGGTAAAAAAAGAATGTTGGCTTATAAGTGATCAAGACAAAGGAGATATTCAAAAAGTCGGCAAGGACAGTAAAAAAGAAGTATTTGACCTTTTCAAGGTGGTTCACCCCTCTTTGAAGGGTACAAGTACATGGAGTTCTTTGAAGGATATGCTGAGAATTGATATTGATGCTTCATACTTGAAGAAAATATTGGAATGTGTGCTCAATAAGTGTTTGTAGGTTTTTGGAGCTAATTATTCGATAAAACGGTGTCTTTTAACGCCGCCTTTGCAAAGGTGGATTTGATAATTGTCGTAGAGTGGGGAGATTTGCTTGGTGAATTGTTTGTGGATTTCATGGACAATTTGAGGTCCAATTGACCTAGTTTCATTGTTGGAATTTATTGATGAATATTGCCAAAGTGTGGCGTTGACTTTTTATGTGGTTTGGCAAGGTTTTCAAGGTCTTTTCGAGTGGATAAATAAATAATAAATTTCATGTCGAAGAATTCATAATGGAGGAGAATTTACATGAAATGCATTTCAAGATTATTGTAAAGAAAAGGAAATTTAGAGACAAGTGACAAATACACACATGAAAACAAAAAGGAGTGTCAATTTGGATGAACAAGACTTTATGTGCAT
This sequence comes from Torreya grandis, assembly GCA_037957365.1. Lineage (NCBI taxonomy): Eukaryota > Viridiplantae > Streptophyta > Pinopsida > Cupressales > Taxaceae > Torreya > Torreya grandis. Next base: position 126,067 of record JARHVA010004275.1, read on the forward strand.
GGCAAGATCTATGTTATAGTACACAAATTTGAGTGCATCTTATTGGTTAGAAGTGACAGAAATTGCAATATATCTTAAAAATAAGTCTCAGATGTCAACGTTCTATTGGATTATACCATATGAAATATGGTATGGATTTAAACCTAATCATCATAACTTTTTTGTATTAGTATGGTATGCACTAATGCCAAGGAAGAAAAGGTCTAAGTTACAGACTAATGGCATGAAATGCATAATTTTTGGTTATTCAGATAAAAAGAAAGGCTACAAACTTTTGGCAGTAGATGCCCAAAAGTTGATTGGAAGCAAAGATGTGTTTGAGGAAACAAAGAGTAAATATCTCTCAAAGATAAATCAACAACTTATATAGTTGTAAAGAACTGACAACGAACAACACAAGATGGAAAAGATTAGAAAACCACACGATTGTCATTGGTTTGAGATTTTTTGGAGTCCCATAGACTACTGAACATCAAGATCAATTTCAATTTAACTTAGAAAATTTACTAGGTCAAAATGGACATGATTCAACTTCAACTTCAACTTCAACTTCATCACAAGTTTCATCACCTTCAAGTCAGAATCATTCAGAAGCAACTTCAACTTGTTACATTCCAAATAACATAAAACATAACTAATAATATAGGTCGAATAAATGATAAAAATAGAAAGAATGGGTCACTTGCTCACCCAAGAGTGGTTTGCACCTGAAAATCCATCTATAACATAGGATTTCTCACACAACCGTTGCTCTCCATTTGCATTAGAAATTGAATGGAAAAAAATACATTCTTTAGGGTTTTTCCACCCTTAATATCAAACCCACAAGAAACCTTACTTAACTCATGACCTAACCATTCACTAACTCTAAACATAACTTAATAATAATGCTAAGACTAAAATGGAAAACATTCTATAACATATGTTATGCCTAGGTACATGACACAACACCAAATACTCCACAAGTTGATGAAACATGTGAAGATGTCCAATTACAAATTCTATAGAAAATGCTCAAATGGGCACAAAAGGTTTTGAAATCCCACCAAACGTGATGAACTAAATATCAAACCAAGAAGTGCATGGTTGACACCTACTGAACAAGGAAATGAAACATTTATGGTTGGTGGTACTACTTGTTGACCATTTTGGTCCTGCAGGCCAAAATCAGTCTCCTTCCTTTTCTACCACTCTGAACCCTCAGTCTAGTCATGTACCCACCTTCTGCAAAATCTCCTTTCCTTTGCAATAAGCCTTGTTCTTATAGAGCATTGAAAAATCTAAGGCCCTGCAGGGTTCGGTTTAGTATGGAGCTTTTCGCTTGGAGCAAATGCCTTAGACAAATAAGAGTCTCTTACAAAGATTGAAGGTTAGACAGCCCTTGCGGAGGGCAGTCAGACACAAAATGGACCATTCCAGTAGGCTACGGAGGGCAGTTCCGGATCCAAAGGTACCCTTGCGGAGGGCAAGGAACCCTTGTGGAGGAATCAAAAGGGTGAGTTTTCCTTCGGAAATGCTAAGGCAAAAGATAAGACAAAGGTTGAATTTCTTTGGGCAAAATGTCGGAAGGAATTCCTTCGGACATTTTGTCCAAAGAAATTCACAAGGTAAAGAACAAACAAGGAATTCTTTCGAAAAAATTCCTGCAGCAACGTGAATAGAGCAAATTCTTTCGGACAAAAAGTCCGAAGGAATTCCTTTGGACATTTGGTCCGAAGGAATTCACCCGATGGAAAAGCCCGACAAGAAGTAGCAAGCGGGAAAGACAAAGGAAAGATTTCCTTCGGACAAAATGTCCGAAGGATTTGAAGATCAAGGCCAACCGAAGTACCTCGAAGGGCAGGTGCCCATGCGGGGGACTCTCGGCGACTGCGAAAGGGACCTTTCTCAAGGCCTGAAGGGACACCTTCCCTTCGGGAGGTTTCAAAGACAAAAGCCCGACCAAAGGAAAAGGCCGAAGGAACAGAAAGCTGAAGGAAAGGGAAAACCGAAGGAATTCAAAGGGGTGACGGGCCCGTAGACGTCAAATTGGGCATCATGAACTAGCCGTTGGAATCCGGACGTCAGATGACGTCCCTGAAGACGTCAAATTCAGGACAATAGAATAGCCATTGGCTTTCAAATGGCAATGAGCGTGCGAACGTCAACTTTACGGCAATGAAATGGCCATTGACCTTTAAATGCTTGAGCGCGAATCCGAAGGAATTCAAAGGCCTTAAGGCCAAAAGGAAGAGACCACCGAGAAGAGAGCCCAAAGATCCAAAGATTGATAGAAGATAGCCCCGAGGGCTCAGATTGCCAGAAAGAGCCAAGAGATGACAAAAGACAAAATCAGGAAAAGACAAAACCAGGAAAAGACAAAGCTGGGAAAGGACAAAAGTCAAGAGTGAGCTGAGTGATCCGCCAAGAAAGGAGCCCAAAAGAGCCAAGTGCAGAAATGGACAAAACAATCCAAGTGGCAAAAGAAGGTGCCGGCACAAGGAGTTATTCCAGCGGTTGACACAGTCTCTGCCAAGTGGTCATCAAGGAGCACAAACAGTGAACGGTGTGACCTGTTTTTTCTTCACTTTGCATTGATGAGTAGACAAACTGCGTGAATGTCCTATGGAGCGGTCTTGTTTGCAGACAGACAGCGCAACCCATGATTGCACATATGGCGTTTAATATATTTTAAACGCCTAAAGTCAAAATGGGAGCCAACACAGCATTCTCTTTCAAGCGGCTTCCTCTTCCCAATGCTCTCAACGCAGCATGGGTCATTTATTTTTCAGAAAGCGCCAAAGTCGTTTCCAAAAGGCTATATATTTGTAACTTCTCATTTGAGAAAGGGATCTCTCATTTTTGTATGGTGCAGCCCTGCCAAATTTCACCTTGAATCAATAAAAAGTGTTTTACCTCTATCTAGTTGGATATATCTCTGAGTGTGCTTGAGTATTAACCTTGTGTCCAGTCATTGTTCCATGATGCTTTCAAAGGCTTGATACCAGCACACCTGGTATAGACAAAGCGCCATTCTTGCAGGTAGCAAAAAGTGCTATATCTGGAGCGCAGAGATAGGAGAGGGTTATCAGACAGTGTGTCTTCCTACAGCACCTGTGGTAAGTTCATCTTCTGTGTGTCTTCATTAAACCTTTCTATTAAGTTCTCTGCAGTCTGGTCCTTTTATCAGATAAAGTGTATGTATGTGCTCTTATGGTTTGAAGTGTGAACAAATGAGTAGATCGAACTTTTTTGGTGCATCACCGTCTTAGCTTAGGTTCTGCTTCAGTAATCCTTCTCTCTTTTCAACCCCCCCATTATATATATATATATATATATATATATATATATATATATATATTAGCCATAGTACTGGAATAACTCAGAGCTGCATTAAAGGGAGCTAGCCCTTATCTAGAGAATCTCTCCTCAGTTTTGCCAAACCCACAGGGAAGAGAGGAATTTCCATTGTGCTGTGTAGAAGAGAGAAGCTCAGCCTTCTCTCAAGGGTGCAATCCACTGCGTCAACACTACTAAACCTACTAAATTTGTAGATACTTTGCAATATGATGACTGGAGAAAATCAATGAACAATGAGTACAATTCAATGATTTGAGATGGAACTTGGAAACTTGTTGATTTTCATCCAGATGCAAAGCCCATAGGTTGATTATGGATTTAAAATATCAAATACAAGTCAAATGACCATTGATAAGTACAAAGCATAAATCGTAGTAGAAGAACATGCACAACAAGAAGGAATTGATTATGAAGAGACTTTTGCTCCAACAACAAAGGGGGACACAATTAGAATGACACTTGCACTTGCAGCTCAAACTAGCTAGAAGGTGCATCGTATGGATGCCAAAACTCCGTTATTTAATGGTGATCTACATATATGACATAGCTTGAAGGTTATGAAATACAAGGGTAAGAACATAAAGTTTGAAAACTAATCAAATCCTTGTATTGATTGTAACAAGCATGGCAAGCATGGTAAGCAAAAATCAATGATTACCTTAGGAAAGTTAGTAGTTTGAGAGGTGAATAAGATGATGCACTCTATGTTCCCTACAAGGAAACAATTTGGCAATTTTAGTGATCTATGTTGATGATATCATTATCATTGGCAATAATGATGATCCTTACATAAGTCAAATAGGAATTATAGGCTGGTTTGATATGATAGACCTAGTTATACTTCGTTATTATTTCATGTTAAATTAAATCAAGATTGTCAGAATTATTTCACAGTCCAAATATGCTTTATAAGATCTTCAGAAGATTTGGCATGGAAGATTGTAAACATATTCTCACCTCAATGAAACAAATTTTAAAACTTCCAAATTTTGAGAAGGGGGAAATAGATAGTACTATTTGACAATAACTCATCCAGATTTATCATATGCAGGGAGTTCTTTCTAGATGCATGCATGGGCCAAGAGAAAGTCATTGGAATGCAACATCTAAAGAGTACTTATGTATGTACATGGCATGGAAATTTTGAACTTAAGTACAAGAAAAATAATAGTTTCAAATTGATTGGATATGCAGGTGGAGATTTTAGTGGAGATATTGAGGATAGAGTATCTACTTTAGGGTACATGATGAATATTGGATCTGCAGCAGTTTCCTAGAGTTGCATAGAACAAGATAAAGGTGCTAATTCTTTTTCAAATTCAAAATATATAGCAGCTTGGGAAGCAACATGTGAGATTGTGTGGCTTTGCCAAGTTTTGGATGATCTTCAAATATACGAAATGAAGGTACTTCTCTATTGATTGATGCCTAGTTAGCAATAAAGATGACAAAGAAGCAAATTCTTCACACGAAAAAAAATATGTTTATACAAAATGCCATTACATCAGACGATTGACTGCAAAAGGAATCATCAATCTAAAATACTATCCAATAGATGATCAAATTACATAAAATTTCACAAAAAGTCTTCCCAAATGGATTAGAGTGTCTTTTTTCTAGTAAAGACCATGTTTTCACCTTGGTGGCACCCTATCTAATAGAATCAAAAGGTATGCGCTAGTTTGTCTATCTATGGACAATTTTTAATCCGTCATCCCTATAGACAAATTGGGTTATGAAGATTCCTTGTTGGCACAAATATTATCCGCGATATTGAACCAATCCAATATAGGTAAATGCATGATGTTGTTTCTATTCAGTTTCTTTCTAGAACGATATAGGGAACTATAACAAAAAAGAAAACAAATAGAGACCAATATTACAGATACCCAATGGTTAGTGTACACAAAGCTACTCTATGAAAGAGTTTAGGATAAAGATGGCCATTGTGTAATCAACACAACAACTAAGCTTTTTTCTACAAAGGATATCACTCGAGGCATAAAGAGACTAGCAGGGGGTAAGGCGCAAGACATAGATGGGATGCAAGCTGAATATCTAAAGTGGGGCTTAGAAACCCTCACATCGCACATCAAAATCATATTCAATGGTATCATTCAAGAAGGCTTCCCGACAGATTGGACGACTAGTGTCGTTACCCCTCTATAAAAGTGGGGATAGTACATAGTCTGTAGGAACTCCTCTGCCTACCTAGCTCCTTGGAAAGTTATTTGGTAGCATGATAGAGCACATAATTAGCAGCTGGGCAAAAACAAAGTGTAAAAGGGCAAAAGGTGAAGCAATGTTTAGACTAAAACATTCCGTCATCGACCACTGCATCACTCTTAGACACTTGATCAAAAAGTATGGTATACTCAGGGAGAAGAAACTTTTTGTTGCTTTGTTGACTTCAAAAAAACATTTGACACAGTCCCTAGAAGTAAAACTTTGGAATAGAATGGAGGAGCTTGGAGTCACAAATGAATATAGAGTGGCTATGCATAGACTTTATGAGCAAGTCGGCCAAAATCAAAACAAGTGAAGGAATTTTAGAATGCTTTGGAAGTGACATTGGAGTCAAACAAGAATGTCCTCTATCTCCCACCTTGTTTGGGCTATACATTGATAAACTAGAGTAGTGGATAAATAAATTTGGTGGAGGGGGCGTCCACCTAGCTAATTATGTTGTAAAGTTACTTTTATATGCAGGTTATCTTATTCTGATTGCAAAAACAACCCATAGATTGAGAGAACATTTGAAGGATTTAGAGCTCTTTTGCCAAGAGGTGGGAATGCAAGTGAATACTAGCAAAACAAAAGTCATGATATTTTCTCCATGGAGAAAAAAGAAGCAAATCGAGTTCCTTTTCGAAGGAAGCCCACTGGAAGTAGTGGAAGAATACAAGTATCTTGGGTTTGACTTTCACAACAAGCTTAGTTGGGAGACTTGCAGGAAAAAATAATTTAAGAGGGTGGAAGACCTTATACTCACAAGAAAACGGGTACAGGGATGCAGAATTATGGGATTAGAAAACCAATTGAACATTGTTCGGCCTACTTATTACACAAGTGGTCCTATATGGATGTGAAGTTTGGAGCAACAATGTGTCGACCTAAATTGGAAACAAATAGAGAGAATCCAAAAACATTTAATCAAAAGCATCCTCAAAGTCAAAGCTTCAGTTCCATATGAGATTCTATTATCCAAAATAAGTACTTTGTCATTGGAAGCATCGGCAATGACTCGAACATTAAGTTATTTAAAAAAGAAGCAAAGTATAGAGAATCATCGATGGTCCAAAATGGTAATAAATTAAAAGCTAAGCAGAAGAAAAAACATGTGGATGAAACAAAACAACAAATGGATGAGTAAATGGGACATCAACATTCAAGAATGTCTAAACAACAATGAGGAAATAAAAAAGTATGTGAGAAAGAAATTCAGGACAATCATGTGGACAAAGCAGCTGGGATGGAAGAAAGCATATCATATCAAAGAGTTTAATCCCACATGCGAGATCGAAGAAAAGACATACATAGGGGCAGAAATTAAATGGAAAGCAAAGATGTTGATTGCACATTTGAGGACTAACTCACATCATCTTAGGTGTGAAACCGGTAGGCGAACAATGCCCAAGGAAGAATAAGAAATGAGAAAATGTTTATTTTCTGAGAAGGGATAGTGGAGACAAAATGGCACTTCATTATGAAGTGTGTAGCCTATAATGACATTTGTATCAAGTACAAAGACAATTTGAGGTTTGACAACTTAACTGACTTGTTTGAAGAGGAAAGGTTGAAAAGAACAAGTTTTCTAATCAAGATCCATAGTAGAAGAGTTAGCATTGAGAAGGGATTATAAATTTTGAAAGATTAGTAGGAAAACCCTTGTGTCAAAAGATTGTGTTTATATAGAACATATTTGTTGCAGCTCTTGGTCTCATAGACTGCTTGGTCTCATGGACGTTATTAAAATCATTCATTTTGATCCTCAAATTACTGTCTGAATGGAATATATGTCAACAAAACAACTATCGTAAAGGCAAGTTAGTTTTTTTGTTCTTCACCAGATACTATTCACGACATATATTCCATTAAATATTATTCCGTCATGAACCTCACTACAAGATCAAAAAATCAACGGAAATACTACTATATTCCTATGAATAAATATGAACAATATGGAGATATTTGAACTCATAGAGTTAGAGGAAAGAACTCTATTTTTTCTTATCCTTCTTGGAAAAGAAAAGTTTGTAAAATTCAGAGAACAATTGCAAGTTTGTCAAAATGTACTTTTAGATGAAGGGGAGATTGTTAGCCCTTATGATACTAAAATTAATACAGGATAGCAATAAATTTATAGTTTATACTTAGAACTATAGAAAGAATTGATCGTATTAAGGATTGCCTACCTCATCAAGCTGAAATGGATTGGTGTACCTGTAGCTTCAGATCATACTAGATCTAACTTGAATAATAATGTGTAAAGTTAATTCTATCATCTAATTAGGTATCCATCAATATTTTGGTAGTTAGTTGCTAAGAGCAGTGGCTACCCAATTTAAAGGGTCCTAGTTCACCTTGTTGGGGGATAACATCGTCATTGTAAGAGTTTTTTTTCATCAATCCTATTGGAGAGCAAAGGATTAACATAAGAAGTAATTTATAGACTCTACCATCTTTATGTAGTTAGTAGGTGTTGTAGAAGTCGTAAAGGACAGCCCTGCAGTTGTATTAATAAGGTGCTCCACGTATCAGACTGGAATGACATTGCAATCAACTATATCTTGGAATTGCTCAATGACAAATGTGATATAGGATTCATGAGATGTGTGGAATTTTCCTCCTCCACCCAACCCCAATGGAATGGGTGTGAAGGTTTGTGTAGTTGAAAATTAAAGATCTACCAACTTTAGTGAAAAAATGTTCTTTTTGCTACCATTGTCAAGGATAAGCTAACAATCTATTCTTGATTTGACAATTATGACCAAAAACACATTGTTATTGTTGACAAAGTACTCATTGACCAAGATAATGAGTTAAGGCTTAGAAGTTACATTATCGATACGAGTATGGGTACAGATACCGGTACGAGAATCGGATACGGGGATATGGCAATTTTTTTTGGGGTTGGATACAGTTGTACAAAAATATATATAAAAATAAAAAATATAAAAATATAGAGAATTGGATACGGGGATATGGCAATTTTTTTTGGTGTTTGGATATGGTCGTACAAAAATATATATAAAAATAGAGCCATATAAGCAAAATTAACCACATAATATGCATAGAGGAAACAAAATAACTTCAAATAAGTTAAATAACCACAAAACATATACTCATAATTCAATGCCAAATATCATAATATTCAATAGTCGAACTTATAGTAGTTTTATAACAGGTACATGGTGCAAATGTTACAATGTATGGACACAAATAAAGACAAATCAACAAATTCATTGTTCACTATATTCATTTTCGTCTTCGGTTGCAATGTCTTCATCATCATGTGGTTCATTCGAACCACAAGCACTAGCAGTGCCACTCCCACTAGCTCCATTATGCAGGTCATGTGAAGCACTGTCTAGCTCCGTGTCAAGTAAATAAAGGTAGGCAATGGAGGCATCTAAATCAACAGTCTCTGGGTTTACATCCCACAACTTTGTTGGCCCTTGTATTGAGATTGTTTATGTGAGAGAAGACATAAGTTGGAATGCACATAAACCAAATCTTTCATCTTTTTTGCATACAACTTGTTGTGTTTAACTGAGTGTATAAAGCTATAGGTGTCCCAACTTTGCTCAACTGAAGAGGAACTTGCAACCTATTGAAGCCACAAAGTAAATTAGGATTTATAAAAATTAAAAGACTAAAAGTTAAAACTTAAAACAAAACATTGAAAATGTCAAAAGAAGGGCAGAGTAAAAAAAATTAATATCTTACTTGTGATGGAATTTTTATTGCAAGTGGTTGAAGATGGGTGGATGTTTGCCCATGGAGGTACCACCAAAAGTGAGCGTTCATCTTGTACTTGTCATGGATAGCACTAAGGGAGTGACCCACCGAGGATATGAAATGCACAAACTCTTCTCTGACTTGGTCTTCTACTTCTGGATCGGGAAAGATTCTAGAGAATGTTGCTTTATATCCCTCAACAACCTCAACATCCCTATATGGTGTGACCCTCCTGGGCAAAGAAAGAATCTCTGCACTGTAGTATTTGCGTGTCAAGGCAAAAGCAAGAAGATGCAATGGGGTGGTCTTTTAGTTCCACCTTTCAATGAGATGCGACTGCACTTCCTTGAAGAACCTCTCCGTGGGATCTTGTTTTTTGGCATTTATAATGGATCTAATGTTCTCAATCGTTGAGTTAATTCCATCATAAATCTCACCCAGACATGGATGATCCATGTCCACATATCTCAACATGCTGACGATGGGCTCAGTAAAACTCAGCAAATACTCCACACATTCTCACCGCACATCATCAAGAATCCACCTTTTCATCTTTGCGGCCCTCTCACTGTTTGCCTGCCTCCATACACCCCAAAGGTTGTTGATGACCATGCTACTCAATGCCTTATGCATCTTAACAAGTCGTCTCAAGATGAGGGTGTGAGAGGCAAATCAAGTCTAAGCAACCTAATACAAAATTAAAACAAATAAACTTAAAAGATATATTCAAAAATAAAAACACTACAAATTACAAACTTATAAAATTAAATTAAATTAAGAGTTACTTTTAACAACTGCAATTTTGAGAAGGCCCTGGAGATGCCTCGGGACATGTTATAGTTGGTTATGAACATTTGGATCTCGCTCGCCTCCTCATAGACTTGTTTGATCTAATCAATTTTTGTCCCCAACTTTTGCAACATAAGGTTGAGAGAATGAACGGCACAAGGTGTCCAAAATATATGCCCATACCTTGCTTCGACCAACATGCCCACAACTTTGCAATTTTTAATATTGTTTGTTACAACTTGGACAATGTTTTGAGGCCACACTCCCTTAATGGACTCTATCATGATGTCAGCGATGAATCGTGCATCCTTCACTTGCCCCTCACAATCAACAGCCTTCAAAAACATTGCCCCTTTAGGGCTCATTGTGATCACCTTAATCAATGGCCTATTTTCCATATCTTTCCATCCATCAGAAATGATGGACACCCCTGTTTCGATCGATGAATCCGTGACAAGCTTCAATGCATCTTCAACGTGTTTTATTTCTTTTGTCAATAAGGTGGTGTGCACATTTTCATAACCTGGGCCGACAAACCCTTTAGGGGCAGCATTGATAGATCTCACCATATTCTGCCAGTATGGTGATCCAACAATATTAAATGGCAGCCCACATGCGTAAAGACAATGTGCGATGTTCTGCTCCGCTATGTCCCCGGATTCATTATGGAATGCCCTATCCAATGGGCCTGCATCTTTTGTTCTCTTGCAACCAAGAGGTGAATCCTCTTCTTCGACCGCAACGGGTGTCACAAGAAAGGGGTGTGATGGAGTCACCAATTAGCACAAGATGGATCAACAAGTGGTGATCCTTTCTTTCTCAAAGGATGCTTCGATCTTTGCCCCACAACGGCATCTGCCTCTTCTTGCTCTTTGATATATGCAAGGATCTTTCCCTGTGGCAAGACCTTTCCCAGCCTTCCATTTATGCTTGGCCCACCACAAACTCTGATTCCAGTGCTAGAAATCACACACAAATGAGCTTTCACTCGATTATATGAGCTCTTGTATTCACAGTTACACTATGAGCAAAGCCAATTAAAACACCCTCACCAGGTATTTGTTTTAATCATAGTTACCAAGTTCGGAAATCCGGATCCATTTGGAAGGATAAAAAAATTCAAAATCCGAAATTCTTGAAAAAGTTTGAAAAAATCCAATCCGAAATATATACAGATATATATGTGATCATAGTTTTATAAATATGCAAAACTGACAAATCAATGAAAAATAAAAAATAAAAAAAATATTTTTTTGAAAAAAAAGCGCTGACTCGGATCTGCGCTGGCCAAAAAATCTGGATCCAACTGCATTTAATCTAGATCCAGCCGAATTTAGTCCAGATCTTATTGGATTTGGTAACTATGGTTCTAATACTTTCACATACCTTCCAAAGGGGCGTTCGCGGATCATATTTGGGGGTTATCCCTTGCCCTAATGAACTAGCACTTGCACCTTAAGACATTTTGACAAATCCCTTGGTAAAAAATAAAAAATTGCTATTAAAATTTAATGATAAAAACAAAAAAAATAAAATAATTGCAATTAAAATTAAAAACATAATCATTGCATTTGGTATTTGTGGAAATAAGTTATAACGGTTAAAACTTAAACGAATAACAAAAAAAATTAAAATTTGTTGGATGTTGGAGCCTAATCTTCTTATAATACCCAGTTCCTGATAAGGGGGTGTGAGGGTGCAATGCCCCCCACTATGGTAGCCATGGGGGTCCATGGGGGGTGGCGACTATACTTGGAGCCCTCCTGGTGGGGGTTTGGGGGCACCACCCCCGAAGCAAAATTTTGTGAAAAATGCATTGTAAAATACTGTAATTTTATAGTAAATCTAGACCGTTCACTAGTTACAAAAAATAAAATAAAATCACAAATCTAAAAAACTTACCTTAAATCAACAAATCCTCTTCCTTGCAAGCTCTTCAAGCTCCTTGGTGCCAAATAGGTTGAGGTAATGGTGTAGGTTTAGCACAAGGAAGGAGTTTCAAGCTTATGCAACTGAAAAAATTAACAAGAGTGAACAAATGTGCAATGAGAGTGAAAAATGCAATGAAAGAGAAATATGTTGTTATCTTGTGATAAAATGAGTATGAATGCTGCTTTTAGGGTTGTGAATCCATTTTATTTTGTTTTTAATTGTATTTTGAAGTCCACGTTTGACTTTTTTTATGTGAAATTGAAAAAAAAATTAAGTTTTGCACTTGAGAACACGCATATATGCCCTGGGAGCGTGCCTGGGCTGCGGATAAACCCAGGTACGTCTGGACAATGTACCCGAGCATATCCACATCCTAGGCACGCTCCTTGGGCGTCTCCCTGTGCTCCTCTCGCACTCCCGTATCCCTCCATGTATCCCCCATGCTCCTAGGGCCTGGGAGGGCATATCTGGTAACGTAGCTTAGAAGTGTTGAGATTGGTAACCTAAATCTGAAAATCAATAGGTTGCTAAACCTACTTAGCAAGAAGGGTCTTGGCTTTCTTTGATTTAAGGACTCAACATTCATTGGTAGAATTTTGGGAGTGCTTGTGATAAGCACAATACTTCTTCCCATTGCTATATTAAAGGAGTTGAACACTCAGGGGATCTATTTGGTGAATTTGTGATGATGATTGAGAAGTGGAAAAGAAAGTGGCAAGGACCTAATAGATGAAGATTAAGTCTTATTCTGAAAAGAAAACAATTGACTGGGCTTTGGCGATCCATTTTGGTTCTTAGCTTGCACCTTTAAATCAATTTGGAAAGCATGCTCTAAGGAAGTGATGGTGAAGAGCTCAAACTTCTTTTGAAGATGAGAAAATAGTCGTAAGGTGAATTTGATGTGAAGGACCTCATCAATATCCTATATTTAAAGCTTGATAGAAAGGGTATTAAATTGCCCAATGCATTGCCTGGATCAATTGACCAGATGTATGGGCAAGATCGAGCCATTATGCAAATAGCTCTTCTTTGTAGCAAAATGGTAAACCATACCTTGATAGCCATTTTGAATTTTGTCCAAGTATCAATTTTTAATTGCTTGGTCATGAATGAAAGATGGACGTGAGAATGCCACCAAGTGAGGGCTTGATCGCTCAAATAGACCTCAACTATCAAGAATGAATTTGTCCTAAAGCATGCTTTCAGATTGCAAATCCAAGAAAATATTTTTTCCCTACTAATTGGGTTATACAAATGGAGAATGAATATCTTGGTGTCCACCTTGAAAGAAGTTTGGGAAATTAGGTCAGTCAAAGATATGGAACTAGTGGTTCGTTGTTGTCCCACAAGTAACTAGAACATGCTACTCATCATTGATTGCGTAATTTGGAGTTTAAATGGATTATGCTGTTTTTGTTGGTCATTCATCCAAAGGGAGAGAAAGTGGACCCAATTTAGATGTCAAATGGTGCTTGGGGGACTAATGAATCTATCCATGATTTTCTTTTGATAGATAAAAAACTAGGTGTAAACAATACACTAAATATAGAGCCGACACCAAGAAAAATGTATTTTTTGTTTTTCTTACATGAATTTCTTGGGGTGGGGGGCATGCAGGCATGGGGATGCATTCATGAACCTCCTAGAAAAGTTTAGGGAACTTTAGGGGCATTTGGGTGTTGAAAAAACAGAAAAAAAATCATATAGTTTTAATTACTAAACAATGAATAGATAAACAATAAAATCAAGATTGAAGAGTTATCATACAATTGTAAATTATAAAATTTAAGTCCTATTTATTCTAGGTTTAATTTACCAACCTCATCATTTTAAATTAATTAACAATTCACCGATGAGATGTGGGTGAGTTGGTAAAGTGACTTGGTTGGTTTAAGCACAACCCATGTTCAAATCTCAGTTTGGTATCGAAGGTCGGCTGTGGTTGTTGAAGGTATTCTCGAGTTAGTTATGGCCGTTCGTTGGTATTCTCGGTTTGATTGTGGTCGTTGTTGGTAATTCTAGTACTTGTGATAGATTGGGCCTCTGATTGTGTCCCAGAACCGTTGGAGCTCCGGTCAAAAATGTATGATGTAAGGATCCCACCAAAACCAGTAACTATAAAAAAAACAATTAATTAACAATTCAAAATTAAACAAGAAATAAAATACTACGAATCATTACATTACATATGAAAATTGATATCCATGAGGCTGAAAGTTAAAACTTGAAACAATAAGTTCAAATTGAAGTAAAAAATCTAAAGATTGATTTCAAATTATCATACATGTCCAATAAAATTAGAAATCATTACAAATAGTTCAAATCCTAGACATCAAAATGCTAATAGGTTCTATAGATTAAATAGAAGTCCTATAAATAAAAGAAAAATTATGGAGCAAGCCTTGCTAATGGCTCATGTCTATGCTATCGATGTTGTTCTATCCTCATCATCCATGCATTTAAACTTGCCTCAAGGCTTAGCATCATATTTTCAATGCTATCATCATACTTGGGATCCTTTGGCTGATCAACAAACTTAGGGGAACCCCAATCAATCCATGCTGAAAACATACGCCCTTCCCCTCATCAACTTGTGTGGCATCGTCGAGATCAACATCCCAACGTGTAGCAGGTCCTTGCAAATAATTTGTTATTTTCAGAGGCTTTAGATGTGTGCCACTATGAACTCCAACTAGCTTCTCTGCTCTTTTAGAGGCAAGTCAGTTTCTCTTGATAGAGTGGGTGAAGCTATAAGTGGACCAGCTCCTTTCACTCGTAGAGGAACTAGTAGTATTTGAGAGTGTAATTTCCCTTTCCCACTATTTATAATCCCTCATTTTTTTTTTCTAATAGTGGGTATCAATAACATAATAAGCAACAACATACAAGATTAATATTCTAAACCCTACTGATAACACCAAGACCCCATGGATTTCTATATTTCAATACGCTGAAATGACAATGCAACTGAAATATTTTGTTGTAATGAGGTGAATACTCATGAATACTAATGACAAGACAACTGGTTATTGAAATAACACATACAAAAATATTTGGTTATATCATATGCAAAGTACAACCCAAGTTTACTATGAAGATACAACATAAAACACTTATTATAGATTTGCATTGAACATCTGATCATAAATACAATTGACGACAGTGTACAAAAGTATTGTAACAATGGTATGGATTACTGTAGTGGTGGTACAAATCATTCTAGCGGCCATACAAATCACTATAGTAGCCATAAAGATCATTGTAGCAATGATGTAGATCAGTGTAGTAGTGGTACAGATCACTATAGCAACACTGTGGTAAATTGAATATGAAATAAATTTCAATCTTTTAGTACAAATATGATCCTTGGATGGAATCACCACAACTAGAATTAGAGGGTTTCCATCCTCCAATCTTGCACACCAAAGGGCTTTTATCCTTGGGCGAAAAGATGAACACAAAGGCTCAAGGTCTAGATAGGGTTTGATTTCGATGAGAAATGAATAATAATTCCTTTTGAGCCCAACTCCTTTTCTAAGAATTCTTTTAATTCCAACCCCAAAAGCATTTAAAACACTTTAATAAAATATTGCTTTTCAGCCCGCTTTATAATAGTAATACATAAGTGCCCTTTTGCCATTTTATAAAAATAAAGTTATTTGAACAACTTAAATTATTATTATTAATTTAATTAATAATATTTAATAAAGGTGACATGACAATCTGCCTTTCGCAAAATTGCTTGTCCTCAAGCAATGCAAGTTCAACCGCTCTAACTCTCCCCAAATGACCATCTCTGTAATACTTAGATCCCCATTTCATCCTTGGGAATTTGCAATTCCATGTTGTAAATTCCTTGTGTGATTGTTGACCATTTTGGTCCTGCAAGCCAAAAATCGGTCTCCTTCTTTCCCTGCTGTCCTGAGCTGTCAGTTTTGGATGTATCCACCTTACTATAAATGCTCCTTTTTCCTTTGCAATAGCCCTGTCCTTATGAAAAATTGAAAGATCTAAAGCCCTGTAGGCTCTCGGCTTGATATGGGGCTTATTTCATTGGGCAATTGCCTTGAACAAGCCTTTTGGCAAAAAGATGGGCCAGTTCAAAGAACGCAAGTCTTTTTACAAAGCTCCAAAGACAAAGTGCCCTTGCGGAGAGCAGGGAACACTTGCGGAGGGATTAAAGGAGGCCGAAAGGTAACTTTTCCTTCGGAGAAATCCAAAGGAAAAGACAAGGAAATCCAAAGGAAGAATCAATGGATGAATTCCTTCAGACATTTTGTTCGAAGAAATTCACAAGGAACTAAGGCAAAGGACAGATTTCCTTCAGACTTTCTGTCCAAAGGAAAAGACCGAAGAAAGAAAAGGGTGAGACATGAAGACAAGTTTTCCTTCGGGCAAAATGCCCGAAGGAATTTCTTCGGACAATTTTGCCCGAAGGAATTCCTTCGGACATTTTGTCCGAAAGAATTGAAAAGACAAGGGAGCCCAAAGAAGCCCGAAGGGCAAGTGCCTTTGCGGGGGACTCCTAGCGACCCAAAAGGGGACTTTTTCCATTTTTCGAAGGGACACCTTCCCTTCGGGAAGGTTCAGTTGCAGAAAGCCGAAGGAATTACCAAAGTAATGACGGGCCCGAGCACGTCAATTTTAGCATGGCAAACTAGCCGTTGGAGGTTCAAATGTCCGGTGATGGGCGCACGAACGTCAAATTCAAGGCGGTGAAATAGCTGTTGGTTTTTGAATAGTAACGGGCCCGCAGATGTCAATTTTGATGGGATGCGTCAGCGGAAAAAGATAGCCCGAGAGCTCAAAATTGCCAAAAAAAGACAAGAAATAGCAAGTAAAAAGGGAACAAAACAGAGAATCCAGAACACGGCCACGCACACATACGACAACATTTGGAATGTTTAAAGGACGCACCCACCCAAGCATAGACACGAATCAGATCGGCCCAGGTGGCAAAAGGTGTCAGCAGGAGAAGTTATTGTCACGGATGAAATAGTCCTTACGAAATGGTCATCAAAGAGTGCAACAGTGAGAGCATGGCCTGTTTTCTTCAATTTTACATTAATGAGCAGACAATGGCATGAACTTCATTTAAGAAGCGGCCTTATTCAAACAAACAAAGCGACCCATGCTCTTGCAGTGACATTTAATATAGGTTGAACGCTAAAGTCAAGACTTGCGGCATCTACAGCATGGTTATTTCAGGGCTTTCTAGAAGGATGACACCAGCATGATCAAATTCCTCCCCTAGGTGTTCAACGCAGCATGGGCTGCTTATTCTGGAAAGCGCCAAAGTCTTTTCTTTTTATGCTATATATTGTAACCTCTCAGCAGTGGAAGATATCTCTCATTTTGTAAGGCAAAGCCTTGCCAAAATTCACATTTGATCAATAAGAATGTGTTTTACTTCTATCTCACTGGTTATGCTTTTGAGTGTGTCTGTGTATCAATTCTGTGTTCAGTCATTTTAGCTTGATGCTTTCACAAATTGACACCAACACACTTAGTGTAGACAAAGCACCATTTTTGTAGGTTAACAAGAAGTGTTGCATCTGGAGCGCAGGGACAGAAAAGGGTTATCAGATCGTGTGTTTTCTACAGTGCCTATGGTAAGTTCATTTTCTGTGTGTCTTCATTAAGCCCATTGTTAAAACTCCCTACAGTCTGATCTTTTCATCAGATAAAGTGTATGTCCGCCCTCTTCTGGTCTGAAGTGTGAATAACTGAGTAGATCAAAATCGTTTGGTGCATCACCACTTAGATTAATTTTTAATTTGGTTGTATCCTTCTCCTTTTTCACTCCCCCCATTGTTAGTAGTAGTAGTAAAAGACTTCAGAGATGCATCAAAGGGAGCTAGCCCTTATCTAGAGATTCTCTCCTCAGTTTTGCCAAACCCACAACAAGAGGGGAGTCTCCATTGTGCCGCGTAAAAGAGAGAAGCTTAGCCTTCTTTCAAGGGTGCAATCCACAGCGTCAACAGTTTTTGGCACGCTCAGTTGGACCAATTTTAATGCTCAAAAAAGTTTCAGGATTGATGCTGGCCGTGTTACAGTAAGAATGAACCACTAATCCAGCATCTGGCGACTCCATTTTCAAGAACATTAGTCTTTGGTTAAAGATTAGTCTGACATTCCATGCCTAAGGTCACCACAAGATCTTCTACTAAGGGTGTCCCTTTTGAATTCGTTGAACTACCATTCAACTCAGCAAAGCGACTGAGATTTGCAAGGACCCATCCCTATATAGCAAGTCATTTTTCCAGACCTGCTATAAAATATACTTACGCAAGAAGACCCCAGCATAACTCTGTTATCACCATAGCTTTACCTTTCGTAGCCTTTCATGGTCAAAGCCCATTAAACTTTTTGCATTATGACCCAATCCCAGGGACAACTCTTAAGAGTGTTTCTCCTTTTAATGGGGAGGGGCCTATTACTGCCATTGAGCACATCAGAAATATTGCCAACCTCTGTAATATTCACGTCACTAAAGAGAACATTGCTATTAGGTTGTTGGCGTTGTCTTTTAAGGATAAGGTTCTGGACTGGTATGGGACTTTGCTTATGAATTCAGTCGGCACATGGAACGAATTAGACACTCTCTTAACAAACAGATTCGGGGAGAAGAGTGATCACCTCTCTCTTGCTGAGCAACTAACTACCATGAAAAGAGCTCCACATGAGTTCATGCAGGATTTCAATACCATATTTCAAAAGACCTGGGACAGAATCCCCATTTTGGTGAGACCGACCCCAAGCTATGCCTTCCTCTATTATTTAAAAGCTCTGAACAGTGACATTGTTGTCATGATACAGTCCGTGGGAGGACAAGTGCTGCCATCTGCCTATTGAGTAGCCATAGCCGCTGAAAATTGCCTAGTGCAAGCGAGAAAAATAGCCCCTAGACCTCATATTCCACTCTTTCCTGAATTGCCACCTCCAGTTCAGACTGCTGCACCCATCTTAGCTCTTTTCCCTGGCATAGAAAAGTCGACTGCTACTTCGCCAAATGACCTTCATGAAGTTAAGAGCTTGTTACAAAGTGTGACCAATGAACTAGTGGCTTCAAAAGGCAACAAGCTCAAAACTATCAGCCAAATCAGAGATACCAGCATTTCGAACAAGCAAATAGACCCCATTTTCAGAATTATAATCAAGGACAGGGTCAGTTTGCATAAGCCAGACCTTATCAAGGATATAATTTAGGCACTCCATTCCAAGGCTCTTGTGCCCGTTCAAAATAATTTGGTACAGGAACAGCCTAATTGCTCGCCCTTGGGATATGGTCAAGAACAGGTCGCTTACACACATGAGACGCTGAGTCAATATATAAATGCACGCGACAATCAGGCAGCTGCCCAATTCCCAAGCTTTGAGGCGTCAGTACACCCTGGCATGGACAACAGGCAGGCTCAGTCTGATTTTACTCTCATGAATCACATGGAAGGTGAATTTTGTGCAGTCAACTATGTGGGCAGTATGAACAACCAAAGTGATTATGCTGCAACCAACACAAGGTCCAAAAGAAGAGCTATGGAGGAAGCTCAGGCAGCTGCCCAAATGTCCACAGCACCTTCATCATCACATGAGAATCAAAAAATTTAAAATTATAGGCCACCGGTTGAGCCCTCAGCTCCTCGGCCTGTGCCCCAGGCTGCAAGCGCTCCCAAAGAAAATTTAAAGCGCAACCCTTAGATCGACGTGGTGGACCAGATGAAGCTGCACATGAATAACTCTTTGTGGGATTCATTGGCAATGGCGGGACAAAAGGACATACTCCAGAAGGAGTTGCACGAGCTATATGAACCAATTGTTCCAACAAAAGCTGATAACGTTTTGATCATGAATGGGCACCCATCCACAGCAGGCCACGTAAAGAAAAAAGAAAAGGTTCCCCCTTTCTATCTATCCTTAGTCATAGGAGATTTCCTGGTGCACAATTGCATTATTGACAGTGGGGCAAGCACCCTCGTAATGCCAAAATGTATAGCGGATAAGCTGGAACTCAAATACGAAGAAATGACCAAGGGAGTCCTGCAGCTAGATGGATCACCAGCCAAGACACTAGCAGTGGTACGAGGCTTGAATTTAACGCTGCATGCCTATCCAATTTTCTCAGTTCCCCACGACGTGGTAGTGGCGGATGTCCCTCCCTACTTTGCTATCCGCTTGTCCAAAGATTTCACATCCAAAATATGCGGGTACCTAGCAACAAATTGGTCTTACATGGTTTTTAGAACCAAATATGGGACTAAAGTCAAGATTGAGTTGGAGCCAATCCACAAGGACATTTGGATCCGTACTCGCTCAAAGCGGCGAATGTCAGCTACGCCATCATTGATGAAGAAGATTTTCAAGTAGACCAATCTCTGCCCTCTGCCCTTGAAGGGGTTGCTGACCTACTCTTAAACGAATGGGGAAGCGACAACTTTGAACATGATCCATACAAATTCATAGAAGAGGCAGGTCTTGGAATCTATTGCATGCACAAAGAGGGTACTCTTCTACCCAATTTGATGAAAGTAAACCAAGATAGCTCAGGTTTATCACAGTTTTTCTTTGATGGCTCGAGAAGCAAATTAGGAGCTGGTGGTGTAGTGTTAATTTTCCCCTCACAGGAGAAATACTTCTCGACTTTCAGGGTCCAGTTTTCTTACACTTGCAATGTTGCAGAGTATGAATCTCTCATCCATGGTTTGGAGTGGGCAAGGAAAAGAGGAATTAAACAGCTGCAGGTTTTTGGAGACAGCGAGTTGATCATAAATTAGGTGAGAGGCCAAAATCTGACAAAGAATTCTTTGCTTAAGTCTTACAAGCACAGGGTGTGGGACTTAGTGGAGAGTTTCCTTGCTTTTAATATTACTTCCATTCCAAGAGAGCAGAATAAGCAAGCTGACAGACTAGTAGCAGTTGGTGCTCAGTTCGACATCTCTAAGGAGATAAGCCGAGACAACAGTCCACACCATTTAAAAGTGGTAATCAGACCCTTCGTGCCTGATAACATCACCAACTGACAGGTGTTTGACAACGATCAGCAGATAGCGCTCTTCTTGCAAGAGGCGGTTGAGTTTGTCTCTAGAAATCAAGCCAAGCTACAACAGTAGTATGGCGCCCAGATTGTTCAGCTGAAGAACAACAAACTTTTCAAAGGTTTGGTCACTCTCGAAAGTATCTTCAACGAGGATGACCAATTGAAAAATGACAAAGCAAGCATCACAACGAAGAAAGAGAACTATGAAAAAGTTGAAATATTCAAGAACACGCTGCTTGCACTTGGGAAGGTATGTACAAATGATGACAAGCAGGGTTTCATCTGGTTGTGCCAAAAATTTGCCGATGTCTTCGCTTGGGAGTATAGCGACTTTAAAGGTTTTGACCCAAGCTTGGCCCAACACACCATTGAGCTGGAGGAAGGCGCCAAGTCCATCAAACAAAAACAAAGGGCTGTCAACCCGAAAATTGAGCCTCTAATGAGGAAGGAACTCACCAAATTGATTGAGTCCAGGATCATATTTTCGATCAAACACTCTTCTTGGCTGGCTAATCTAGTCCTTGTCAGGATAAAGAATGGGGAGATTAGACTGTGTGGATTTCAGAGACTTCAATAGAGTCTCGTTGAAAGATCATTATCCTCTTCCAAGTATGGAGCAGATCCTCCAAATGGTGATAGGAAGCGAACGTTTCTCCCTCCTGGATGGGTATTCAGGGTACAATCAGATTTTAGTGCAAGACTGTGATCAATACAAGACAGCTTTCACTACCAAGTGGGAAACGTTTGCTTACTGAAAAATGTCATTTGGACTGTCCAATGCTGGAGCCACTTTTCAACGAGCCATGGACATGGCTTTTCAAGCCCTGATAAATAATGTTGTACTGGTCTATCTTGATGATGTGACAATATTTTCTAAGGAAGCAGGCCAACCTCTGAAACACCTTAGGCAAATCTTTGAGAGATGTAGAGAGTTTGGTATCTCTCTCAACCCAAAGAAATGCGTGTTCGCTGTCCATGAAGGTAAACTCCTTGGCCATGTTTCGAAAGAGGGCTTGACCATTGATCCAGAAAGAGTTCGTGCCATTCTAGCGCTGTCCTTGCCTAGGCATAAGAAAGGTCTGCAAAGTTTCTTTGGCAGAATAAATTTCATCAGAGGATTTATCCCAAATTTTGCCGAGATAGTCAAGCCACTGACTTCCATGCTGAAGAAAGATGAGAAATTCGCGTGGACAGCACAAAGGAATGATAGTTTTGAAGGGATCAAGTAGGTGTCGCCCAGGCTCCTACGTTGATCAGTCCTAACTTCACCAAGGATTTAAACCTCTACACTTTCGAAAATGAAGAGGTAATCTCCGCTATGCTTACCCAAGCAAATGACGAGAACCTTGAACAACCGTTTGCATTTTTTAGCCAAGGTCTAGAAGGTTTTGAGATAAGGTATACATATGTGGAGAAGCAAGTCCTTGCAGTCATACGAAGTCTGAATAAATTTAGACATATGCTGTCCAACAACAGGGTTCATCTAATGGTGTTACATTCCAGCGTCAAAAATTTCTTGATTAGCCGTGATCTAAATGAAAAGAGAGCGGGATGGATCACCAAAATAATGGAATATGATGTGGACATCAAAACCACCAAGGTGGTAAGGGGAAAAGGCCTGTGTGGACACCTTGCTGCAAACCTTAAACAGCAGAAAGAGGACATTTTGCTAATCCATGATGAAGATACAGTAGAAGAACCAACAGTGATGAAGGATTGGGCATCAGACATGAAACGTTTCCTTTTCATCGGTGAGTGCCCGCAGGGCCTTGATAGGACTAAGAGGAGATATTTTAGACTCCAATCTCTCCCTTATGCCCTGATTGATGGGGTGCTGTTCAGAAGGGATTTTTCAAGAGTACTTTTGAGGTGCATAGACCCAGGCAGGTTGACAGGGTGCTGTCCCGAGTTCCATGATGGGTCAGCTGGTGGTCATTTTGCTCCTAAGCCTACAACTGCAAAGATTATGAGATTTGGCTACTTCTGGCCCACTTTATTCAGAGACACCCATGCTTGGGTACGAAAGTGCCAAAAATGTGCTCTCTTTGATGGGAAACAACGGCTGGCTGCGATGCCTCTACAGCCTGTTCAAGTAGAACAACCATTCATGCAATGGGGCTTAGACTTCATAGAGATGATCAACCCTCCTTTCAATGTTGGCCACAAATGGGTCTTGACTGCTACAGACTACTTCACGAGATGGGTAGAAGCTGTTGCTTTGAAGGAGGTCAATGAAAGTGCAGTCTTGGACTTTTACGAAGGCCTGGTGACAAGGTTTGGAGTCCTAGCTACCATCATCTCAGACAATGCATTGGCTTTCTTGGGAACCAGAACGAGCGAGTGGGCGTTGAGATACGGCATCTACCTTAGCACTTCTTCTAACTACTACCTACAAGGGAATGCTTTGGCTAAGTCCACCAACAAGAATATGATCAGAATTATCAGGACAATGGAGGAGAATCAGAGAACTTGGCATGCCAAGTTGAAAACGGCCCTGTGGGTAGACAGGGTTATTCCAAAGAGGGTAGTTGGCAATTCACCATACACGCTTGTGTATGGAAGGGAAGCTAGACTTCCTATTTCACTTGAATTGCCAGCGTTGGATCTTGCTCACTAGCTGCAATTGGAAGAAGGCAACAACATGGAGGTCAGGCTGTGTGAATTGATGGAACTTCAAGAGACAAGGGACCAAGCCATGGTTTATATGATCAGCCGTCAGCAACAAACGAAGCACTGACAAGAAATCTTCGTCAAAAGGCTTCTCTGAAGGCGACATCGTCTTAAAGTGGGATGAGGACCGAGCTAAGCCTGGAAAACACACAAAGTTCGACGTCCTATGGAGTGGTCCGTATGTCATCACTTAGTGCAAGCAGCACAATGCATTCCAACTCTTCAATTTGGATGGTGAAGAATGACATATCCCAGTTAATGGGATATATCTTAAATACTGCCACTGAGCCTTCTCTCATCATGTATATATTTTCCTTGTTTTTTCCTGTTTTCCCTAAGTGCTCTTGCGCATGTTTGTAGTTTTTGAGCCTTGTGTGTGTTTTGTTTACCGTTTGGGGTGAAAGCTTCATGATTGATTCTTGGATCTCTCAAGGTTATTGTCAACCTTTCGAGCGGTGTTTTGACTCCATACCCAATGGACTTGTAAGCTACTGGTTTTCCTAAGCATAGCAGGCATGCTTCCCCTAGGAATCGCTAGATTTGTTGACCATTTTGGCCCTGCAGGCCAAAAATCGGTCTCCTTTCCCTGCTGTCTTGAGCCGTTAGTTTTGGATGCATTCACCTTACTACCAATTCTCCTTTTTCCTTTGCAATAGCCTTGTCCTTATGAAAAATTGAAAGATCTAAAGACCTGTAGGTTCTCAGCTTGATATGGGGCTTATTTCATTGTGCAATTGCTTTGGACAAGCCTTTTGGCAAAAGGATGGGCGAGTTCAAAGAACGCAAGTCTTTTTACAAAGCTCCAAAGACAAAGTGCCCTTGTGGAGGGCAGGGAGGTGACCAATTGGACCTTGCAGTAGGCTCCAAGGGGTAACTTGGGGGCCAAAGCGCCTTTGCAGAGGGCAGGGAAATCTTGCGGAGGGATTAAAGGAGGCCGAAAGGTAATTTTTCCTTTGGAGAAATCCAAAGGAAAAGACAAGGAAATCCAAAGGAAGAATCAATGGATGAATTCCTTCAGATAATATGCCCGAAGGAATTCCTTCGGACATTTTGTCTGAAGAAATTCACAAGCAAGGAACCAAGGCAAAGGACAAAGATTTCCTTCAGACTTTCTGTCCGAAGGAAATCCAAAGGAAAAGACCAAAGAAAGAAAAGGGCGAGACATGAAGACAAGTTTTCTTTCGGGCAAAATGCTCGAAGGAATTCCTTCGGACATTTTGTTCGAAAGAATTGAAAAGACAAGGTAGCCCGAAGAAGCCCGAAGGGCAAGTGCCCTTGCGGGGGACTCCCAGCGACCCAAAAGGGGACTTTTTCCATTTTGAAGGGACACCTTCCCTTCGGGAAGGTTCAGTTGCAGAAAGCCGAAGGAATTACCAAAGTAATGACGGGCTCGAGCACGTCAATTTTAGCATGGCAAACTAGCCGTTGGAGGTTCAAACGTTCGATGACGAGCGTGCGAACGTCAAATTCAAGGCGGCGAAATAGCCGTTGGTTTTTGAATGGTGACAAGCCCACAGATGTCAATTTTGATGGGATGCGTCGGCCGAAAAAGATAGCTCGAGAGCTCAAAATTGCCAGAAAGAGACAAGAAATAACAAGGAAAGAGGGAACAAAACAAAGAATCCAGAACACAGCCACACACACATACGACAACATTCGGAATGTTCCAAAGGACGCACCCAGCCAAGCACAGACACGAATCAGATTGGCCCAGGTGGCAAAAGAAGGTGTTGGCAGGAGAAATTGTCGCAGATGAAACAGTCCTTACGAAACGGCCATCAAAGAGCGCAAACAGTGAGAGCACGGCCTGTTTTCTTCGATTTTACATTAATGAGCAGACAATGGCGTGAACTTCATTTAAGAAGCGGCCTTGTTATTCAAACAAACAAAGCGACCCATGCTCTTGCAGTGACATTTAATACAGGTTGAGCGCTAAAGTCAAGACTTGTGGCATCTACAGCGTGGCTATTTCAGGGCTTTCTAGAAGGATGACACTAGCATGATGTAATGTCCCCTTTTCAACGTGATCCTGTTTTATGATTGTTTAGCCTATCACTGGCCCTCCTAGGTTAACTCAGATGGTTAGAGGGTCTTTTGTGACAAAAACCTAGTTAGTGGATGGTTTATTTCTTCTTCAGAGTTCAATAAGTTTCAAGGTTGGCCTTTGCAAGGGTTTCATGACTCTTTCTCTCATACTTACTATTTATAGTAATTCATTCAGTCAGGGTTACTATTTATAGCAGGGTGCCTGAATGGGATATTTCAGCAGTGTTGATTCCGGTATTCAGTTGGCTTGGAGAAATAAGGTGTTTGGCCTAAGTTATGATGTTTAATTATTATTAAAGGTCACTTTAATAATAATTAATATTTTAACGATATATTTGCACTTTATGACTTGAGGGGTCATGTGGCATAAAAAGGGGGCCATTTCAATTTATTATTTATAAAGTCATATTTTAATATTATTAAAAGTGCAACTAAAATATTATAAGGAAGCTTCTAGATGCGCTGACTTGATGAGGAGAAAAAAAGTATATTAAGAGGGTCACCCAAGCTTCATATCACTCAAGAATTGATATTTGATTTTGAGATTGTTGGTGATGAGACCAGCTAGGGTTTCTACTATTACTTCAGCCATTGGGAATGAAGACTCAATTTTTAATGTGATTTTGAGGTTGTGGAATATCTTCTAAATTATTGCTTCATTGTGGGCTTCATCCAAGAGTCCAATATGTGCTTAAATTGGAGAATACATTAAGTTTCACAAGGGTTCCAAAGGTTAATCATTTGCAGATTTGAAAATTGTTGATGACATGAATAGTGTCATGCTACAGTACCCGCTACAGTGCACGTGAACAGTGATTGCTACAGTGCACGTGAACAGTGATTGCTATAGTAAACGCTACAGTAATTGAAGCAATGTGAAAGGAATAAACAGATTATTGAGGTTCACTTTGAAGGCATTTGGTGGCTTAAAATATTCATATTTATTGTGGAAAAAATCGTGGGTTTTATAGGCACATTGGCAGCCATCGATTGGCATATCAGACCTCAGATATTTGCAGATTGGGAGTTTAATACTCATCAATTTCTCCTATGATCTTGGGCGCTCCCTTCCTAAGGATGGGACAATGATATTTGATGCATATTTGGAGGTGAATAAGGTGTGAATATTCTTAGTGAAATAGGGGCAGCACCATTAAGGGTTCGATTTGGCTTGTGGAGAGGACGTTTGATTCTATTTCATTGAGGCTGCACCTTCTCTAGCATTGGCGCTTCATGTGACCAGGTTCTCCTATGATAATCACATTACATATAGGCATTTTGAATGAGTTTGTAGCTGCTATTTTTATCTCAAACACTAGGGACTATATTACATTGTAATGCCAAGAGACTTGGCTCTTCATTCTATGGTATTGAGATAGATTACTAACATTGGGGAAATAAGTTACATGATAATTGTTAGATGTAATGCTTATATCAAATGCATTTGATTATCATTTTAGGATGCATGCCAATTGTTTGACAATTTTCCATTGGCTGTAGATGATCTTATTGCATATTCAGTTTGTGGGACAATTGCTTGTGAAAATACCTTGCAGGTGTAGATGATTATTGGCATATGAAATTTGCATAAGAATTGTTTGTTTGAATGTCAATGGTCTGTAGCTATTCTTTGAAACATTTCCAAGTCACTTAGGATTCATGCCAAGTGTTTGATATTATGTCTACTAGCTGTACAAGTCAATTTCAGTCACCTATATGTATGAGGAAGTTCAAGAACAATTAATATATCATTCCTATAACATTGTCAATCCATCTTGCATTGTTAGAAGCATTCAAAACACTAATTGCAACGTTCAAAACTTATTCAAGAAAGAACCAATCAGACTGAAATACAGAAACAACAAGTAAAGAGATTGTATGAAAGGTGTTCGACGATATTCCTTGAGCCTCTAATCAGCATTTCAAGGCCAGTTTGAGCAAGGGATACTACATTGGTATCAGAGGTTTTTTCTTGCCATCCTGTTGGGTAGATTGGACATTGAATCAACTAGTTAATCATGGTTACTTCAAGTACTCAAAAGCAGTGGGACAAGAATATGGAGAAGCTTAAACAAAGTTTGAATAAGTTGGATGAAAACCAGAAGAGGATGAATGAATTGCTTTTACACCCTGCAACCAAAGACAGATTAGCACGGTATATGGCATCCATTTTTAAGGGGTCTACATCACAAAATGAAAAGGAGAAACAAGAGGTATCTATAGGAGAAATATCTAAGAATCTCTACAATGAATTTTCAACAATTAGTGACCAGCATACAGCTAATCCTATGGAGAGCAAAAATCAGACTTACATAGAGAAAGAAGATGAGCACAAGACACTTCATGATGACTTCAAGAGTGAAGAAGAGCAAGTGATGGGTGAAGACAAACTAGTTACATTAGAGCAACTACATGAAGATAAGGTTTCTGGTGATGCTTCATTAGGTGAGTCTAGCATTGCTTCATCCTATCGTGGCAAAGAATCAGATGGTGCTTCCATGAATGCTATTCATACATATAAAAATCCATTGAAGGTCCAAGATATTAAGATGGATGTGAAAGTTGATCATTTGCTTAGTGGAATGGCCACTATTGTTTTGAATACACATGATGGAGACATTTTACAATGGCATGATGTCATCACTGATTTGTTTGAGGACAGCAGCATTATGTCCCATCATTCTCATGAGATAGGAGCTTGTGATCATGAGAAAGCCAATGATATGATATCACCCATTGATGGCAGCCCTACACCAATTGGTAGACATGAAGATATTAAGCATAAGAGAACTGATTTTGTATATTTTGGCATCCAAGAGGTAAAGAAGTTCGAAAAGATGAATGAAGAATGGTTGCAAAAAGCCAAAGAGGGTAGATTAGTGGCTGCCAATGCAAGACAACATCTTCAAAAAGTGAAAGAAAATATCAATCTCATCAACATAGCAAGACAAAAAAGGATAGATAACATTAGAAGACTCTTATTTCAAAGAGAGGATGAATCTGAAAATGCACTTTGTTCTAATGATGATGATGAGGTTGATACGTTTGGTCAATTGAAGGACTTGATAAAGATTCCCAACATGAGGAAACAAGAACAGATTGAGGTTTCTTCATGTGAGGCGGAAGTGGTTCATAGCTTGGAGACTTAGTTGACAGTGAAGGAGGATGAGATTATTGTAGCATTATCTCATCATGACAGGATGCACAAACGGATTGAGGATCATCTTTGGGTGGTTCAATTAGACAGAAGACAAAAGGGGATTGGAGCAGAGTCTTCTCATGATGACTTGCAAGGACAACAGTTAGTTATCCATCGTGCTATTATGTATCCGACAAGGTTTGCTACTTCTATGTCACATAGATTTCACACGGATACATGGTTACATGATGATTATGGGGGCAGTAGGTATGATGGCTTGGTTAGTCAGCACATCCATAGGAATTGGGCAGAGGATAGAGGTTGTGCTTTCATGCTTGCTAGGCAGTTGTATGGTGCACTCGTGAGGGAAGAGCCACAGATATCCACTTTTGTTGATGCTGAGAGGGATCAACCCTCCACAGTTGCATTGATTAGTGCAACTGGCTTTATGAGTTGGTGTCCGGAGCACTCTTTTTCCAGCCTTCGCAGTTGGAGTATTTTGGGGACACCAACATTTGCAGATGAGTTAGGAGATACTCATTTTCTGGCAATCGTTTGGGTCCATAACCCACAGGTCTCAGTATCAGGGAGCAGCGTCTTCGCAGATTAGTGATCCAGTTTCAGACAGTATGGTGCAGCAGGTGCCATCAGTTGTCATTGCAAGTGGATTGTTGATTCTATTTTGGGATCCTGGTGGTGACGTGTTTGATTCGTCACTCTATTTTGGCCCTGATGAGGTGTTCCACCACTCTTGGTGTGATGTTAGTGGTTTATGTAGAATGGTACAGTGGAAGTCAACAAGTGCGCTTTGTGACGTACTTCCACAGGGATTGACATCAGCAGTGATATGTTTATTTCAGCTGCAAAATTGCACAGTTTGCTAAGTTTTGGCAGGTTCTATGGCTGCAACTGTTTTTAGCAAGATTCTAATGCAGTTCCTTACAGATTCATTTGGGATCCGGACATTAGTTGTGGGATACTTTCCAGTATGTTGAGGAATCCTTTGTGTGCATTAGGGTTCACTAATGAGTTTTGCAGCGTGTATATGATGGTGATTACTTGCAGTTGCACTTTTGATCTTTGTGTACATGATTTGTTTCAGATGCATAGCTCAATTGCACATATGCTAGATAGTGTGTATGATAGCTTAGCTTGCGCAGTTATGGGAAGCAAACATTGTCGGTATTCAGAGTTGCTTCCACTTAATCTTATGCTCCTACAACACTTGGTGTTGGGGTTGATTTGATTCAACATGATCTATCAGTTGTACTTGTGATGGTGTTACAGGAGTTGATTGGTGACACGAGGGACATTACACAACACTTTCCTTGGGATCCGGGTGGAGTGGTGTTAACTTTGTTGTTGAGATTGCTTGGGGACAAGCAATTTTAGGAAGGGCGGACTGTAATGTCCCATTTTTAGCGTGATCCTGTTTTATGATGGTTTAGCCTATCACTGGCCCTCGTAGGTTAACTCAGATGGTTAGAGGGTCTTTTGTGACAAAAACCTAGTTAGTGGATGGTTTATTTCTTCTTCAGAGTTTAGTAAGTTTCAGGGTTGGCCTTTGCAAGGGTTTCAGGACTCTTTCTCTCACACTTACTATTTATAGTAATTCATTCAGTCAGGGTTACTATTTATAGCAGGGTGCTTGAATGGGATATTTCAGCAGTGTTGATTCCGGTATTCAGTTGGCTTGGAGAAATAAGGTGTTTGGCCTAAGATATGATGTTTAATTATTATTAAATGTCACTTTAATAATAATTAATATTTTAACGTTATATTTGCACTTTATGACTTGGGTCATGTGGCATAAAAAGGGGGCCATTTCAATTTATTATTTATAAAGTCATATTTTAATATTATTAAAAGTGCAACTAAAATATTATAAGAAAGAAGCTTCTAGATGGGCCAACTTGATGAGGAGGAAAAAAGTATATTAAGAGGGTCACCCAAGCTTCATATCACCCAAGAATTGATATTTGATTTTGAGATTGTTGGTGATGAGACTAGCTAGGGTTTCTACTATTACTTCAGCCATTGGGAACGAAGACTCTCAATTGGTAATGTGGATTTGAGGTTGTGGAATATCTTCCGAATTATTGCTTCATTGTGGGCTTCATCCAGGAGTCCAATCTGTGCTTAAATTGGAGAATACATTAAGTTTCACAATGGTTCCAAAGGTTAATCATTTGCAGATCTGAAAATTGTTGATGACATGATTAATGACGTGAATAGTGTCGTGCTACAGTACCTGCTATAGTGCACGTGAACAGTGATTGCTATAGTGCACGTGAACAGTGATCGCTACAGTGAACGCTACAGTGCACATGAACAGTGATTGCTATAGTAAACGCTACAGTAATTGAAGCAATGTGAAAGGAATAAGAAAATTATTGAGGTTCACTTTGAAGGCATTTGGTGGCTTAAAATATTCATATTTATTGTGGGAAAAATCGTGGTTTTTAGAGGCACATTGGCAGCCATCGATTGGCATATCAGACCTTAGATATTTGCAAATTGGGAGTTTAATACTCATCAATTTCTCCTATGATCTTGGGCGCTCCCTTCCTAAGGATGGGACAATGATATTTGATGCATATTTGGAGGTGAATAAGGTGTGAATATTCTTATTATCTGCAACTTTAGGGCTGAAACAGGGGCAGCACCATTAAGGGTTCGATTTGGCTTGTGGAGAGGACATTTGATTCTATTTCATTGAGGCTGCACCTTCTCCAGCATTGGCGCTTCATGTGACCAGGTTCTCCTATGATAATCACATTACATATAGGCATTTTGAATGAGTTTGTAGCTGCTATTTTTATCTCAAACACTAGGGACTATATTACATTGTAATGCCAAGAGACTTGGCTCTTCATTCTATGGTATTGAGATAGATTACTAACATTGGGGAAATAAGTTACATGATAATTGTTAGATGTAATGCTTATATCAAATGCATTTGATTATCATTTTAGGATGAATGCCAATTGTTCGACAATTTTCCATTGGCTGTAGATGATCTTATTGCATATTCAGTTTGTGGGACAATTGCTTATGAAAATACCTTGCAGCTATAGGTGATTATTGGCATATGAAATTAGAATTAGAATTGTTTGTTTGAATGTCAATGGTTTGTAGCTATTCTTTGAAACATTTCCAAGTCACTTAGGATTCATGCCAATTGTTTGATATTATGTCTACTAGCTGTACAAGTCAATTTCAGTCACCTATATGTATGAGGAAGTTCAAGAACAATTAATATATCATTCCTATAACATTGTCAATCCATCTTGCATTGTTAGAAGCATTCAAAACACTAATTGTAACGTTCAAAACTTATTCAAGCAAGAACCAATCAGATTGAAATACAGAAACAAGTAAAGAGATTGTATGAAAGGTGTTCGACGATATTCCTTGAGCCTCTAATCAGCATTTCAAGGTCAGTTTGAGCAAAGGATACTACACATGATCAAATTCCTCCACCTTAGGTGTTCAACGCAGCATGGGCTGCTTATTCTGGAAAGCGCCAAAGTCTTTTCCTTTTATGCTATATATTATAACCTCTCAGCAGAGGAAGATATCTCTCATTTTGTAAGGCGAAGCCATGCCAAAATTCACTTTTGATCAATAAGAATGTGTTTTACCTTTATCTAACTGGTTATGCTTTTGAGTGTGTCTGTGTATCAATTCTGTGTTCAGTCATTTTAGCTTGATGTTTTCACAAATTGACACCAACACACCTAGTGTAGACAAAGCACCATTTCTGCAGGTTAACAGGAAGTGCTGCATCTGGAGCGTAGGAACAGAAAAGGGTTATCAGACAATGTGTTTTCTACAGTGCCTGTGGTAAGTTCATTTTTTGTGTGTCTTCATTAAGCCCATTGTTAAAGCTCCCTACAGTCTGATCTTTTCATCAGATAAAGTGTATGCCCGCCCTCTTCTGGTCTGAAGTGTGAATAACTGAGTAGATCAAAATCGTTTGGTGCATCACCACTTAGATTAGTTTTTGTTTTGGTTGTATCATTCTCCTTCACCCGCCCCCGCGCCCCCCCCCCCCCTCCATTGTTAGGAGTAGTAGTAAAAGACTTCAGAGATGCATCAAAGGGAGCTAGCCCTTATCTAGAGATTCTCCCCTCAGTTTTGCCAAACCCACAGCAAGAAGGGAGTCTCCATTGTGCCGCGTGGAAGAGAGAAGCTCAGCCTTCTTTCAAGGGTGCAATCCACAGCGTCAACAGTGATGTGGTATGTTCCTTTGGCTGCAAAACTCTGGTTGAGGCCTATTTATGTAGTTCCCTTGAAGCCTTCTCCATTTGTCTATGTGATATATATTTTTTATCTTTCTCATTCTCAAATTGCTTTGTTTGTTGTTCCATAGTCATGCGCAAAGCTCTTGTAGACTCCTTATATACACCCAACTCTGTTGTTTGTTTTGTTTCCACAACTTCTAGCTTTCTTGGGGCTGCATTATGTGAAAAATGAGCTCATCACCATGCTTTCACTGTACTACTATGATACAACTGTGAGCTGAAAATTCTGCAACAAAAGACACTTTTGCAGCAATGATTTTTTTTGTTAATCTTGTCCTTTCATAAGGCTCAAAATTACATGTAGGTTGTGGCTTTGATGTTGAATAAAGAGTAATGGGAAAAACAATTTATGTCCCATCTTTTAGTATGTTATGTACTATGGCCACAATCACGTTTGATGTATTTCTTAACATAAGCTGTAAATTTTCATGCTCCTTTGTTTTCATTGCAATTAAAAATATTTCCCCTGAAACCTCCCATTGAGTAGTAAGGAAAGCATTACCATAACCTTCTTGGATTCTCCTTACAATAGGTAGAGATTTACTGTAGTTTCTGTCGGCAAGTTTTGTCATTTTCACATCTTGTTCTGATATTATTAGCAATTCTGAAATGTAAAGTTGTGGCCACTGCTGATTGGTAATTATGGGAACATTTTGAAACTATGCAACACCTCCTTAGGCAACAATTTCTTTAGAATCATCTGATATATTCTTTGCCTTGAAAACTTCATTATTTTCTATCAACTTATTTTGAAATTGTTGAAAACTTGTTCCTTTAGCCTTCAACTGAAGATGTAATTGTGAAATTTGATCAATACACAATTGTACCTTGGCTTGTTATTCGCTGCAAACTTTTTGTTGTTGCTTAAATTTGACTTTTGCAAATTGGGATTCTAGTGTTTTTATCTATTGTGTAAACTGTTGTTTGCAAACTGCACACTATTCTGAAAATTTATTGGGCTTGTTCTTTAGCCTTTCATTTTCTCTTAGTTGGAACAATTATTTCCTTATTTGTTCAAGTTTGTGGTTTATATCATTCTGAAATTTATTGGAAAGCTCCAATTTTTCTTGCTGTCCTTTTTTTGAGCTCTTTATTTGAACAACATATATTACATTTGCACCAATTTCCACCTCTTCAATGGGACATGCACCTTTGATTTTTGCAACATATTCTTCTTGTACTTTACTCACCTTCATCTTTTGTGGGATCTGATCCGTTGTTGCAACATTCTTGTTGCTAGTTTTATCCTTGATATGAACCTTAGAAACTCTATTGTATTCTCCAAGGAGTTTAAAATCTCCATAGCTTTCACATTGTTGAATAGTAACTGTACCTCCAACTCTCTTCTGCTATATGTTAGCAATAATAAAATTAGTTTGATTCATTGCAAAAAAGTTTATTGTGAATTGACATGAGAAACCAAACCTTTTCCAACATATGCTCAAATCTGCATATTTGGTCCTCTCCCAAGTATGTGCAATGTTGCAAAGAATGACTTCCAATTTTGCAACCAACAAAGCCACAAGATTCCCCTCAATGTAATTTTGTAGTGTTTCATCTTTTGCAATTTCTCCTTTGTGCATCTTGGGGTGGCTAACATGTTTGGAGCTTGAATCCAAACTTATGATGTGTTGAGTTCCTTTATTTGGCTGCGATCATGGGGGAAAATAACTAAACACCACACTGTATTTATTCAGATTTTTCTAGGGCTCATTCTATCTTGTGAAACATCATTAGCCGTAGCTCCTTGTGTATGGGTGTAAACCCTAGTTTGTTGTGCTTGCTTCATCATTGAAATTATAGGGTACCTTTGCATGGTATATATGTTCCTGTCTTATGCCACCTAAGATGATTAAATTTAAAGCCCCAACCAAGTGAAGTGATAGATTGAGTTGCAAACTTGTTGATTTTGTTGAAATTCTATTAGTTCATAGTTGAGTTTATTTGAAAAAGAAAATTGTATTCCAATGATTAATGTTCCTTCTTTTGATATAAATGTGGGTGATGTGAATGCAAATTATATGAATGATAATTATGTGAATGATAATTGTCTGATTGGATCTCAACATTGATATTTCTGATGAACAAAAAGATGTTGAAAGATTTACCTTGTTTAGAAAACATGTCCTAGACCACCCTACAAGAATAGACAAAATGTTGTGTTAAAGTATATTAAAATAATACACCTATAATAGAGGTTCCCCTCCTAATGCATGATAATGTTGTTTCTTAAATTGTTTCTAATATTGCTTTTCCTCTCATTTCTTCTAGTTGTGTTGTTATGTCTTTGCCTTCTCAAAGTGGTTTTAATGCTTCATTTGTTGCTTTCCGAGTTCCTCAACCATCTCAACATGTTTCCCAACCTCAACCCTTCGCCATGTGTTTCTTAAGCACTTAATGTTTTTCCATTCCTATCTATAGCACTACTATTTCTATTCCAAACCCTGAAGATGCTACTTCCTTGCACAAACCATCGGTGATATGCAACAAGTCAAATTGGTCTCTTTAGGGTCTCAAAATCCAAATACAAAGGTCACTTCACATGAAATATTACTCAACCCTTTGGTGTATGATGTCTTTGCTTACTGTTGACAATTTTGACCCCACAGGTCAAATTGCCACCCTTATCATTTGAAGCTTTTCATGTCATTGCCAATTTGCTTTTGCTCAGAGCAGTTCTAAAGGGACAGTCAAAATACTTCGAGCTTTCACGGAAGGAAGACCTCAGGTTTTGTCTAAGTATTGGAATTGTTTTGGACATTTTGTCCGAAATAACTTTTCCGAAGGACACTTTCATTTTCCCGAAGCGCAGTTTTCATCAGCCGAGGGTTCCTTTACAAAAAGTCCGAAGGACACTTACATTTTTCGGAAGGACTTTGGCATTTTCTCGTAGGGTACTTGGCAAAGGGGCAGTTTTCATTTTTTCCGAAAAGTGGACCATTACAACTTTCCCGAAGTGTCATTTCAGGTTTTGTCTAAAGGTTCTTTCCATTCCGAAGGGTTCATTTCAACTTCCCTGAGGGGCACTTCTCGAAAAAGGTCCATTTCATTTTTTCCCCAGGGTTCCTTCCCTTTGGAAAAGACCATTTACAAAATCCCAAAGGGCATTGTCAAAAATCCGAAGGGACAATTTGGAAAGGGCTTGCCAATTTTTCCAAAAGAAAGGACATTTATAGTTTTTCCGAAGGGTAGATTCCCTTCAGGAAAGTTCACTTACAAGAATTCCTTCGGACTTTTTGTCCGAAGGAATAGTCCATTACAAAAAGCCCGAAGGGCTATTTCAGAATACCGAAGGGTCTCTTTCCCTTCGGGAAAGTCATCATCAAAAACCCTGAAGGGCAATTTGGAAAGGTTCCAAAGGGTCACTGACAATAAGTCCGAAGGGGTTGTTCCCTTCGGGAAGTTCTTTTCGAGGCAAAATGGGGCATTTTTCAAAGAGGTGGATCATGTCAAAAAGCCCGTAGGGCAATTTGCAAGGGTTCTATTTATGAGAATTCTTTCGGACTTTTTGTCTAAAGGAAATAAACAAAGAGAAGCCCGAAACAATTAAATGAAGAAATGAACAGACAAAATTCCTTTGGACTTTTTGTCCGAAGGAAATGGACGGAAAGTAAAGCCCGAAACAATTACAAAGGACCAAACAAAAGAAGAAAATGAAAGAGACAATTCCCACGGACAATTTGTTCATGAGAAAATGACAATTACAAAGCCCTGAAGGAAATGAACGATAAATAAGCCCGTGGAAATAAACAGGGACAAAAAGAAAAGCTAAAAGAAATTCCACAGAACTAGCCGAAGGAATACATGCACGGGAGCAAGAGACCGATGGCTGTCGAAGGAGTTGATGTAAGATTTCTGTTGACCAATTTTGGTCCTACAGGCCGAAATTGGGCACCCCTTTTTTCCTTTTCCTTGCAGAGTCTTTTAGCCTAGGTTCTAACCAGTTCATCCCACAGTTGCCTTGTGGGCTTTTCTTTGACATGTCTCTTTCCGTGAAAAAACCAAGTGTTTCCTCCTTCTGATTGCCAAGTGCTTTGGGTCCGGCAAGCAAAAGTTTGACTTGAAACCCATTTTGACCTTGAAAGCCTAATAGAGCAAGCAAGTTACTTCGGAGGGCCTTTTATCAGTAGAACAGACCAAGTTCAAAGGGCCAGGGGTCTTTTACAAAAAGCTTGAAGGCTAGGTACCCTTGCGAAGGGCACTTAGGTGCCAAACAGGGCCTTTGCATTCTTCCGAAAAGTGACTTAGAGGCCAGGAAGCCCTTGCGGGAGACAGGAAATCGACAAAATGGACCTTTATAAAAGCCCGAAGGGCAACTTTGGGCTCAAGGTGTCCTTGCGGAGGGCATATGGTCGAAGCAAAAGGCCAAGACAGAAACCCTGAAATGGAAGATTTCCTTTGGAAAAAGTGACAAGCCAAGAAATGGATTTCTTCGGACAAAATGTTCGAAGAAAATCCATGAAGAAACTCGAGGAACGAATTTCTTTGGACATTTTGTTCGAAGAAATTCACCAAGGAAATTCAAGGAAGGGACGTTGAAGGCACGAATTTCTTCGGACAAAATATCCGAAGGAATTCCTTGGGACATTTTGTCTGAAGAAATTCAGAAGACAAAAACCCGAAGGGTAAGTGCCCTTTTAGAGGATGCTTGGCCATCAAAAGAGGACCTTTCCATTTTTTCGAAGGGTCACTTTCCCCTCGGAAAAGTCTGTTTGCAAAAAGTCGAAGGAATTGCTGGAGGGTAGTGACGGGCCCACGAACGTCAAATTCAAGGTAGCGAAAGAGCCGCTAGTTTTCAAATGGTGACAGGCTCATAGACGTCAATTTTATGGTGATAAGATAGCCGTTGATTTTCAAATTTTTGATGACGGGCACATGAACGTCAAATTTAAGATGGGTTAGCCGTCGGAGAAAGGCCAAAGAACAATTATTTCGGACAAAATGTTCGAAAGAATTCAAGAGCACGGGCCCTAAATGTCATCAAAGGCAGGTGTCAAAGCGGTGAGCATAATGAAGGGAATTCCTTCGAGCATTTCGCCCGAAGAAATTAGAAAGGCTAAGAAGCTCGAAGCAAGATTCAGTGAACCGTCGAGAAAGGATCCCGAAGGAGAAAAGATAGCCCCCAAGAGCCCGAATTGCCAAGAAAAAGACAAGAAGTAGTAAGAAAAGAGAAAAGCATAGCAGGTAATCTAGAACGCAGCCACGCACATATGAGACAAACGCTCAGAACGCTCTAAGTGGTGTGGCAAGTCAAACACAGGGACAAACTAGACCAGGCCAGGTGGCATAGGAGGCGTCGGCGGAAGAAGTAAATGCTTGCAGATGGAATAATATCCATGAACAACCATTAAGAGGGCTACGCGAGCTTTCAAGGAGGCGGCTCGATTTTTCTTGTGTTTGACATTAATGAATAGCCATTAAGGGGAGTTATGGGAGCATTCAAGGGAAAGGCATGGCCCAGAACATGGTAAGAAGCGGCCTTGTCGTTCAAGGAGCAAAGCGACCCATGCTTTAGCAGGAGTGTTTAATGCAGCTTGGACAACAAAGTCAATATCTGGGACACCTACAACATGGCTTTTTCAGGCGCATTTGTGGGAAGATGATAGCAGCATGGACGAATTTCTCTTGCCGAGGTGTTAATGTAGTATGGGCAGCCTGCTCTTGAAAGGGTCAAGGGTCTTTCTCCAATTTCTATATATATTGTAACCTCTCAGCTTTGTAAAAGGGGAATCTCTCACTTTTGTATGGCGAAGCCCTGACAAAATTTGTCTTTAATCAAAAGAAGCGTTTTACCTCCATCTGATGTGTATTGCCTTATGTTTAGTCATTTATTTTAATGCTTTCATAGGTCGATGCCAGTGTATCTAGTGTATCCAATATCTTCCTTCTGCAAGTTAACAAGAAGCGTCCAGGTTGGAGTATAGGTGCAAGTGAGCAACCATCCAATAGCGTGCCTCTAGAGCACCTATGGTAGGTTCTTCTTCATTATACCTCCATCAAACCCCTTTTTAAAACATTGATGCAGTCTAAGTCTCTTGTTCAAATGAAGTGTATGTTCGCTCTTTTTGGTACAAAGCATAGATAAAAGATGAGTAGATCAATCAATTTTGGTGCATCATCATTTTAGTTAGGTTTTGTTTTTGTGGTATCCCTCTCTCTTTTCACCCCCCCCCATTGTCAGCAGTAGAAATTCAGGACCTCAAGGTGCATCAAGGGAACTAGCCCTTAATCTAGAGATTCATTCCTCAAACTTGCTACCCACAACATGAGGAATTTCTCCATTGTGTCGCATGGAAGAAAGGAGCTAAGTTTCCTTTCAAAGGGTGCAATCCACTGTGTCAACAATTTCATGCATACTTCTCAATCTTCAAGAGATTTTCATGCAAAAGGGAGTAAGTTGGAGTTGACTAAACCTTGCACTTAGGTTGACTAGTTGATAAGCCATGCTCTTCTCCTTAGTTTTCATGTAATCTGTAATGTCCCCTTCTCAAATCTGATCTCACAGTGTCCGTTGGCCTAGTTTTGGAAATCCGTAGGCTATTCGGAAGGTGCAAATTAGGGTTTCCTATTTTTTAGGATGTCTTTGCTCGGAGTTTTGATGGCAAATTTTTTCTGGGTTTTTTAAGAGCTTCGCGGAGGTATGTTTGTTTCGGCTTTCTGAGCATTTCCAGGAATTTACTATTTTTAGTAAATTCTATTTTTGGCAGCTAGCAGGGTTGTCTCAAGGAGTTAACTTTCCCTTTCAGCTGACTCATTCAGTTTTGGGCTTCAGAATGCGGTCTCGGTGAAATAAGTTAATTTCACTTAAAAAAATAATATTATATTTTAACGTTGACCTTGGCCTAGTCGAAATAACTTAATGTTATTTTAAAAGGGGGACTTGAAGGGGGGGCTCCATCATTGCATGGAAAGGGGCGCCACTTTTGGAGATAAGGCTTCAAGGGAGGCCAACTGAAGCCTATAAAAGAAA
The DNA here is from genome assembly GCA_037957365.1 of Torreya grandis. Classification (NCBI taxonomy): domain Eukaryota; kingdom Viridiplantae; phylum Streptophyta; class Pinopsida; order Cupressales; family Taxaceae; genus Torreya; species Torreya grandis. The sequence goes on from JARHVA010004275.1 coordinate 166,254, forward strand.
GCATGGGGTTCTCATTTTATCATCTTGGTCTAATACATTGTTATGCTGCTGCTTTGGCTCTGAAACTGCTTCGGGGAATGAAGGCCTCCTAGCTAGGGCATCGCTTCATGCTTGCAAGACAACATCTAGTGGTGATTCGGTCATTGATATTTATATTTACTTATGTAATGATTTCAGTTATTTCATTGTTAGTTTATTCGGTATTATTAGTGTTTTAGTTATTGTATTCTGTATAAGACAGATCTAGGTTTTTATTCATAAATCAGAAAATACAAAAAAAAAAGGTTCTAGGTATCATTTCATTATCTTGGCTAAGCTTAGGCGCCCCTTTGCTCTAATTTATAGAATTTTTCAAGCTTGCAATTTATTTCTAGAGCAAATCGCCCTATTCAGCTGGGACGCCCTTTGGGGTTTGCATTGGAATTCGTGTAACAAGTTTTGGATGCAGATTGGGTCTGAATTTTGATGCTAACTTGGGCGCCATCTTAAGGAAGAGACTTTGCAATAGAAATCAGGAAGATTGAACAAGTTTTGTGTGAGTTATGAACATCTGAAGAATTTAATAGGTGGCTGGTTTTTCTTCTTTCTAAGAGCAAATTCTTCTTATTTTGTAAACTGACAGTAGTACTGGCAGCCATTCTTTACTTGTTCAAATCTGATTTCAAAAGTCCAGTTTTTATTAAGTTATTGTATTAGTTTATAGCTCCGCCCTATGGTAGCTACTTTCCCTATTGGGGTTAGCAAGCACATTCTGGGTGTAGAGCTCCGCCCTATGGTAGCTACTTTCCCTTCTGGGGTTAGCAAGCACATGCTGGGTGTGGAGTAGTTTCATTCTTCAGTATTTTCAATTAAAGCATTGTTATTAATTTCACTCTGTCATATGGTAGCCCCTTACTCCGCCTTGGATTGGGTAGCACATATTTGACGTAGAGTTACTTTGTTTGTAATTTACTCCGTCTTATGGTCGCCCCTACTCCGCCTTGGATTGGGTAGCACATACTGGACGTTGAGTTCCATTTCTAGCATCTAAAGTAGCAGAGTTGTTTCAGTACATTTGGGTTTATCTTCTAACCTTAACAGTATTCACTTGTAATGTTGAAATCCAATATCTAAAAATTGAAAAAAAAAATTGGCTCGAGATATTTCAGTGGTATCAGAGCCACGTATCCTGCCATCCTGTGAGCAAACCATCTATGAGTGATAGACAAAAGAGATATATTGCAAGAGAAGATAAGAAAATTGCAAAACAGTTTCAGTGGTATCAGGTTCCCGAAGGTCAGACCACTTCAGAGGTCTTGAGGGCTCATTGGGAGTCTTCTCAAGAAATAGATATGGCAGAAGGTGAGAGATCAGTCGGGGGTAACGAGAGGTTTACCAACCCTAGAAATGATAGTGGGAAGGGTAGAGAAAGATCACTAAGTCCCGAAAAGAGATTTGAAAAGAAGATGGATGCCTTGATGGATATGGTATCCCTCATGTTGGGGAAAGTGGGTCAGAACCCAACTCTCCAGAACAATTCCGGATATAGAGGAGAGCCTAGTTCCTCTAATCAATTTGATGGAAGTGTTGCTCAACCTGTTTCAAACGACACTAACATTTCGTCAAGGCCCTTCAAACCCACCTTCGTAGCACCAGTAAACGCCCAACCTGATCCTGAAGAGAATTCTTCATTTGTGGAACAATTGAGACGTGGCCATGCGGAGTATGATTCTCTCCCTGATGACATCAAAATGGATGTCCTATAATGAATTTATAGATCATAAGCGAAAGAGTAAGGGACAAGGGAGAAATTATGACCAAAGAACTCCAACACAAGGAGACTTGCATCAAGCTATCAACAAGGTTTTGCTTTCCCACTTTGACGGAAGTGATAGTAATTCTGCTCGAGCTTGGATTCAGAAACTAGACAACTATTTGGCTCTTAGGCCAATGGCTGAAGAAGACGCAATTAAATTCGCTACGCTACACCTAGATGGGGTGGCGCATGAGTGGTGGTACCATGGCCTAGTCACCTTGGGTCATGGATCAATCACTAGCTACGATGAATTCACCAATAGACTCATTGAGAGGTTCGAGAAGAAGGACCCAGAAGTGCATTTTAGGGAGTTGGCGCAGTTGAAGCAGTATGGCACTGTTGATGCCTACATAGCTGAGTTTCAAAGACTTTCAGTTATGGTCACTGGAATCACTGAGAGAAGATTAGTGATCTTATTCAGCGAAGGTTTGATGGAGCCACTCAAGGGATGGATCAAAGCTTTTGATCCACCGTCCTTACAAGAAGCAATGAAAAAAGCTAGAAACATGGAGTGGGCTGCTCCCAAAACAAAGTTCCATTCTAAACCATCATTCCACAAGAAGGATAGAGGGAAAAGGTTTCATCAAAAGCCTTATCAAAAGGAGTCTAAATAGCAGAAACCTCTTGGCACAAGATTGGATCCGGAAACTATCAATGAACTCCGAAGAAAGGGGCTATGTTTCCGATGTAGAGATAAATGGTCTCCAGATCATGTTTGCCCAAAGGGAGTCAAATTTCACCAGATTGAGTATTATTCAGCTGGTGAGAGTAACTCTGATTTTTCGGACCAGCAATCTGATCCCGAAGATAGTGAAGTGGAAGGAGCTCTTGAAGAGTCCGAAAGCGAAAAAGAAAGTGGTGGTACGTTGGCTCAACTTTCGAGCTTCCAAAAGAATGAGTCTTTCAAAATTCGTGGGACGATCAAAGGGCAGCGTATAGTTGCTCTAATTGATACTGGAGCAACCCATAACTTCATTGACGAAGCTGTGGTAGCAAAGAAGGGGTTGCAAACTGAAGATTTTGAAGGGTTCAAAGTCATGGTTGCTGATAGGTTCCACATCTCTTGTACCAAAAGGGTTCCCAACATGACAATGCAATTGGGCAATTACGAAGTCAAGGATGACTTCTATGTGGTTAATATTGGAGATACGGATGCTGTCCTTGGCATTCAGTGGCTGCGATCTCTTGGAGAGATCTCTTTAAATCTGCAAACCATGGAACTCAGGTTCCAATCCGATGGAAAGAAGGTGGTGTTGAGAGGAATGTCAAATGGTGGCCCTCGGATTGTGTCATTCAAAAGGATGGCAAGGTTGATACGTCATGACCAAGTGGACTGGGCTGCGAAATGCATGGTTCTTCCAACTAGTCCTGCTGAAACGAAAATAGAGTATCCTCCTGATATTCAATCTTTGGTCACCAAGAAGAGTAAAGTGTTTGCTGATTTACCTCCTGGACCACCTCCTGATAGAGGTTCAGAACACATCATTGAGCTCAAGGAAGGAGCAAAACCGGTGATCATAACTCCATATCGGTATCCGAAGAGGCAAAAAGACGAGATCGAGAAGAATATTCAAGAACTCTTGAAGATGGGTTTCATACGCCCAAGCAAGAGCCCCTTTGCTTCTGCAGTGGTTCTTGTGAAGAAGAAGGATGGTACCATGCGCATGTGTGTGGATTATCGTGCTTTGAATCAAAGCACCATCAAAAATAGATATCCCATACCCAGGATAGATGAGCTCATTGATGAGCTACATGGTGCCAAGTTCTTCTCAAAAATTGATCTGAGATCGGGTTACCATCAGATTCGAATGAGGGGATCGGATGTGGAGAAGACAACTTTCAGATGTCACTATGGCCATTTCGAATTCTTAGTCATGCCATTTGGGTTGACTAACGCTCCGGCTACCTTTCAGTCTTGCATGAATCGTATTTTTCAGAGTCATTTAAGGAGGTTTGTGTTAGTATTTTTTGATGACATTCTGATTTACAGCAAGACTTGGGGAGATCATCTTAAGCACTCGGAGGAAGTGCTTAGTATCATGGAATCTGAGAGCTTGTTTGCAAAAGCTTCCAAATGTGAATTTGGGATGACGGAGTTACTATACCTTGGCCACATAGTCAGTGCTGAGGGAGTGAAGGTGGACCCAGAGAAGATCAAAGCAGTAGTTGATTGGCCACCTCCTGAGAGCTTAACTCAGTTGAAAGGTTTTTTGGGTCTACGTGGGTTTTATTGGAGATTCGTAAAGGGGTATTCACAGAATGCTGCTCCCCTTACTGATCTCACCAAAAAGGGAGCCTTTGTTTGGTCAGAAAAGGCTCAAATTGTTTTTGACAAGTTCAAGAAGATCATGAGCTTGTGTCCGGTTTTGGCAATACCGGATTTCTCCAAGCCATTCGAGCTACAATGTGATGCATCAGGTGAAGGCGTGGGGGCTGTCCTGATGCAAGATAAACACCCTATCGTGTTTGAGAGCAGAAAATTACGAGGTGTTGAAAAAACATATTCAATCTATGACAAAAAAATGCTTGCCATTATGCATGCATTAGCCAAATTCAGACAGTACTTGGTGGGAAACAAGTTCGTGGTTAAGACTGACCACAATAGCCTCAAGCATTTCATGCACCAGAAAGATCTAAATGAGAGGCAACAGAAATGGGTGAGTAAGCTTCAAGCTTACAACTTTGATATTGAATATGTAAAAGGGAAAAATAATATTGTGGCCGATGCTCTCTCCAGGAGACCTCATCTTAGCTCATTGTGTGAGCTTACTGCAGATTGGAGAGACATGTCGGTTGCTGATTATGCTAAAAATCAGTTTGCAACCAGCATTCTTGAGGGTACTTTTCATGATGAAAGGTACAAGATGGTTGAGGGATTGATACATTATAAGGGAAGAATCTTTTTGGTGGCTGATTCTAAGCTAAAAAAGAAGATTCTCTTGACTTTTCATGATATTCCAGTTGCTGGTCACCAAGGTTTTTTCAAGACATATCGGCAGATCCGAGAAAGGTTTTCTTGGAAGGGATTGAAAGGAGAGGTACAACGCTACATTCAGGAGTGTCCTGTTTGTCAAGGGAATAAAAATGAGCATACATTACCAGTCGGTTTACTGCAACCACTCCCTATTCCCAACCAAAAATGGGAAAGTATCTCGATGGACTTCATCACAGGGTTGCCCAGAGCCTAAGGGAAGGATTACATCTATGTAGTGGTGGATCGGCTAACCAAATTTGCTCACTTCTTCGCCATTACCAGCTCTTTTTCTGCAGCCCAAGTTGCAGATCTGTTTTTTCGAGAAGTGTTCAAGCTGCATGGATTGCCAAAGAACATCGTGAGTGATAGGGACAGCAAGTTCCTAAGTAAGTTTTGGCAAGAAGTCTTCAGAATGAGTGGCACTGTGCTCACCCCAAGCACTAGCTACCATCCCCAAACAGATGGGCAAACTGAAGTGGTGAACAAGTGGTTGGAAGGCTACTTGAGAAATTATGTGTCAGAACAGCAGAGAACTTGGGGCAAGTGGCTGCATATTGGTGAGTACTACTACAACTCTACTTTTCATATGTCAATTAAGATGTCTCCTTTCTTGGCACTTTATGGATATGAGGCACCTAGTTTTGCAAATTTAGTGTTTGGTGACAGCAAAACATCCCTAGCCAAGGATTTGTTGCAGCATAGTCAGGACATAATGAAATCCTTGAAGGATAATTTGCAGATTGCACAAAATCAGCAAAAGTTGTATGCGGATCAGAGACGTGTTGAGCGTTCTTTCGAGGTTGGAGATATGGTCTATCTTAGATTACAACCATATAGGCAGTCTACTCTCAAGAAGAGTGGAGCTGAGAAGCTCAAACCTCGCTTCTATGAGCCCTTTAGGGTCATCAGAAAAGTTGGAGCAGTAGCTTATGAATTAGAGCTACCTTCTGATAGCAGAGTGCATAACGTCTTCCACGTGTCTCGTCTCAAGAAGGCACTTGGACATAATGTGATTGCTTCATCCCAGTTACCACCTTTGGATGAAGAGGGACAGTTGGCTCTAATTCCAGAGGAGATACTTGATGTTCGAGAACGTTCTTTGAGGAAGAGAACCATTAGAGAGTACCTGGTAAAGTGGAAGGACCTACCTATGGAGGATTCAACTTGGGAAAATGATGAGATCTTGCATCATCCTAGTTTGCGATTGCTTGAGGACAAGCAATTTTGGGAAGGGCGGACTGTGATGTCCCCTTCTCAAATCTGATCTCACAGTGTCCGTTGGCCTAGTTTTGGAAATTCGTAGGCTATTCGGAAGGTGCAAATTAGGGTTTCCTATTTTTTAGGATGTCCTTGCTCGGAGTTTTGATGGCGAATTCTTTCTGGGTTTTTCAAGAGCTTCGCGGAGGTATGTTTGTTTCGGCTTTCTGAGCATTTCCAGGAATTTACTATTTTTAGTAAATTCTATTTTTGGCAGCGAGCAGGGTTGTCTCAAGGAGTTAACTTTCCCTTTCAGTTGACTCATTCAGTTTTGGGCTTCAGAATGCGGTCTCGGTGAAATAAGTTAATTTCACTTAAAAAAATAATATTATATTTTAACGTTGACCTTGGCCTAGTCGAAATAACTTAATGCTATTTTAAAAGGGGGACTTGAAAGGGGGGCGCCATCATTGCATGGAAAGGGGCGCCACTTTTGGAGATAAGGCTTCAAGAGAGGCCAACTGAAGCCTATAAAAGAAAGCATGGGGTTCTCATTTTATCATCTTGGTCTAATACATTGTTATGCTGCCGCTTTGGCTCTGAAACTGCTTCGGGGAATGAAGGCCTCCTAGCTAGGGCATCGCTTCATGCTTGCAAGACAACATCTAGTGGTGATTCGGTCATTGATATTTATATTTACTTATGTAATGATTTCAGTTATTTCATTGTTAGTTTATTCGGTATTATTAGTGTTTTAGTTATTGTATTCTGTATAAGACAGATCTAGGTTTTTATTCATAAATCAGAAAATACAAAAAAAAAAGGTTCTGGGTATCATTTCATTATCTTGGCTAGGCTTAGGCGCCCCTTTGCTCTAATTTATAGAATTTTTCAAGCTTGCAATTTATTTTTAGAGCAAATCGCCCTATTTAGCTGGGACGCCCTTTGGGGTTTGCATTGGAATTCGTGTAACAAGTTTTGGATGCAGGTTGGGTCTGAATTTTGATGCTAACTTGGGCGCCATCTTAAGGAAGAGACTTTGCAACAGAAATCAGGAAGATTGAACAAGTTTTGTGTGAGTTATGAACATCTGAAGAATTTAATAGGTGGCTGGTTTTTCTTCTTGCTAAGAGCAAATTCTTCTTATTTTGTAAGCTGACAGTAGTACTGGCAGCCATTCTTTACTTGTTCAAATTTGATTTCAAAAGTTCAGTTTCTATTAAGTTATTGTATTAGTTTATAGCTTCGCCCTATGGTAGCTACTTTCCCTATTGGGGTTAGCAAGCACATTCTGGGTGTAGAGCTCCGCCCTATGGTAGCTACTTTCCCTTCTGGGGTTAGCAAGCACATGCTGGGTGTGGAGTAGTTTCATTCTTCAGTATTTCCAATTAAAGCATTGTTATTAATTTCACTCCGTCATATGGTAGCCCCTTACTCCGCCTTGGATTGGGTAGCACATACTTGACGTAGAGTTACTTTGTTTGTAATTTACTCCGTCTTATGGTTGCCCCTACTCCGCCTTGGATTGGGTAGCACATACTGGACATTGAGTTCTATTTTTAGCATCTAAAGTAGCAGAGTTGTTTCAGTACATTTGGGTTTATCTTCTAACCTTAACAGTATTCACTTGTAATGTTGAAATCCGATATCTAAAAATTGAAAAAAAAAATTGGCTCGGGATATTTCATAATCTGTGCTTTTCAAGCACTTCCAACTCAATTTTAAGCAGAGTTCTCAGTCTAAGATATGGCATGGCTTTCCATGCAAGAGTTTGACTTGTCAAACTTGAGTCCACCTCATCCCTTTTACGCCAACATGGAATTTCATGCATGCACTTTTGTTTAGCTTGTCGAAAGCTTTCAACATTCCAACAATTCAAGTAGAGTTCTAAATTTAGTTTTGGTGTAGCATCATGCAAGACCCATGCACGTTGATCAATCTTGAAGAATTTAATCTTTATTCTAAATAAAGATTATGAAATGGGCTCTCCATCATTTTCAACGCCAAAGAGCTTTTCATGCAAGGCATAAGACAAAAATATATTTTATTTGAACGTTGTGATAGCACAAGTTGGACTGAGTTGACCTCTTCTATTTTTAGTGCCAATCTCTTGGTTGTTGTATACTTTTTCTATATAAGTTAGCTTTTTAGCCTTGAATTGTATCCTCTTTTGGTAAGACCATACTTTGCCAAAATTTGTGCTGTGTAACATTTTTAGATAAATAGGACAATTTTCAGACTCCAAGGTGTTGGTGTAGTGTATTTATGTCAATGATTTGCATGTGTGATAAAATTTTCTTTCCTGATTCTTACCTAGTTACTAGTTGATCAGATTATGCAGGTCATGTTCTGTTTTTAACATATTTTGGCGGAAGTTACAGTGGATATAAGTGGCTGGTTAGTGCCTTGAATCGGGCCTATTCCATCATTTTTCTCAAGCTTTGATCACAAAATAGAACTTTTTCATGAAATACTGATGTGTAGGGGTCAATTGGGGTTAAAATTCAGTTTGTTTATTGTCTGATCAGTGTTTTTAGAAGCTCAAATTGTGTGGATTAATCAAAGTTTAGGTGTATCACCATCATTAGGTAGGATTTCCCTTCAAGTTTCTTTCTTCCCTTTTCCCTGGCAGTTTGTAGCGTAGAGTAGAGATCTTAATTGATACACCAAAGGGAGCTAGCCCTTACAATCTAGAGATTCAATCCATTGATTAGATTACCCACAACTTAGGATTGTTTCCATGTTTCAGCAGACTATGAAGCCTTGAAACTACCTTCACAAGGGTGCGAGTTTGATTGACAATACTTACCTTTTGTATTTAGGTTTTGTTGCTCCAAAATTTGAATTATTCAATGGCAAAAGTGATCCTTCTCATCACATCAAATCTTTCTTTGCTTCAAGTCTAGACTATGCACAATAAATCGTTGACCGAGCTATTTGTTAGAAACCTTAAGGACCATACTCTTGATTTGTTTTATGCTTTGCCATCCAGATTCATACACTCTTTCAATGCTTTGGTTGATTTTTTAGCCCACTTTTCAATCAACATTAACCTGAAGGGCATGCTTTCATAGATTGCTCAACTTAAACAAGGACCTAAAGATAAATCTAGTAAATACGTGCTTTAGATTTAAGATCATGATTACCAAAATGACTCACCAGTTACCTGATAGTGAATTACAAATTATATTTATTTAAGTTTGTTTTTTCCCATTAAATAAAAATTGCTCTTCATTACTTACTAATCTTTTGATGAACTTTGTCATGTAGTTTGCAATTATAAGGTCAGAGCTTCAGAAGCAAACGTGTTTAAATATGAACCAATGCCTCTACCTTTAGTGGAGGCAAATTCCAAGGTGAAATAACATTCAAAGCTAATAATAGTGACAATACTTTCCAACTTAAGAATGAGGCCAAGAATATAGTTAATTTGGTAGACCAACCATCCAACAATCTAGTATTCATATCGAAAACAATTTATATGATTAACTGAAAGTCATCAAAATGTGCTTAATGTCATATCCCCTTTGAAAGACTTTATGACTTATTTGTGTTTGGCATGGAATCATGTTTATGTATTTTTCATGGGTGGCATTGAGAACATCTTTTATTGATCTTTCGGTGTGTTTAACATTGATATTCATATGGCACATTCATTTATTACTAATGTTGAGTAATCACAGTTTTGTTAGGTACGTTACATGGCTCTACTTGATGTAATTTCCACTATGATATTTTTAATCGATTACACAATATTATATGATTATTATCATTATAATAATCTCAATTGATTACACATTATAATATGATGTTTATGATTCACCCCTTGACATATACTATTGAAAACTTTGAATATCAAAATGGTGTTTATCCAGCTTACCATAAAATGAGAAGTATGAATGCCTTCCACAACCAAGCATCTTGCTTCCCCTGCTACTTCCTTTTTTCTAAACATCACAACTTTCCCTTCTAAAGTAAGGTTTATCTCCTTGGATTGAGGATCATGTGAGTATTGTCTCATGAACTGCAACCACTAAAATTCCATGACTAGGTTGGTATTCATAACATATATCTTATCAACAATAATGATATTGAACTCATCACCAATTTTACCCTTCATGTGTCTCAAAATATCATCCGGATCCCATATCCGAATGCATAAGCTACCTCGGGCAAAAGGATCTATGTGCCCTTTCACATTTTCACCCTTATTAGATTGCTTGCCATGCTGACAAGAGTTTTGGTACTTATGTTCATAGGCATGTGCAATATCATATGTTAGTTTACACCAAGAAGCATTTAGTGAATTACCTTCTTGATTGTTTACCACAAATGGTGGTTCATAAGGATTACCGATACCTTCTTCTTTCTTAGTGCGGTTAAGTAGAATTTTCTTTAATGTGCCATTACTTCCACTTAAATATAGTCTATTACACATGGTAAATGTTATGCCAATGTATAGTGGTAAATCAACAATACTAGCAATTGAATCAAAACCATTATGAGAAAAGGAAACTGTTACTGCCCCACCAAGCATTCCATTGACTCTGTATGGAGTAGTCATTTGCCCACTTGTGAGTATTGTCTCATGAACTGCAACCACTGAAATTCCATGACTAGGTTGGTATTCATAACATATATCTTATCAACAATAATGATATTGAACTCATCACCAATTTTACCCTTCATGTGTCTCAAAATATCATCCGGATCCCATATCCGAATGCATAAGCTACCTCGGGCAAAAGGTTCTATGTGCCCTTTCACATTTTCACCCTTATTAGACTACTTGCCATGATGACAAGAGTTTTGGCACTTATGTTCATAGGCATGTGCAATATCATATGTTAGTTTACACTAAGAAGCATTTAGTGAATTACCTTCTTGATTGTTTACCACAAATGGTGGTTCATAAGGATTACCGATACCTTCTTCTTCCTTAGTGCGATTAAGTAGAATTTTCTTTAATGTGCCATTACTTCCACTTAAATATAGTCTATTACACATGGTAAATGTTATGCCAATGTATAGTGGTAAATCAACAATACTAGCAATTGAATCAAAACCATTATGAGAAAAGGAAACTGTTACTGCCCCACCAAGCATTCCATTGACTCTGTATGGAGTAGTCATTTGCCCACTTACCGCCAACCATAATGACATATTATGACACATGCATTTGCAAATATGACCATGGTTCAGGCAATTGCACTCTCTATCCAAACATCAAATTTGAATCCAACCAAGATAGCATATGTATGTATCTGCTTACCTTGTATTTGAGCTGCTCCATTGTCACTTGCTTTGAGAGCACTAACGGATGTGAGGTGAGATGCCTTTGGACCTTGCATTGGACTCATGAGTCTTAGGGTTTCTTCATTATAATTATTCTGAGTATATCCTGTAATCCATGCATTCCATGATACTTCCTTTTTACAAGTAGATAATTTTAATGCTTCCTTTGGTTCCTCCAAAAGGCACACACATGTATTTGTGGTCCAATCAGAAATCTAATTTCTAGTTAGTCTGACTAGCACAGTTTTATCTGGTCCTTTGGGATAAGGATGGAGTAAAGGATCAATCAACTAAAATTGTAAAACAACAATTGATTGTTCTGGCATACCTTTCCGTGGTTCCCATGCATGAACCATACCTTGTTGATAATGAGTGCTTTGCTATTGCAACAGCTGATTTGTGGTTTGTAGTTGAGATATTTGACTCCTTTGTGACTTGTTAACTATTATGAGCTCTAAGTTTCTTCCAAATAGCATGTGCCTCTTTGCTTGGGAGCATAATGGGGTTTTACTGAGCTTGAGAGGTTTTATGGACACCCTTAGAAATTAATGGAACATCTTTTACAATTTTGCATTTAACAAGGAATGTTCATTCCTCCTTGACTTCATTAAGACAAACTTTATGTTGGCATTCAATCGTAGAAGTCAATGAAATATATTTTTCTGATAAAAAAATCCTTACCTTCAACTTGCATGGCAAATTCCTCTGTAACCTGTTGGACCTCTATTTTAGTTCTCTCTTCCTTTTCTAGGAACATATTCTTTGGCTCTTACTCCTTAACTTCTTTTGTTTTTGAATTTTCCTCTTTATTTCTCAACCTTCTTATGTATTCATACTGACCTCTTTTATTTGAATACCTCACTTCGAGTAACCCCAAATAATCATCAAAGGAAACTTGAGATTTAAAACTATAAGGTATATCTTGATATTGGTCAAGGATTGTGGTGGCCTTAAGTTTGCACTTTTCCTTGTCCTTTTGTATTTTAGTCAATGCCTCTTGAATAGGATCTATATCTTCTTCCCTTTGTAAAAACTTTGCTTGAAGAAATATGGGTCAATTAATTGCTGGATGAGTCCTTTGGGTAGCCTTGTTCTGATTTATATTCTGCAAGGCTCTTATCATCTCTTTAATGGATTCTTTTATTGTCTTTTGAATGTTTCTTGTCAAATTTCTCTAACTTTGATTGATAGCTTCATGCAAGAAATTCAATTATTCTATAGGTATTTTTTTTTGTCTTCCATGATTTCCCATCTGATTCATAGGTTGACAAGATCATAGCTCTGATACCACTGTAATGTCCATTTCTCGCTCTTTATAATCTCTGAATTTTTTTTCTAATATTGTGTATCAATAACATAATAAGCAACAACATACAAGATTAATATTCTAAACCCTATAGATAACACCAAGACCCCATGGATTTATTTATTTCAATAAGTTGAAAATACAATGCAACTAAAATCTTTTATTGTGATGAGCTGATACTTAATGAATATTGATGACAAGACAACTGAATATTGAAATAACACATACAAAAATCCCTGGTTATATAATATGTAGAGTACAATCCAACTTTATTGTGGACATACAACGGAAAATACTCATTACAGATCTGCGCTGAATATCTAATCATAAATATAGTTTACAACAGTATACAAAATTACTATATCAGTGGTACGAATCATTGTAGCGATGGTACATGACACTGTAGAAGTGATACAGATCACTATAACAACGGTACATATCACTATAACAGCAGTACAAATCACTATAGCAGCACTGTAGCAAACTGAAAATGGAATAAATTTCAATTTTTCGGCACAAATATGATCCCTGGATGGAATCACCACAACTGGAATTAGAGGGTTTCCGTCCTCCAATCCTGCACACTAAAGGGTTTTTGTCATTGGGTGAAAAGATGAACACAAAGGCTCAAGCTCTGGAATAGGGTTTGATTTGAATGAGTAATGAATACTAATTCTTTTTGAGCTTCAATGAGTAATGAATACTAATTCTTTTTGAGCCCAGCGCTTCCTTTTATAATAATCCTTTTAATTCCGACCGTAAAAACATTAAAAACACTTTAATAAAATATTATTTTTTGGCCTGCTTTATAATAATAACATTAATACATTTGTGTCTTTTTACCATGTTATGAAAATAGAGTTATTTGGACAACTTAAATTATTATTATTAAATTATTTCCTTAATTTATTTGGCTACAAGTGTCCTTTTATGCGACATAGAGCAACCAAATAGCAAGTTGTCTATGTTCTCGGGTTTGGTTGCCATGCATCCTGCACCGAATTTATTTGGCTCCTTTGTGCCAACCTTGCTATGTCTTTTGCTGTGTTGGGCTTGTTGAAAGAGCCACTGAGTTCTGCAAATTGAAGAACCTGCTCCTAAAGCTCTAGAACCTCCTCTATACACCTTGTTGACAACACAAAAACCTTGATTTATCTCATTGATCATCAGTAGGAGCCACTCTCCCAGATCTATCCAAACACCTTTGGGTTCATTGCATACCTTGCCATGTGCAACGATGCGTTCATAAGATTCTACCTAGATTGAATGATTGGTCTAATCCTCTCATCCTAGAGTTGCACTATGCAATTTCATGAATTAATTTTTTTGTGTTTTAAAATTTATTAAGGTTTTATTTATTTTACTTTATCTCTAATTTTGTCAAGTTTCCCCCTTTAGGGTAGACGAGTCTCTCAATTTTCGGTGCAGCTTTCTGTGAAATGGGGATGCAAGAAGTCTCCTTGGATTGCCCTTTTAAAGAGATGCATAGAGGATGGGGGATAAGTTCCCTTGAAGTTGCTTTTTTTGGGGACATTAGGGGAATGTGGGAGAAACTCCCCATGAGTTTCTCATTTCTAGGAATGAGAACTTGGAACTTGTGCAACTTCCTTGGACTCCCTAGGCTCAGGTGCGAGTTCTTTAGTAACACTGGAATTTGTTTACTATAAAAAGATGTTACAATGAAGGAAAATAACTTTTCCTAATAAGACCCCTAAGGCACCTAGGCGAAGCAGTGATTGAGAAGGTATACTCCACAAAGAGACCGTAAAAGCGACTCTGACAAGTGAGTAGTTACTGCAGACGAAGTGCAGTCCTAGCCACAAAGACATTGCTGATGAAGTGCAGTCCTAGTCACAAAGACTGCTCAAATGGTCAAAACTCTCAGATAAAACATTTCTCAGCAGCTAGAAATGCAGTTGTCAAGACTCAAACCTCTCCTAGGGCAACAAGAATGAAATAAATCCCCACCGCTGCAGTTGAAACTTCTGCTACTCTGTTTCTTCTGTTTTGTATCGGTTTTCAAATTCTTGCCCAGAATCTGAGAGATTAGAGGAATTCTAAAAAGAAATGCCAACTGGAGGCCCGAGGGTAAGCAGGAAGCAGTCCCATTGAACAATGGTTCTCAAAGCTAGCTTAAAGCTGAAAATGGTCCCAGGTTTGATAATGGAGGCAGTTAATGCAGTGTTAGGTACTATTTGGCTGTGAATCCTACATGTGTTGAATCTTAGGGTTAGAGGTGTGACAGAGAGCGTATGCCAAAAGAAATTATGATAGCAGTGGACAACAGTGGAGGGTCCCATAAGAGAAATTGATGCCGAAAAGGGATATGAAACCCTCACTCTGGAATGCAGAAACAATCCAAAGAGGAACTTCAATGTGTATAAAAGGCCTGATACCAACTGATTTATTATAATTGAGTGTCTACATACGTAAGAGGCATATATTTAAAGGCTAAAAATCTTATAAAGACATTTAATGTTTCTAACTCCCAGCTTCCAACTTCCATCTGTCTACCTACTTTTTAATTTATTTCTATTTACCATTTTGCTGAATAATTGCATTAACTCACTTATGTCTGGATTGACTGATTTATAACTAAGTTGATTTAAGATACTAACTATAATGGACTTTCTCATTAACTCTGCTGTATTTTTTTGGGTACAATTCTTAGGTGGACCAATGTATAGTATCTATCTTCATATCAAGAGTGTTTGTTTTAAAGTTCACTTTATTTTTCTCTTTGTATTCCAGGCTATCTTATGCACTTTACCATTGCACCAAATCTGATCGGCCTTCCAGCAATATCTGTTCCTGTAAGTGAATCTAAAATATATTCTCATTTCAAATTTCAACGATGAATCTAAAAGCCTACTTGATATATTAATTACTTTTTCTTTTTTGGATTTCAAGTTATCCTCTTTGAATTAGTATGAATATGATACTAGTTGTCATTTCTTATGTTTTGTAACTACATCACATGCTGAAAACGTTTTCAGGTAGGTACATTTAAAAGCTTATTCATAAAGGTTCAATTTCTTAAAATTGGATTTGTAAAAAAGCAATGCAAGTTGCCAAAAAAGTTGTCAAACATGCTTTCAGTATGCTGCCCCTATCCATATTGAACATCTTATCGATAAAATCTCTCAATCCCTCCTTTACGCAATAATCATCAATAAGAACCTCTCCCAAACTATATAACATACAGTTCCTATTAAATTCAGAGGTTTCTTAACATCCTGTATATTGCAGATGCAAAAAATGGAAATTTTCAACTTGTGCCTTCCAAAACAGTTAGCTTATCTAAGAAGGAACATGTAGAAGATGTAGCAATAATGTTTATGAGCAGCTTCTAACTTCTACTGTCTACTTAACCAAAACAGTAGAGCACCTTGATGTCATGCAAGTCTGCTTTGTATCCTATATTTGATTTTTGATCTTTGAGAATTGCTTTTTACAAGGAACGTTGTTATGGAAAACCTTCCATAAACCTCATACATAGGATGGAGTGATCAAGATGGCAGTTTGGAACACCTCCCCTTAAGATGATCATCTTCCTGGGGTTACATTTTCTTTACCGGTGCTCAGATTTTGTAATCGTAAGATGTGCCGGAAAGCTTAGGATTTTCTCTAAGTAATTCCTCTTCACTTTGGTACATAAGGTTTTCCGAGAAACTACTTTGAAAGGCTTCGGAAATGCAAAATACAAAAACGTATAAAAACATCCAAATTGAAATATAATGTTTTAATGAGTTCTACTTCATGAAATCCTCTTCATTTCTTTGGGGGACACTTGTTACTGGGCTTTTCAGACTCTCTTGTCTCATTTAATTTTCTATTTTAAAACTTTTTTTCCATGCTAAAAATAGTTATAAATGAATTGTCATCTGAATGTAGAAATCAAAGTGTTATAGGGTCACATCTCTTCTCAGAGATTTCTCCTTTTTTGTAAATTACTTTACACTGCAGTAACATCTAGTTCAATTTCCGTTGTTTGCTGTCATAACACATTAAATTTTTGCAATTTATTGTGTTGCCCACTAGATTTCCAATTAAATTTGGATCATGGAGAGCAACAAGAAAACGTATGTGTTTGTGTGCAATACATTGTTAGCATGTTAATGCTGGATGATAATGTAAGGGGATGAGATGCATGATAATCTTTACCAAACCTTTTGGGTTAGAAGCATGGCATAGCCATAACCAAACCTATCATAGATAGACGCACTTTAGCATTCATTGCTAGCATCCCATTGGGAATTCATGACTTCAACCAACTTGCTATATCCATTCAAACACATAATACATCATGCCCATTGGAATAATTAGCATAATGGGATTCACGACAGGGCTTTTTAGAATACAGTTACCTCTTCTTCAAGTGCGTCAACTTCCCCTCTTATACTTTAGAAGAAAAATATCATTTTGTATGACAAAGGATAGTGTTTTTTTTGCACAAAGTTTGGTTGTGTTGGACATCAAACTAGTAAGGAGCATTTGGAAATAAAGGCAAGTTTAATATTGTGCGATTCATCAATTGTTACTTCTTTCTTTCTATGGGTTCAATTGTCTAACATGGTATTAGAGCCAAGAGTTTAATCCCTTGACCCCATGTTGTAATGTCCCCAAATGGGACAATTAGGCCAAGTTGGGGTTTTCCAACAAACCCTTATGTGAATCTGAAAATAATCTAAAATCTGCCCTAAAACCAACAAACCCTAGTAGCGATAAATGCCCAATTTTCAAGTAACAACACTTCAAAATAACCCCAATAATTACTGAATATGAAACTAAAATAAAGTACCTCTTTTGTGGCAAGATGGAATGGCGATGTGGCTAGAATTTCCTTGCAATAATTATGATTTTTAAGATTCTGGTACAGCTGTGTTTTTCCCTTCTAATCAACCTTGAAACCCTTGCACAAACTCTCAATAATTATGACAAAAATCCCCGCAATTTATTAGGGCTTACAAAGAATATATTAGGGCTACAAATAGTTCAATTAGCCTTTCCAAACAAGTCACCACACTTAGAAAAATAGGTAGAAGCAAATATGAAAATCAAACCCTTGTTCTAACCCTTTAACAAGGTCTCCAAGTTCTTCAAATCAATTCGCCCCACTTGAAAAATTATTAAAATAATTTTCAGAATATAAAATAAATTATTTTCTTCAATATTAGAGCCCAAAAACACTCTAACAACTTGCCCAAATGAATTGCTCTCCACTAGGAAAAATTATACAAATAATTTATGAATTAATTACCTTATTTCCAGCCCTTAATCCACTCAAAATCAGCGTGATAATGATCAAAAAGTAATAATAATATTAAAAATATTATTATTGCCTTGGACTTGATGTTTGTCACTGGAAGCAAGTCCAAGCATGCCCTAAGGCATTCACCCCACCCTCCAAGGAAGTTGCCTAGCTTGGGAGTCTTCTTGCTGCCCTAGAGTGGTTCGCTCCTCTTTGACCTGTAATTTATAAATTTTCAACTCTCTACTAAGTTTGATTCAATCCCCAATGAAGATGGTATTCCAAAACACCTTTGTAAGTCCAATTATATGCAACCATGCAAATCTAAAGCACAATTACAGTCCTTGAATAGAGTTTCCCTGAATGAAGGAATGAAGTTTTTCGTCCTCAAATCCTTGGCACACTTGAAGGTTTTCGTCCTCAAGTAGTGGTGAACAAGCTTAACATACTTGATCAAAAATTCAATATTTCAAATTAGCATAAACTTTCAAATGAATCCTCAATTGCTCTTTATAGTCATCCCCAAGGGTGGTGCCCAAATTGAAAGGATGTTATTTTTGAATCATAAGTAATTTTACTTTTTTAAATTTCATTTTTGAGGGGTTAGTCTCTCATGACCCTTAAAAGTCCCCTACTTAAGTGATAATTAGACCAAAAGTACTTTTTGGATAACTCAACTGAAAATTAGAATACTCAAGTACTTTTCAACTTTTTGCTCTTTGAATGGCCCCTTCATAGTTTCCTTTTCTTTCTTTCCCTTAGCTTTGTGGGAACAAAATCAAGTTAAGGGTCCATAAGCAAGCTATGCCAAAAAGGGGGACATTACACATGTATTGTGTAGCAAATTTATGATTGTTTTGGAATTTGCATACTATATGTTGGCTAAATATGAGAAGATTAAGAAAGGCACCACATATGACCTTGTGTGGTTAAGGAAACGCATAGAGCATGCATGAATATGAGGATGGAGGACAAGCATGGACAAGGGGCAACTATAAGATGTTAAATATAGTCAATGAGAGGTCAATGTTTTATGTGATCATGATGGCATAAGAGAGGAAAGTATAAAAAAGGGCAATTGATGTAATGTCCCTTTCTATACAAATTTGAACAATTTCGGATTTTACGTAAACACTTGTTTTTTAAATTAGTAATTAAATATTTGATTCTACAATTGCTTACACAGATATAACAAAATTGTAATTTCACAAGAAACTATTAGCTTTGTTTCAATTCTTTAATCCTTTTACAAAATGGGTTTATTGCCAAAATCATATTACAAAGGAATGCTAACAACATTTAAGAAATTCCAACCTTATACTTGTTCGAAGGGCAGAGTGCTACTGCTAAAATGCTGGAATTTATTCGTTGTTCTTATTTTTGCAACTTAGTCAACACTGTTGTATTAAATGATGCACCCAAGTTGTTGCTTTAAATTGCGATCTGCAATCATAACATTAAACCCTACAGCAAGATGAAAACTTACAAATATGAAATCCTAGTGCTTTGTTGAATTGATATTTGAAGATTTCGATGTAGCACACTTGTAATTTTTGGATGAAATTACCTCAAAGGTTTAAAGGGTTTTCGTCTTTGAACCTAAATCCGAATGGTGAGGGTTTTCGTCCTTACAATTCATTCGAACTATAAGGGTTTTCATCCTTAAGCTGAAAACCGATGAACTAGAAAGTTCAATCAATTGAGATATATTAATAATAAAAATTGAATGATTTACAATGAAGACTCTCAATATATAGACTCAATTGTCACTTTTAGGATTAAGGTTATACTTTTAGGTTTAGGGTTTTATTTTTCATTTTTACCCTTTTCCTTTATTTTCACTTTTCCTTTTTCTCACCCTTTTTTTATTTCTAATAATAATAAAGTAATATTAAGTTGTCATTTTTTTAAAATAAAATAAAAAGGAAGTCATTTAAACAACTTAAAATATTAACTTTATTATTTTTTACTTTATTTGAAAAAGGGGATATAATTGTCCACCATTCTCAAAGATTGTTTGTCCTCAAGCAATGCCTAAACCATCTTGCATATACCAGGTTCCCAAACCAATTTTTTTGTTTCTTCCATTCCTCCTTGTGATGCTTCTCTAGTTGTCTTAGTTATGCTCAACTTTGAATTTGCATCTTCTGGGTTTCCTGGAAATTGTTCTTCATGAAAAATGTGCTCTCCATTCATCTCACTGAAAACCGTTGTAACAATTTGTGGTTCTTCTTATGAAGTGAAAAGACCGAGCTAAACTTCATAGTGAGGGCATCAACCCTTTCCTGCATTTCCTCAGATGTAGTTAAGGCCTCTTCTGCAATTTCGATGATCATATCTATGTCTTTAATCACACACAAATATTTTGATTTTATTGTTTCCAATGTACTCTTGAGTTTTTACTATTTGTAAATCTGCAAGAGTGACTTTATGCTTAGTGCTAACAATATTTATCTCATGCATAGTGTTGTTCTCCGCCACAGTTTGAGCACTCTACAAAAGTTAGATCTTCAATGAGCCTTTTCATACTATCCAACTCTATTAGGACTTGCACCTCTTTCTCTTCTGTCATCAACAGTTGTAGCTATTCAATCTTCTGCTTTACTTTCTTTGTTTGCTCTTGGCTGAATTGTTGTAATTCAACTAACTTTGATGTTGATTTCTTATCAATTTCTGCTTTCTCAACCCTTTGAGATTCTGTTGCATCTAACACTTTTTCTGGGTCTTCATCTAGCAACGCTTCTACATGTCCTTTGCCTAGACAAGTGTGGCTTGGCTTCCAAGGTTCTTTGTATGAGAATCAAAGTTTTTGTTTTCTAAGATCATTTTTGCTGCCATCTTTCTTAGAGTTCTTGTTTAGTTCAGCTATCATTTTTGTTGTTAAGTATGGTTTCAACTTTTCTTCACATTGATCAACCATACTTTTAGCTAGTGCACGCATTATTAGTGAAACTTCCCACACGTTCTTACATTAGTCAATAAAATTGATAAGAGTGGTTGGACAATATCGTCACTCATTCAAAATCAATGCACTATAATTGTTTGCATTGAGAAAACAATATTTTTTGCATGATTCTTATGAACAATGGCAAATAAATGTTCAAACATTTGGAGAATAAGATCATCACATTCAAGATTTAACATTACAACACAAGATTTGACTTTTGCAACAATTTATTAAATTTTAACCCTCTTAGCAAAATAAGGACTTGATTTTATCCATACCTCAGAAGCTTTCTACAATCAACTAGAATATTTCCCTCATGATGATATTGTTGTATGGTTTTTCAAGAGTTGTTGTTCTTGTAATTACACTTATACAAGTGATAGCTACAAGTCTCATATCTGGATCTAGGTGTCTCAAAAGCTTGGGCTTAGCCAAATGAATCATCAATGGATTCACTGCGCATAACATAGACTTAGAATCTGATTGTCTTATCATGTAGAACTAGTTTTCCACTTCCTCCAAAATCTTGAGCAGAACATTTTTTGAATGAGATGGTTGCTCAAGTTTCTTCCATGCTCTGTAAAGCTTTATCCTCAAATTATCTTTACTCATTAATTCTATGATTCACAAGCTATGCATCAATTAGTATATACAAAATATTAATTCTTTCCAACAGGCTGGCAAGATTACTAGCTCTGATAGCACTGTAATGTCCCTTTTCAGACAAATTTGAACAATTCTGGATTTTACATAAGCCCTTGTTTTCTAAATTGGCAATTAAAAAAATGATTCTACAATTGCTTTCAAAGATATAACAAAATTGTAATTTCAAAATAAAGTATCAGCTTTGTTTCATTTCTTTAATCGTTTTACAAAATGGGTTTATTGCCAAAATCATATTACAAAAGAATGCTAGCAATATTTATGAAATTCCAACCTTCTACTCGTTGCTGGAAGGGCAGTGTACTGCTGATAAAATGCTGAAATTTATTCCTTGTTATTTCTGCAATTCAATCAACGTTGTATTAAATGATGTGCCCAGGCTCTTTTGCTTTAGATTGGATCTGCAATCATAACATTAAACCCTACACCAAGTTGAAAACTTACAAATCTGAAACCCTAGTGCTCTGATGAATTGATGTTTGAAGATTTTGATGTATCACACTTGTAATTTAAGGATGAAATTAACTCAAAGGTTTAGAGGGTTTTTGTGCTCAAAACTAAATCCAAATGGTGAGGGTTTTCGTCTTCACAATTTGTTCCAATTATAAGGGTTTTCATCTTTATGCTAAAAACCGATGAACTAGAAGGCTCAATCAATTTGTAAATATTGATAATAAAAATTTAATAATTTACAATTATGATGACTCTCAATATATAGACTCAATTGTCACTTTTAGGATTAGGGTTAGACTTTTAGGTTTATGGTTTTACTTTTCACTTTTACCCTTTTCTTTTCTTTTCACTTTTCCCTTTTCTCACCATTTTCTTTTATTTCTAATAATAATAAAGCAATATTAAGTTGTCATTTTTTTTAAAAATAAAATAAAAAGTATGTCTCTTAGACAACTTAAAATATTAAGTTTATTATCTATTTACTTTATTTGAAAGAGGAGACATGACAAAGGATATGGCCAATTTATGTAAAACGTTTCAGTACTACACATCATTTTGGATGCCCTATATGCAGTTGGCTTGATCGAAGGTACTAATGGATAGATACATTCCATTGTGTTTTAGCCATTAACCCAACAAAATGTAGTTAGTTGAGCAGATTGATGTAGATCCTTCACTCGTGTACTAACATCTTTGGTACTAACATCTCTAGTCCTAACATTGCTTAGAGGTGCTTATGCACTTTGTGGTTCTCCTTTCCTTGTATGTGTACTAAAAATTACAAGCTTCTATTAAATATAATGGCATATCCCTTGTTGAGGTTTTCGTTCCACATTGGTATCTGCCTATCTATTCATTATAAAAACCCGTAACAGAAAAAAATGTTTAAGTGCGTATTTATCCTTGACAATAAAGACAAGATAAGAAAGGCTTATAACGCGTTACATGCACCTATAAGGGTTTGGCATGCAATTCCCCGTGTTGATGTGTAAACTTCCTTCTCTCTAGTCCTAACATCACTTAGAGGTGCTTGTTACAATTTGCGGGTCTCCTTGCCCAATAGAGTGGCATATCACTTGTTGAGGATTTTGTTTCACATTAACATCTACATAGCTACTAACCAAAAAAGTGCAAAAAAGGAAATTAGTGATGAGTGTATGATTTCATCCCACATTGACAATCATTGTGAGACAAGGAAGGCTCATAAAGCATTACATGCACCAAGATCTTGGAAACAGACTTTGGGATGCAAGTCTCCATGTTGATGTGTTAGAATTTTCCTTCTCTCTGATACTAACATTGCTTAGAGGTGCTTGTGTGTTTTGTGGGTGTCCTTGCCTCATGAGTATTTCCAATTTGAATATTCTACAAAATAATGGGCTTTAATAAAATATAGTGACAAGTCCCTTGTTGAGGATTTTGTTCCACATTAATATCTACCTAGTCTTCACTAAGTAGACCACCTGAGTGGGAAGGGATTTGATTGATGGACCTTCCCGATTCCATATACTCGTGGGATTGTTGTGTAAACATGCACTAAGGACGAAAAACTGTGGTGAGCTTAGGGAGCTTCTCTAGTGGTTGGGATAGTAACCTATAGGTTTGAGCCCCAAGCCTCACCATCTTAAAATTTAAAAAAAACATATCCCATAAAATTTGTGGGTTCTCTGCAGATGTTCCAGAAATGCGTGCCCCCAATGTTTGGTCCCCAAAACTATGTGAAACTTTACTGTTTGATGTATAAATATTTTTCCCTCAACTTTTTAGGGTGCAACTGAAGGGAAAACAGATGTACAATAAGTGATACAAACTATATATAAAAACATTCATAAAGTACACCATCGAAAGCCATAGAATTTAATCATAAATAAGGCACATCATTGATGCACACATTCTTTGTAAAACATAGGCAAGGCAATTCATAGAGAGGTCAGCGAACTCCTTTTTTTCAACATAAAGGTTCATTTAGGTTGGGTTGCGATAGGTGTAGGCAACCACTAATACTCAATCAACTAGAATAACTATGAAATTAATAAGGTCTATGTATGAAATTTATCCTCCTGAAAAATTCTGAAGAAGTTCTAGCTACGAACCCACTAGGCTCCTCTAGATATACCAGTTCATAGTTAGGGATTAGGTTTTTAGATGCATATATAAGCTTCAGGGGTTCCTAGGAAAACAATCCGTGCAAATCATATTCATGTATCTCAATCTAGTGGCCTCCCACTTTACATTGGTGTTCAAGAAAGCATAAGTTGCTTTCTTATTGTCGATCATATTTTATAATGGATTGGAAATAGTTTGGATCATTTCTACTATCAACGTAAATATTGGTCCCACTTACCTATCAAAAGATTGATTCTGATTATATTGGAGCCCTTTGTTGTCTTCAACAATGAAAACTCAATCTAGTGTTTAACACAAGTATATAATATTATTCAAGACTCAAGTATTGATAATGTTAAAAATAATTTAAACAAATTTTTGCTTGAACATACTTGTAATTGCTGAATTGTTTTTTATGCTTCTTCTAATGTGAATTTACTAAAGGCCCATAAATTTTGAATATGAATGCTATACGATATGGAAAGAAATGTTTTTTACATTTTTCTTTTTTTGAAATTGTACAAGCACCATCATTTCTGTGCTTTTTTGACACCAAGCATAATTCTTATGATGTGTTCCAAATAATTTTTTGATATAGGTGGGTCATGATAAGGATGGACTCCCTATTGGATTGCAATTGATAGGTAAGCCATGGGCAGAGGCTACCCTCTTACGCGTGGCTTCAACAATAGAGGTAAATGTTTTTATCGAAGATTCGAATGTTTTAAGAAAACTAATTGTATTATTATGTTAGAAGTATGCAAGTAGAGTCTGGCATAAAATTGATTGTTAAACCACATTTATTATTGACTATACTTCCAAGAGTAAAGAATATTAGTTTTCAAATCAAGGAGTTTTTGAGTAAAGACATAATAACGTTTTCTCTGTTCTCCTAGACTTCTCTTTTGTGGCTTTTGTTCCAAATCAAGTGCCAAGTTGGTTAGTCCTAGGTAGAAATTGGTTTGAAAAAAAAAAAATGTCCAATATTTGAGAATTAATTTTTGGCATCAGTATTTGAGGATTAATCTGGTCAATGCTCTCGTCCTCTCTGTTTTCAGTTTATATAAAATCCACAAGGTCTGCTTGCCAAGTTCCCTGCTTTGTCTATGATGGTTATTTATAAGAATTAATAGGCATTAATTGTAAATCTATAATGTTGACATGGCACTAGTTTGCCCAGCCAGTAATTCACCACATCGAATATACGCATTATATATCAATTCCACCAGGAGTCAAAATTCCAAGTTATTTCTGATAAATATGATGATTACAGAATGATTTTATAATTGAGAACCAATTACACAATTATCCATTCTCAGACCAAATTTGTATCCAGTGTCACTTCCCTCTTAGGCCGTCCTCTAGTAATTGGAACATACAACTGACTACTACTCTCTTATTGGGGATCGTAACAGAACCCCTTGCTGTAAAAAACTTATCTCGGTGAGTTCAACTTCTCTAATGGAAGTTGTAGTCTGCAAAGTTTCTTCGCGAGGCATAAATAATTTACCTGTAATCAAGAGGTATGGTTGCTGTCATGCAGCAAAATTTTTAAAGCTAACCATTGAGGATAGAAAGTCACATGGAAATTTAAGTTTCTTGTGTCTAGAATATAAATGTAATTTTCATGGGTATTTAAATAGCCATCTTTGGTTTCACTCTTCTAGATAACTTATTTTCTATTTAGTGTCTTGCTAAGCATATGCGATTAGCTTATTTTGTAGACCCTGGATCCTCATTAATATAGTTATACATGCAAGTTTGTATGACCTTCCCACACCTTATGTACGGTTCCACCTTATCTAGTTGACATTTATTTGATCATTTGCTGAAATGAATATATATGATCTTTTTCTCCCATTTCCTATCTAAAGTATGTGCATTGTGCGTAATCCAAATGCACAAGTTTTGCATTAAAGAGGCCATTGGTTGATTTTTTTGGTGAGAAATAAAGACAATTCGTGTAAAAAATGTACTTCTGATGGTGTGTTTACTTTTCCTTCACAGGAACTTGCGCCACCTCAAAAGAGACCCATTGTATTTTATGATGCTCTGAAGGTGATGTGCAGAAAAATACACACTGAGAACTATATGTCCAAGTAATTTTTATATTTTGTGTCCAATTATTAATGACTGGTGCACTTTATGACTTGCAGGGAATATGAAAACAGACGGTGTTCTTGGAATTCAGCAAAAAGTCCATTTGTAAATACATATGTGCATTCTGAACACAATAATGTGTCAAAATTACTTATGGTTTCTGACATAAGTCATGCTAATAGCAAAAAATCATCTGCACAAATTTTCTCTTCTGGACCCTAAACTTTTATTTCTGGCTGCATTCTGCCACTGATACTTCCAATATTTTGTATATTTTATTAATAAAATAAGTGGTGTCAATGGAGTGTGTTATTGATGAAAACTGTTATTTGTTCTATGCTTGTCCTGTGGAAAATATATTACTAGGCATCCTAATATTGGTTAAAATAATGACATCAGCATGCTCTCAGGGTCTTTTTTCAAATTCCTTGAATTGGGAAGCGTAATGTTCTTAAATTTGTAACAGCTCCCCTTCTACATATGTTAATAAACTATCTATTGGCTGGCACAATAAAGTTCTATAAATTACATCAATTGGATAATACAGCTGAGTAGGAAGTAGATTCTAGGATGTCATTCTAATGGAAGGGAGCTTTATATTGAGATCTTGTTCTGAGAAACTTGGCACAAATGGAACGCAGGTGGCAATTTGATCAACTTTTCTTCTCACTAGCTGGTTCTGGAAACAATATTCCTGTCTATTTACAATCTGAATTTCAAATGTATGGACTAAAAAGAAAAAGGCATCAAATATGTTTGGGAATAATACCAGGTAGCAGGGTCGCATTCTTGTGGTGATAAGGTTCAAGGCAACTTTGAATGATAATGTGACAAACCTTGACTATGGTGATCTGGTGGCTTTTCTCCTTTTGCCTCTTAAATTTTAATTGGAATGGGCATATATAAGAAATACATCGACTATATTGTTGTTTTGAGATTGGCATAAGCATGTTAGACCTCATCTATAGTAGGACATGATGTAGTGTCCCCAAATGAGACGATTTAACCAAAAAGGGGTTTCTCTCAAAATCCACAATTTTTAGAATTTCGAATTTAGAAAAAATCAGCAAACTCTCTTTGTTGTAATTACACTTCCAAATTGAAAATTAATTTCAATTCACATTGAAATAAATAACAAATAAGTACCTTATGAATTTGGTTACCAATGACTCTTACCGCAATGAAAAAATAGCTTAAAATGAAAATTTCAATCTTTGAAACTCTAGCACCACACTAGTTGAATTGAAGTCCTTTTCCACTTTAATTCATGTTCAAGCTTAGTCCAATCCAATTGCCAATATTCAAAAAATTGTTGCAATAATTAAATCAGAATGAAACCCTTGCAAATCTATCCTCAACAAATATTATCTTCGACGAACGACAAAAAATTCAAAAATTCATAACTCCCTCAATATTTGGAATTATGATGCAAATAAAAGTTCAAACTGATCACAAAAATAATGACTATCAAATAAAAATAATTTAAGAATTTTTTTTCTATGAGGTCACCGAAACTTGCTCCAAAATTTTGAAAACACTAGTTTTTAGAATTTACCTCTTCAAACATCAATCCCTCAATCCCAAACAAGTCATCACACTTAGGAAAATTAATGCAAATAATAATCAGATTTATTGTGTTCAAGTTGGACTTCAAATAATTACCCTGTAATGAGCATAACCGAATCTGAGCTCAATCTCTTCAATCTCTTGCCTTTGTAATTTCATCAAACAGTTGGTGTGCAAGTCTTGTTTGTTGATTTGTTGTTTCAGTTGGATATTGTTTGTTTGCAATGAATGCCCAAATGATTTGAATGCTTGGAAAAGCTTCTAAGATGTCTAGGAAATGATTTAGATGCAATACAATGTTCTTTTGGATTTTTTAAATGCAAATAGATAAAACTACATGAAGTAAAATGCATCTATAGCCAACTAGGATTTTAACAAACAATTGCCATGCATACTAATAATCTGAGTACAAATAATATTAGAATGCTCAATTGCAACTATATGTGACCAGCAATTTATATCTCCTTGATTGCAATGAATGTCCAATACAATGTTCATATAAATTGGCCAAGATTCTTGGCAATTACAATGTTATCAAAATATTACAATGTTGGTATAGATGCACACATACAGCTACAACAGAAACTATCCTATATGCAATGATATTGAGAACAAATTATAGAGGACCTTGATTGCTTGATGATGCCCTTGATGATAGTTGATGAGGCAATCAATAACCATGCACAGTGATCACTTTCCAAGCCAAATTGACCCTCCAAGCTAGTCGTCGTTGCTCTGATGTGAACGCAGAAATAAAATAAAATCCAGCACTTCTCAACTTCCAATCAGACCAAATGGAGTCACGTAGACTCCAAGAGACAAGCGCCTCCAACCTTTAGCAAAGTCAAACCAAAATGAATCCTCCTTATGCAAAATTGTGGATTTTTATGCAGACTACAGATGTTTGTAATTTTTGATATAAAATTTAGATTCTTTCCAATGCAAGTCACCTCCTAAATGCCAAGATGAATGAAGACTTCAACACCCAAAAATGTCTCCAACAATGTACCAATCGAACTATGCAAAATTGGCCTTTGGCCACTAATTTTGCCCCGCTGAGGTGATTGAAGTACCACTTCCACAACTGCAACCCTTCAGAAGATATTTCACTTCTCAGTTATGCTATCAATGGGAGTTTTTCATTTCCAAAGACAATGCTAATATTCCGCAGAAACTCTTGTCTCCACAAGATGCTCATCAAATAGAAATGTCAATAACTAGATGCTAAGAAGCAAGCCAACAACATATATTTATTCTTTTTCCCCAAGGGGTCGACCCCTTTAGAAGCTTCCAAATAAACAATATAATATTATAATATATTTACATTTTATTTTAATATAAAAATATAATTCATAAAGTGCAAATATAAAAATATACCACATTGTGTTATCGAACATCCAAGATATCCAAAGAAATAATTATCCAAGCATCCAACGAGCCAACCGATCTCTGGGTGATAGCTGAGAGGACCCTCTATCCATGCCCTATTAGCCTGCAAGGGCCATTGATAAGATAACCATGTTGATACATGTCTAACTGGAAGGGAACATTATAGTCCGCCCCCTTGAAATTGCTTGTCGCCAAACAATCTCAACTCCGAATGCTGTAAAATCTCATCACTCTCCCAAGTAACATCCTCAATCGGCAAGTCCCTCCATTTAATCAAATACTCCCTGATAACTCAGCAGCACAAATAGCTCTCCATGTCCAAAATAGCCTCGGGCACCAGAATCAACTTCCCCTCGTCATCCAAGGGCGGTAAAGTCGTGGAAGGAACCACACGATGTCCTAATGCCTTATTGAGACGTGATACATGAAATACATTATGTACTCTGCTATCTGCTGTCAACTCCAACTCATAAGCCACCTCTCCTACTCTCTTGATGATCTTGAATGGTCCATAGTAATGCGACTTGAGTTTCTTTGCACCACTCCTCTTAAGAGAGGACTGTCTCTAACGCTGCAACATTAAGTACACCATATATCCAACTTCAAATGAGCGCTCAACTCTCTTATGATCTACATATTGGTTTTGTTGGTTTTGTGCCTTTTGGATGTTCTCACGTAGGGATCTCATGATGTCATGGTTTTCCTGCAATAAGTCCTCAACACTAGGCACTCTGTTGTCACCTAACAATAAGTCTAGAAAGCTCGGCGCATCATACCCATACAAAGCCATGAATGGTGTCATCTGAATCAAGAGATGGTAAGTGGTATTGTAGCACTACTTGCAAAGATATAACCACCTAACCCAGTGCTTTTGTTGCCCTACAATATAATCCTTGAGGTATCCCTCCACCCACTTATTTACTATCTCCATCTGACCATCTGTCTATGGGTGGTAACTAGTACTCGGAGTGAGCTCGATCCCACATAGCCTAAATAGCTCCTGCTAGAAATGACTCATAAACCTGTTATCTCTATCGCTGACGATGCTCCTAGGCAACCCATGCAGCGTGAATACCTCATGGAAAAATAGCTTGGCTACTTGTGTAGCTGAATATGTAGTTGTGATTAAAAAAAGTGAGCAGACTTAGTTAAACGATCCACAACCACATAAATACAATCACGACCTTGGGCTCTCGGCAAACCAGTAATGAAATCCATCGACAAACTCTCACTTCCTATTAGGAATCGAAAGTCGCTAAAGTAAGCCTGCAGGGTATTTGTGTTCCTGTTTATTCTACTGACAAATAGGACACTCTCTGACATATCGATGAACATCTGACTTAAGGCCCTTTCAGGGGAATCTATCACGTATCTATTTGTAAGTTTTGAAATATCCAGGATGTCCTGCCATGGGTGTATCATGAAAGGTACTCAATATTGTGTTCTTCATCTCTGATCCTGGGGTCAAATAGATCCTTCCCTTGTAAATGATAAGATCATTTACAACTGTGTATCTATCATCTTGTATCGACCCCTCAACAACTCCTGAAGCCCAGGTGTCCTTAGCATACTCTGCCACTATCAGGTGTCTCCAATCCTCCACAATCCCAACAATGGAGCTCAAATGTGGCTGACGAGATAAGGCATAACAAACTACATTTGGTGTCCCTTTGACAAAGGCGATGTCAAAGTCATAGGATTGCAGCTTGCTCACCCACTTCTATTGATGATCATTAAGGTCTCGTTGCCCAAGGAAGTGTCTCAAGCTGTTATGATCTGTCTTTACTACAAATTTACTACCCACCAAATACTCCTTGAACTTGGCCAATGCATGCATAATGGCCAACATCTCCTTATCATATATGTTGTAGCTCCTCTCTGGACCACGCAGCTTACGACTCTTAAAAGTAATTGGATGTTTGTCGTGCATGAGGATTGCACCTATTCCCTCCCCTGAAGCATCACACTGTAGCTCAAAGGGTTTAGAAAAATTTGGCAATGCAAGCACTGGGCAAGTAGTCATAATTAACTTGAACATCTCAAAGCAATCTTGTGCCTCTAGAGTCCAAACGAATGCCCCCTTCTTGGTCAAGTCTATGAGCGGTGCCGCATCCCGTGAATACCCATTAACAAATATGTGGTAGAAGCCACATAGCCCCAAAAACCCTCTAAGCTGAGTGAGATTCTCTGATGTAGGCCACTAAATGATCACCCTGACCTTGTCGGGATCCATGCGTACCCCATCTACGCTAATGATGTGGCCTACATATAACAACTCTGTCATACTGAAGTCACACTTGGATTGCTTGGCATATAAGGACTCCTCACCAAGAATACCCAGAACTGTGTCAACATGAGCAGTGTGATCCTCCCATGTTTTGTTGTACACCAAGATATCATCGAAGTATACCAGCACAAACCACCTCAGCTGTGAATGGAAGACCCTATTCATCATGGACTAAAAAGTCATAGGTGCATTGGTTAGCCCAAATGGCATAACCACAAGCTCAAAAAGCCCAAAATGACCCCTGAACGCTGTCTTCTCAATGCCTTGCTCCCTGACTCGAATCTGATGATACCTTGATCTCAAATCTATCTTTGAAAAATACTGGCACCATGTAACTCGTCTATCAACTCATCAATCCTGGATATGGGATATCTATTCTTGATAGTCCTCTTATTCAATAACATGTAGTCTATACACATCTGCAAGGTACCATCCTTCTTTTTGACCAAAACCAAGGATGAAACAAAAGGTGACTTACTAGGTCTAATGTGTCCCATAACAAGCAACTTGTTTATTGTCTTCTCTATCTCGTCTTTAAGCCGCTTGGGATGCCTATAAGGAGTGACTATCATGGGCTTGGTGCCCTCCTCCAACTCAATAATATGCTCAATTCCTCTATCTGGAGGTCTAGCCGGTGGAATATCATTGAACACCTTTGTATGCTTAATCCTTAATTCTTGAATGTCTGGATGGTAATCTAGCTTTTGTTGCTCTTCCTACATAGGCATCAAAACACATTTTGCTGCTCACTCAACCATTTCATGTCTCATGAGCCTCTCCATCTTCTTGAATGAGATCATCCTATAGCTGATGTCTCGGCTGGCCTTAAGAATATGAGTTTTCCCATCCACCTGGAATCTCATCTCCATCTCCCTGTGGTCAAGGGTGAATTTCCCAATGTCATGCAACCATCTCATGCCTAGAATCATATCTGTGTCCCCCATATTCACCACATAAAAATCAGCGTTGAACTCATAGTTGTTCAAGCACATAGGTAAATATGGAATCATCCTATCACATTTGAGGGTGTATCCATCTGAAACCTTAACTCTTATTCCCTCAAACACTTCTATCCTAATTCCACATCTCTCAACCAATTTGGCATCAATAAAATTATGTGTAGCTCATGTGTCGAGAAGAGTGATGATTTTTTGTCCTGCTAGAACCCCACACATCCAAAATGATCCCTCTTGTTGGATGCTGGTGATGTGTGACTCTTGTTGCCTTGTTTCCCTTTCATGTTCTTCCTCACTTTCAATGTTCTCTTCGTCATGATCAGCGCCTGAATCTTCTGAATCAGATCGCTAGTCTAATTTCTCAGATTCTGAATCCTCATAAAATGCCCACATAACCCTATTAGCTTTGCCCTTGGGTCTCAACGGACATCATGATTTGCATCATAGGGTCCCTTACAGTAGAAATAAAGCTTCATTTTCTTTAAATCATTAAGGGTATCTCGATCCAAAGGTGCTGTACTCTTCTCCCTTTCGTTCGGTTTGTCCTTTTTAGGAAATGATTTGTTGTCTTTTGAAGAAGATGACCCATAGGAGAACTTATTGTGAGGTGATACTGTCTCCATGCTACGAGCCTTTCGCATTGCCTCTTACAAGGTGGGGGGATCAAAAGCTTTGATCCATCCTCTCATAGGCTCATACAATCCCTCAATGAATAATATACCTAGCCTCCTCTTGAAAATCCCTATCACTATGATGGAAAGCCTCTGAAATTCACTTATGTATGTCTCCAGACTACCTCCTTACATCAACTATGCAAGCTCTCAGAATTAAAGTTCAGGGTCCTTATCAAAGCGCTCAATGAGCCTGTCAATAAACCCCTAATAGGTAGTAACCAATTGAAGCTGCAAGGTGTACATACTGTTGGGTGAATATTTTGTCACCAGCTAACTGATGGAAAAAATAGGCTACTTCAACCACAACATAGGGAGATTGGTCGGCCAGATGTGCAGGTTTGCCACATCAAAAGGGGACAAATCTCTCCTCTCATCAAGGGGAGGTTCCCTTATAACTATGAGGATCTATATACTATAAATATATGCAAAAAATAACACTCAGGGGTAGGACAACACCATCCATCTCTCTTTTTTCAAAGATGATGCTCACAAACAAAGGAGAAATCCAGGCGAAAACACTGAAGGCACTTCTCTTCTTTCAAAAGTGGTCTTACAACAAATAGTCAGAGTTCTTTCTGGTAGGTAACAAGTAACTGGTAACAAGGGGGCATAGTAATCAGCAGAGTGAGGTGTAGTGCAAAGTCTCCACCTCAACTGCTCAAGAGTGAGATACGAAAGACAATGAGGGCACAAAGTCATCCCAAGGTCCTTTACACATAAACATAAAACAGACAAACACACTAAAGACAAATGTGGCAGCACAAAGTCTCCCACGATTGGCTTCAGAACACCTTCCTATTTACTTCCACTAGTTCTGCGTATTTCATTAACTGAACAAGAATGGATTCAGAAGACAGACTTAAGAATAATCTCCTTAAATGACACAAGCTATAACAGCACAAAGTCTGAAAGTAACTTGCTTTCTCATTCAAACAAAGAAATATGATCAACAATTTGAGCTCAAAGTCTCAGTAATCGCCTTTCAATTTCGGCAGAGTTTTGCTTCTATAACCAAAAAGATCTCCCTTGCATAAAATAAGAGATTACAATATATAGTAGCCAAGAAAGGTTTGGCGCTTTGTTTCATGGAACGTCCCATGTTTCATTCAATGCCTTCAATGCATTTTCAATTTTGTCAAAGAGGGACATGTTGAAACGGGGCGTCTGCCTTAACTATGGCGTGTCGATTCATCTCAAATGTCTTCTCTTCAGCATGGGTTGTCTAGTCTTTCACCAAATATCTGCACAGCTGTCCACTTCGCCTTTACTCCAAGGGAGAAAAACAGGCCATGCCTTTAATGTTTGCAAGCTCATATATCTACTCGGTGGACTGTTTCACCTACTGGAATAACTTCTGCGCAGATATTTCTAGTTTTTTCTTCTTTTCTGTTGCAATTTGAGCTCTCGGGCTATCTTTTCCCTTTCGATTGGCTCTTTCGGCTCCTTCAACTGGTCGCTGAGTTTGTTTTTAGGGTCTGTGCCATATTTGAAAATCAATAGATATTTCACTACCCTGAATTTGATGTCCGCGGAGACGTCATTAGTTCACTGTTTCAATGGTTCGGGTGGCCTTCTCGGCTCCTTGGTTTCATCGCTTCTCTGGTTCATTTACTTTCCTTTGCTCAAAGCTTTATTTGAACCGTTGAACCTGTTGAACCTTTGAACCATTTTGGTTTAAGGTTCAACGGTTCATCTTCTTTCTTAGTAGCCTTTATTTTCTCTAAGTCTCTCGAGCTTTGAAAGAGTTTGTAGAAACATGTCTGCAGAGTCCGTAGAATCAGCTTGCGGAGTTCGTAGAAACAAACATGCGGAGTCTGTAGAAATAAGTCCGTAGAACCAAGCCTGTGAAGTCTGTAGAAATCAGCCTACAGAGTTCATAGAAACTAACCTACAAAGTTCATAAAATTGAGTCCGTAGAAACAAGTCCGTAGAACCAGCCTGCGAAGTTCATAGAAATCAAGCCTACAGAGTGTGTAGAAACATTCCTTTGGTTTAATGTCTTTAGAACCTCCCGAAGGGAAGGTGTCCATTCGGGCCTTGAGAAGGTCCATTTCCTAGTTGCTAAGAACCCCCCGCAAGGGTACCTGCCCTTCGGGGTCCTCCGAGGTCCTCAAGCGGTCTTTGTCTTCAATTCCTTTAGACAAAATGTCCGAAGGAAATCTTCCCTTGCCTTAGCCACTTTTCGTCGGGATTTTGATCATTCCTTCGGACAAAATATCTAAAAGAAATTTTTCGTAAAATTTGGCCAAGGAAAATCTTTCTGAAAGATATCTCTTTGTTTGCTTTTGTTCACTACCCTCCACAAGGGCACTTGCCCTTTGAGCTTTGGGGCACTCCTTTGAACTGCTCGATTGAATCGATCGATTGAACCAACTTTGGTTCAATGGTTTAACGGTTCAATCTTGTGTTCCGCTCATTCAATTGACCGCTTGAACCAATCGCTTTGAACCTTTGAACCTTTTTGGTTCAAGGTTCAACGGTTCAACGGCTCAATCTACCTTCTTTTCACTAAGTCTTTTGAAGCCGTTGAACTTGCTAAAGCGGTTGAAATTTGAACTTTTGTCGAAACGTTTAACACTTTAAGCTTGTTGATGTCATTGAACCTTTGAACCCGTTGAACCTTTTGGTTGAACCTCGACGTTGAACCTGTCTTGAAATTGCCTAAGTGTTGGGAACTTGTTTCTTTGAGAGAGCTCCCTTGTTGAAGTCGTTGAACCTAATGAACCTGCTAGTCCCTTAACTGAAAAAGCTTGAATAATGAAGAATTTG
This sequence comes from Torreya grandis, assembly GCA_037957365.1. Lineage (NCBI taxonomy): Eukaryota > Viridiplantae > Streptophyta > Pinopsida > Cupressales > Taxaceae > Torreya > Torreya grandis. The sequence continues at coordinate 201,982 of JARHVA010004275.1, forward strand.
AATACTCAGAACAATTTTTTAAGAAGGAAAGAGAGAATTTTGGCCTACAAGACCAAAATAGCTCGTGTTGTCCCAAAAATGAGTGACAAATTTTGGGAACAACAGCGGGCTCTAGTTGGGGAACTTCTTTCAGTTGAAATTTTTGAACAACTGAGGGGAGTAGAAACCATAATCTCGAGTGCCTTCAAGTATGCCATTGGGCTACGGAGTCATGCTACCCAAAAAAAAAGGCGCAAAAAATAAAAATGAAAAGCACAAAACAGAACTAAAGACTATACAAATATACATATGTACAGATGATCTTATTTGATACTTCAAGAATTGAAGTGCTTCAGATGTTGCCCATTGTGAGGCAGAAAAAAAGGCGTGTCATCTTGATACTTTAACAGGAAACTATTTTTACCATTAAGCTGATGGATAGTAAACGGGCCTCTCCACAGGGAATCGAACTTCCCATGCATTCCCTTTGGTTCTCTCTTTTTGTCTCATAACATGACTTGATCTCTAATCTAGAAATCATAAGTTTTTACTTTCTGGTCGAAGAGCTTCTTCACCAGACTTTGATGTGCAGCAATTCGGTCTACCACCATAGTTCACTGCTCATCTAGCTTAGTTAAGCATATGATCATCTTATCGATGGAGCTTTCATATGTCTGATCTTCGACTACTTTTACCAATTTCAATGCTGGCAATTCTAGGGTGATTGGTATCTCTGCATTGAGACCATACAAAAGTTGGAAAGGTGACATACCTATCGCCCTCTTGGGTGTAATCATGTCTGCCCATAAAGCATCAACCAATGCTTTATGCCAGGTTCGTTGGTTGTCATCCCCCAACTACTGATGATGGTCACAAGTTTCTTGTTGCTTGATTATGCTTGGTCATTTTCTTATGAAAAATAATTAGAAGAGTGGGAGAGGGTAATCCCATAATAAAAATAGAACTAAGTGATCTCATGAAAAGAGAAATAGGCACCATTGTCTGTGACAATCTTGGTTGGGACCCCAAACTTGGAAATGATGTTTTCTTTGAAGAAATCGCATACTTCTTCTGAAGTAACATGCTTGGTTGGAATTGCTTCCACCCATTTGGTGAATTAATCTGTGGCTATGAGGACATAATCATGTCCAACACTTGAAGATGGGTTTACAGCACCAATGAAATTGATTCCCCATTGCTGAAATGACTCTTCTATCATCACTGGCTTGAGAGGCAGAGCAACTAACTTGGGTCTTCCAATGAATTATTGGCATAGTTCACATATTCGTACCCATTTTTATGTGTCTTGAAACAAAGTAGGTCAATAATACTTGGCCTGCAAAATTTTATGGACAGTTACAGGAGCAAAAAAATGTCCTCCACAGGCCAGATTATGGAAGGACTTCAAAAGTTGGTTCTGCTGCTCTTTATCCACGCAGGGAATGAACACTCCATCAAGGCTCCTTTTATACAATTCGTTGTCTCAGAAGACAAAATTGACAGATTTCAATTTAATAGTCCTCCTTTCTTTACGAAGTAGGTAATCAGGACACTCACCATAAGTAAGAAAACGAGCAATACTTGAATATCACTCATTCGTGGTGGAGACAAAGAGGACTGTTGGCGTGTCTTCTACTTCTGTTTCTTCATACCTTGCTTCTTCGAGTCTATTGCTAGCAATCAATTGGCAGAGGCCCTTTCCTCGTACAAGCTTTGTTCGTTTGATAATGAGATCAAACTCCTAGATTTTAGCAATCCAATTGCCCCTTTTGGTTCCAAACTCTTAGTTAGTATAGATTTGACTGTGGTATCAGGTACCAGGGAAGTAACGCGTGAATTGAGGATGTAAAAATGAAAATGCTTTACTGCATTGACCACCGCATAAGCATGCTTCTCCGTGTTGGAATATTTCAGCTTATGAGCTTTGAGAGGACAGCTCATGAATGATATGAGAGATTTCACACCTTCTTTGTTCTGTTGAACTAGAATTGCTGAAAGTTTGTGCTTAGAAGCATAACTGTATATGGTGAAATCCTTGGTATAATCTAGACAAACCAGAATTGAGGCATGGGTAATAGCTGTCTTGATGTCCCGAAATGCCAATTTCCCTTCTTCAGTCTAGTTGAAGGTGGCTTTTTCCTTCATTATATTTACAATATGGTGAGTTTTCTCTGCGAACTCGGGGATGAACCTTCATAAAAAAATCACTTTTTTGAAGAAAGAGTGAACTGCAGTCTTACTAGCGGGCAGAGTAAGCTCTTGGATGGATTTGACTCTTTCTGAGTCAATCTTTATGCCTTCTAGAGATACAATGTGTCTGAGAAGTTTTCCTTCTCTTACTCCAAAAATAGACTTCTTGAGATTTAGAGAAATATCATTCTGGCGGCAGCGTTCCAGTACTTGTTGCAAATGGCGTACATGATCAGGGTGATGCTAAAAAAAGACGGTCAAGTCATCAAGGTATACCACAATGAACTTACCCATTTCATCTTTGAAAGCAAGGTCCATTGCTCTCTGAAAAGTGGTGCTAGCATTTATCAGGTTAAATGGCATTCTTCGATATGCAAAGGTACCCCAAGGTGTGGTGAAAACAGTCTTATGTTGGCTTCACTGACTTCAACTTGATTGTATTCTAAGAAGCCGTCTAGCATTGATAACATCTCTGAACTGGTCACTGTTTGAAGAACTTGGTCCATGATGGATAAATGATAGTTATCCTTTAAGGATGACTGATTCAAATTTTTGAAATCTATGTAGAGGTAAATTTTGTCATTCTTCTTCCTCACAGGGACTATGTTTGTAATCCATATGGAATGATAAATTAGAAAGATTATTCTAGCATTCAACATTTCTTGTATTTCAGACAGAATAGTACCTTATATCTTCGAATTGTACTGCATAGATTTTTGCTTGTAAGGCACCGAATCATCCTTGAGAAGAATTTCATGGCAAATTTTTTCAAGCTTGAGTGACTTCAGATCATCATAAGAATATGCCAAAACATCCATGTAGTGGAAAAGTAGATCAACAAATTTAAGTCTCTCTTCTAGAGTGCAGCACTTCTCAATGTTCATCATCTTGGAATTTTTCTTGGTACCTAAATTTATCGGATCAAACACCTGAGAGGAGCTTGAATCTATTTGTTGTTGTTTGATGAACTTGTCATGCTTGTCAAATAACTTCTCAAGGGAAACCAATCTTTTGGGAATTTTATTCCCTTTAAGTTGCAGGAATTCTTTACCTGCGTCTAAACTTGATTCAAGGGCTGGTTCACTGCCTTCGAAGTGAAGTTGTTCGAAGCTGCCTTTTTATTCTAGGAAGGCAATGATTTGGTGGTCACCATTGAACACTTGCCAATGATTGGCATTGTCAGGCACACTCGGTCGAAAGACCAGTTTGATAGTGTACTTGTCTTCCTTAAAATCAAGGTGAAGAATCAAAAGAGTTGCTAAAATAGCCAAAGCATCAACTCGGTCATTTAATTTCTTGGAAACTATAGAGATGTTGAAAGCATCAAAACTTTTAATTTGATCTCAAACCAGATTGTGGTAATGGTGCAATCTCTCATTTTTAGTTTGGTACAGGTTCCTCACCTGACAAACCACTAGCTCAGCATCTCCTTGAGCATGAAAGAGCTTAACGCCCTTGTCTTGAGCGGCCTTCAATCCAAACAATAACGATTCATATTCATCAATATTGTTAGTATTGATAAACTATAATATGTATGATGAAAGAAAAATGTCTCTTTGAAGAGATATCAACACAATCTCAGTGCCTAAACCGGTAGATGAACAACTTTCATCAAATTTCAGTATCCATATCTCATCAAAAACTGGTTTTACCTTAGATTCCTCTTTGTGTGGAGAGGAGAGTTCCTCTGTGCTTGCACTACGCTCTATCCTGTCTTCTGTAGTTTCATCTGAACTAATTTTTAGATTGTCACATTTAAGAGCTTCATCAGACATCTCATGAACTTCTTCTATGGATAGAAGTAATTACCCATGCCTTAGGACTCAAACAAAATTTGAACTTCAGGTGCTGATATTCTAGTGACAACGTATTTTGCTTCCTTTTCAGGGAGCAGCCTATGTATAACGCCTTTGACAGGGATATTCGCTTTAGACATGTCCATGCTCAACTTGCCACCAACATCCTTACAAAAATTTCATCCAAGAAGGATGTCGTATGAGGTTGGGACGTCGGCCATCAGGACTGTCATCTTGATTCTTTTGTCTGAAAATGCTACAAATACAAATTGGGCGTCCTTGATTTGTCCCAACAGTGGCACTTATTTAATCTGCATGAAGAAACATCTCTCAAATGTCTTGGTTAGTGTGAGACCAAGGGATTCAACTAATTTGGCAGGCATGACATTGTCTGACGCACCTGAGTCTATGATGCAATTGTTTAGTTGATGACCATTTATCAACAGGAAGATATAAAATAGTTCTATCTTCTTAGGGGCAGTAGGAGGAGTAATTGTTAGGTTGTGGAGCTAAAAGCTTCAATGATGCAAATAGGGGAGGAGGTTGCTGAGAGGTTACTGAGTTGCAGAGCAATCGATGTCGGTCTGATCAGTCGACGTCGGTCAGATAGAGTGAGAAGAGCAATCGACGTCGATCAGGGATCAGCTGACGTCGATCACCTCCAGGCAAACAGGGATCGACATCGATCGCCTGTGCGGTTCAAAACTGCCAGTTCACGGATAGTTAGTTAACGAACTGAGTGTTTACATGTCAAGAGCCAATTTTAGACTTGAAACTGTAGATCTAATTATTATAATTAAATGTCTAATTATTGTTTGCATGAGATCTATATAATAGACTCATGCGCTATATTGTAAAGTGTGCTAGAGAGTAAGAGAGCAAACTTTAGCTCCTTCAAAGTAAAGAGAGCATGGTGTGTTCCTCCTAGTGCCACAGTACCAAGTGTGGGTGCTGGTTTGAAGAATCAACATGATTCTTCATGTATGTATGATCTTGGTCAGCAGGTGTGCATGGCTACGTTAGGAGATCTTCATGGGTAAGTAAGATCATTGATCTGCAGGTGTATGTGTGTGCATGGTCTAAGTTTGCAGGTGTGCAGAACCAGGTTGATCTGTAGGTGGCAGTAGAGTCAAGGTGACAGCAACACAACAAGGAGCAAGATCAGGCAAAATCTACTTGGAGTACAGTGTGTACTCGAACAGAGAGTAAAGAGGAAGGCAAGGTAGTTCATTTCTAAGTAAGATCATTTGAGTTGCAGGTTGTTGCAGTTTATGAGAGATCTACTTGGAGTGTGTTGTGCACTCACTTGAGTATGTGTATATACTCAGAGTACTGGTAGTAGTGGATACTGATTGGTTAGAGGTGAACACTAACTCTGTGTTTGAGTTGTGTGTTGGGACCGTAAGAGAGAGAGGACTCTTGATTGAGAATTACTGTACACTTGAGGTGTGGAAAGCCTTTGAGAGGTGTGGAGAAGAAGTGGCATCTTCTTTATTGTATTCTTTTTTTGGATGAGTATTAATACAAGATTGTGTATTATCTCTCATATTCTGTGTTATTTCTGAATTCTAGTTACTTGTACATTCTGGGTAATTTCTGCATATTAAGTTGCTTGGTAATCAATTGTGTGCTTCCATAATTTCCAACAAAGGCGGTGGTAGAGTTTTTGGTTGGGTGTCTAACAAAGTGGTATCAGAGCTAAAGTTGCAGGGAGTGAGTTTTGTGTTTGATTACAGGTCACTCTCAGGAGTTTCTGATTGAGTGGGAGTAGAGCAATGGCAGAAGAAAGTAAACTAAAAATAGAAGAATTGAAAAGCACGAATGGTCACTTACGGTGTTATGGAAAGAAAGAGTAGGTAAAGAAAAATTGTTGGTTTGTGAAAGATCAACATGAAGGAACTAAAGAAGCAGATGTTGTAGGTGATGTTGCACAGGATGCTCTGGTATGTTTCTTGGATAAAGTAGAATCTTGTTTTATAGATTCTGTTGACTCTTTCTATGCAGTCCAAAATAGAGTATTTTTCCATGGTAAGGTCCTTGGAGACTTTGAAAAGATTTATTTAGGGGCTGGTGTGCCTTGCCAAAGAATTGGCAAAGGGAAAGTGAAGCTGAAATTGCAGGCGGCCAACACATGGGTGTTGAAGGAGGTCATGCAGGTCCCGGTCTTGAAGATGTGGCTAATTGCTTCAGGAAAGTTGGGTGTTGAGAGATGCATAAGAACTCTCACAACGGATGCACTTGAATTATTGTGTGCTAAGAAAGTAGGTACTCTTTATCTACTTGCTTGTATTACTAATTCCACTTCTGTAGCACAGGTGTGGCTTTGTAGGCTTGGTCACATAAGTGAGAAGGGAATGGATGTTCTTAAGTCACATGGTAAGAGTTCAGCTTCGGATAGCATAGACCGAGATTTTTGTGAGCAGTGGGATGCTACAAGAAAGGATTGTATTTATTGCAGGAAAAAGAAGACTGATGTATTTGATAAACTTAAGAACTGGAAAGCCTTGGTGTTTCTGGAGGAGATGACGGATAGAGATCAGCAGAGTGGGCTAGATAACTCTAAGTAGGGCAGTTTGGACAGGGTTTTGATCCATGGAGAGCTCGCGAATAAAAATTCATCACTCACAGGCGAACACAGGTACCAACATCAGTCAAAGGTAATCGACGTCGAACAGACAAACACCGACGTCGATCACATGCAGATAGCAAAAGTTGGTGGTGTTAGGCAGGGGAGACCGACGTCGGTAGAATAATCGGCGTCAGCGACTTGGACAGTCGCATGGAATCAATGTTGGTCGGATGCAGACTGTGTGGTATCGAGGTCAGTCACTGTAACGGATTTTAGGCAGACAACAAGCTGTCAAGGAGTCTCAAACGCTCATATGGAGGACTGAAAGGGTAAGTAAGCCTCAAATTCGTTGTTCCTCTTCTTTATACTCATTGCTCACTGCAGAGCAGGAAGGATCCAAAAAATAATGGGAGCATGGCATGATTAGGATGCAAAACTAAGCGAGAGATTTGGTAGGGTTGCCAGCCGAAAGAAAGCATTGAAAGACGAATGGATACCTTAGTTAAAGAATAGAGAGAATGGACACGTGAGATGGAAGGCCAGGTCATATGGTCTTGAGGTAGCTGCAGGACAGTGGTACAGGTATGACAGGTGGATGACAAAGCATGGCTTTAGTCAATGTCAGTGTAACTACTGTGGTTTTCTTTTCCAAGTGGATGATGAGTTGTGACATCATCCTGTTGCTGTATGTTGTGTGTTTGCTTGATGCAGGGTCATACATGCAGGGTTTCTGAGCTAAAGTTAAAGTTAGTTTAGAGGTATGTCATGAAAAATTTGGAGCAGCAAATTTTTTTGGCATGAGTGTGTTCTAGAGACATGGAGATCACAAGTTGATTTTATCTCTGGAGGATTGTGTGAAACCGGTTAACACGCCGATGGGTTGGACAGTTCTATGATCAGTGTCTTGATTCACATGATGAGGTTAAGTACATGCATATTGGACTTGAATTTTTTCAAGCAGTGGGAGCTGTCAGAAAGTTTGGAGCCGATTCGAGAAAGAAGCACTGGAGGGCAGATTAGTGGATTCTCAGGTATCTGAGAGGGACCAACAACAGGTATACATGCTATGCAGGGTCAATTTCTTTTCTACATGTGTTTGTAGATGCGGATGCGGCAGGTTACTTGGATGACAAGAGGTGCACCACAGGATGTGTGGTGGTTGGTCTTCAAGGTTGAGATTGAAGAGGGATACAAGCTAGAAAATAGATTAGACGGGGTACAGGTACAGGAATAGTGCAACTATTTATCTCTAAGTGGGAGATTGTTAGGTTGTGGAGTTAAAAGCTTCACTGATGCAAACAGGGGAGGAGGTTGCTGAGTTGTAGAGCAACCGATGTCAATCTGATCAACCAACATCGGTCAGATAGAGTGAGAAGAGCAATCGATGTCGGTCAGGGATCGACCGACGTCGGTCACTTCCAGGCAGACAGGGACCAACGTCGGTCGCCTGTACGGTTCAGAACTACCAGTTCATGGATAGTTAGTTAACGAACTGAGTGTTTGCATGTCAAGAGCCAATTTTAGACTTAAAGCTGTAGATCTAATTATTGTTTGCATGAGATCTATATAATAGACTCATGGCTGTATTGTAAAGTGTGCTAGAGAGTAAGAGAGCAAAATTTAGCTCCTTCAGAGTGAAGAGAGCATGGTGTGTTCCTCCTAGTGCCACAGCACCAAGTGTGGGTGTTGGTTTGGAGAATCAGCAAGATTCTTCATGTATGTATGATCTTGGTCAAGTGGTGTGCATGGCTACGTTAGGAGATTTACATGGGTAAATAAGATCATTGATCTGCAGGTGTATGTGTGTGCATGGTCTAGGTTTGCAGGTGTGCAGAACTAAGTTGATCTGCAGGTGGCAGTAGAGCCAAAGTAACAGCAACACAACAGGGAGCAAGATCAGACATGATCTACTTGGAGTACAGTGTGTACTCGAATAGAGAGTAAAGAGGAAGGCAAGGTAGTTCCTTCCTAAGTAAGATCATTTGAGTTGCAGGTTGTTGCAGTTCATGGGAGATCTACTTGGAGTGTGTTGTGCACTCAATTGAGTATGTGTATATACTCGGGGTACTGGCAGTAGTGGATACTGACTAGTTGGAGGTGAACACCAACTCTGTGTTTGAGTTGTGTGTTGGAACCGTAAGAGAGAGAGGACTCTTGATTGAGAATTATTGTACACTTGAGATGTGGGAAGCCTCTGAGAGGTGTGGAAAAGAAGTGGCATCTTCTTTATTGTATTTTTTTTTGAATGAGTATTAATACAAGATTGTGTATTGTCTCTCATATTCTGTGTTATTTTCAAATTCTAGTTACTTGTACATTCTGGTTAATTTTTGCATATTAAGTTGCTTGGTAATCAATTGTGTGATTCCATAATTCCAAACAAAGGCAGTGGTAGAGTTTTTGGTTGGGTGTCTAACAGTAATAACAAGATTATTTGGGGTGGACATGTTCCTTGAGGAATCACGAGTTACTTTTTTAACATCTTGTCCTACAGGGATGTTTTGGTTCTTCACACATTGAACCAACTTGTCCAACTGCTCAGGGTTGGATTGTAGAAATTCAAATTCAGACATTTAAATTTTACTTTTTTTGACATGGTTGACTGTGTCAAATATCTGAAATGAATTATGAATCGAGGAAGGGAGTTTGTCCTTCTAGTTTTTAGGAGGGGGAAGATTGATCTGTGAAACGGAAGTTGAAGATGAAAGAGTGCTTGATGCATTTACCTTTTTTGCAATCATCGGGTCCTTTTTTTGAAAAGGCAGAGTGGTTCCCCGCTTAGCAATTAAAATATTAGGCTGAGATTCTTCTCCTATTTTGTCTTTATCAGCTTGTTGGGCTGACTGGTTCTTGGACTGGGTGAAAACAATGTATGATCCATCAACTGCTTTACCTTCACTTCTGGGTTCATCTTGGTAATTCAAAAAACTAATGTTGGATTCACCAGCTAATTCTTCTTCTCCCTTTATGAAGAGATTAGCGTCATCTTCTGGGTTTAACTTAGGCTGGAAGGAGAAATCTGATTCTACTTCAAGATATCTAACTGTTGAATTGGTTGGAGGTGCTTTAATGGCCAATTTTACCTGAGTGAGAGGAAGATGATTTGGTTGCCCTTGATTTTTGGCAGCATTACCTTGGTATGACTGATTAGAGAATGTCCTCCTTGGTATATCTATGTACGAAGGGGTAGATGACATCCCTTGCGCCATTTGCTTTTTAAGAGAAAATAACTCATTTGCCAGCTTTTACACCATTAGATCAGTGGTGCCTGTAGATGAATATTCAGAAGATGAAAAAGATTTATCTCTATTAGAATCTCTCCTTATCTTTTATGCCAAGATAATGTCATCTTCCACTTCAGTGGCTAAATCTTGAGCAACATCAAGGTCTATGTGTCCAGCACATCTCAACAAAAAACTCACTTCAGGTAGCTGTGAATTGATGAAGTATTTGAGATTCTCAGGTGTTGGATGAGTAATCATGGGAATCCTGTTCCTCAACTTGTCAACTTTGACAATGAAGTTCCTCATAGGTTCATGAGGTTCTTTCTTCATCTGTGTGAGTTGTGCCAGCAGGGCGTGCACATCTTCTATAAGCTTGAACCTTGCTTCAAACTTAGCTTTGAGAGTGTTCCAGTCAGTCACAGTCTCGGCCTGCAGATGATAAAACCAATCTGCAACAACACCTTGTAATGTTTTCACAAATAGCGTGACAGCTACGTCCTCATACTCCACTCCTATCACATCACAGGCTATGCCGAAAGCTGTAATGTGTTCATCAGAATGAACTCTCCCATCACCAAAGAATTTGAAGAAATTTTTCTTTGAACTGTGTGGTAGCTCATGTAGGGGTGGAGTTAAATTGAGTGGGCCAAAAGAGTTACCCCCAGGGCCTTGAACCGTCATGATTTGTTAATGAAAAGGGGGGATAACAAATATGGGTGTAGTATGTATAGGCAAAGCTCTACTAACAACAAAAAAAGAAGCTCTACCTTGTATTGGTGACCTACTATTGATAGGAGGAAGACTCCTAGTTTGCTAAACTTGAAGTTGTGGAAGAAATAAATCAAAATTGCCCTGTTGCACCAACTCAAAGACAGGGTCAACAACACCTTGGGCTCTTTGGCTTCTAGTATAGCATGGAGTTGCCAGATTGTAGAATAAAAATAGGAAAGAACTGGCCCTAATTTAACTTGAATCTTGAGGCTTCAAACTGCACGTTCTTCTCCAACAAAGTCACCAAAAATTGTTGGCGTGAAGCTGGCAGTTTTCTTTCCTACTTCACGTTGTTTCCCATCGATATAAAATGCTTTGATTTGAATAGACTAGAAAAGGACTGGAAATGCTCGTCGATCCCCAACGGAGTCACCAAAAAATTGTTGGCGTGGTGCTGGAGGAAAGTGGAAAAAAGAAGTGAAACGTTCAATCCCCAACAGAGTCGCCAAAAACTGTTGGGTGAATATTTTGTCACCAGCTAACTGATGGGCAAAATAGGTTACTTCAACCACAACATAGAGAGATTGGTCAGCCAGATGTGTAGGTTTACCACATTAAAAGGGGACAAATATCTCCTCTCATCAAGGGAGGTTCCCTTATAACTATGAGGAGCTATATACTATAAATATATGCAGAAAATAACACTTAGGGGTAGGACAACACCATCCATCTCTCTTTTTTCAGAGATGATATTCACAAACAAAGGAAAAATCCAAGCTGGAAACACTGAAGGCACTTCTCTTCTTTCAGAAGTGGTCTTATAGTAAATAGTCAGAGTTCTTTTTGGTGGATAACAAGTAACTGGTAACAGAGGGCATAGTAACTAGCAGAGTGAGGTGTAGCGCAAAGTCTCCACCTCAACTGCCCAAGAGTGAGATACAAAGGACAATGAGGGCACAAAGTCATCCCAAGGTCCTTTACACAAAAACATAAAATAGACAAACACACTAAAAGCAATTGTGGCAGCACAAAGTCTCCCACAGTTGGCTTCAGGACACCTTCCTGATTACTTCTACTAGTTCTACGTATTTCATTAACTGGACAAGAACGCATTTAGAAGACAGACCTAAGAACAATCTCCTAAAATGACACAAGCTATAACAACACAATGTTTGAAAGTAACTTGCTTTCTCATTCAAACAAAGAAATATGATCAACAATCTGAGCTCAAAGTCTCAGTAATTGCCTTTCAATTTTGGTAGAGTTTTGCTTTTATAACCAAAAAGATTTCCCTTGCATAAAATAAGAGATTACAATATATAGTAGCCAAGAAAGGCTTGTCACTTTATTTCATGGAACGACCCATGCTGCATTCAATGCCTTGAATGCATTTTTAATTTTGTCAAAGAGGGCCATGCTGGAACAGGGCGTCTACCTTAACTGTGGCATGTCGATTCATCTCAAATGTCTTCTCCTCAGCATGGGTTGTCTGGTCTTTCACCAAATATCTACGTAGCTGTCTATTTTGCCTTTACTCCAAGGGAGAAAAATAGGATGTGCCTTTAATATTTTCAAGCTCAAATATCTACTCGATGGACTGTTCCACCTAATGGAATAACTTTTGTGCAAATATTTCTAGTTTTTCCCTCTTTTCTGTTGCAATTTGAGCTCTCGAGCTATCTTTTCCCTTTCTGCTGGCTCTTTTAGCTCCTTCTTCAGCTAGTCACTGAGTTTGTTTTCAAGTTTCACGCCATATTTGAAAATCAATAGATATTTCACTACCTTGAATTTGACGTCCATGGGGACGTCATTAGTTCACTATTTCAACGGTTCGGGTGGCCTTCTCAGCTCCTTGGTTCCATCGCTTCTCTAGTTCATTTACTTTCCTTTGCTTAGAGATTTCTTTGAAACGTTGAACACGTTGAACTTTTTAACCATTTTGGTTCAAGGTTCAACAGTTCATCTTATTTCTTAGTAGCCTTTGTTTTCTCTAAGTCTCTCTAGCTTTGAAAGATTTCGTAGAAACATGTCTGCAGAGTCCATAGAATCAGCCTGCGGAGTTCATAAAAACAAACATGTGGAGTCTGTAGAAACAAGTCCATAGAACCAAGCCTACGGAGTTTGTAGAAATCAACCTACAGAGTCCGTAGAAACTAACTTGCAGAGTTTATAGAATCAAGTCCGTATAACCAGCCTGTAGAGTCTGTAGAAATGTTCCTTTAGCTTAATGTCTTTGGAACCTCCCGAAGGGAAGGTGTCCCTTTGGGCCTTAAGAAGGTCCATTTCCTGGTTGCTAAGAGCCCCTTGCAAGGGTACTTGCCCTTCGAGGTCCTCATACGGTCTTCGTCTTCAATTCCTTCAGATAAAATGTCTGAAGGAATTCCTTCAAAAATTTTGTCTGAAAGAAATATTCCCTTGCCTTAGCCGCTTTCTATCGGGCTTTTGATCATTCCTTCATAAAATTTGGCCACAGAAAATATTTTTGAAAGATATCTCTTTGTCCTCTTTTGTTCACTACCCTCCATAAGGGCACTTGGCCTTTGGTTCATTGCCCTCTGCAAGGGCACTTGCCCTTTGGGCTTTGGGGCACTCCTTTGAACCATTCGATTGAACTGACCGATTTAACTAACATTCGTTCAATAGTTCAACGGTTCAATCTTGTGTTCCACTCATTCAATTGACTGCTTGAACCAACCGCTTTGAACCTTTGAACCTTTTTGGTTCAAGGTTCAATGGTTCAATCTTCCTTCTTTTCGCTAAGTCTTTTGAAGCCGTTGAACTTGCCGAAGCGGTTGAACATTGAAATTTTGCCAAAGCCTTTAACTCTTTAAGCTTGCCGATGCCATTGAACCTTTGAACCTATTGAACCTTTTGGTTGAACCTCGGTGTTGAACCTGTCTTGAAATTGCCTAAGTGTTGGGAACTTGTTTCTTTGAGAGAGCTTGCCTATTGAAATCGTTGAACCTGTTGAACCTGCTAGTCCTTTAGCTGAAAAAGCTTGAATAGTGAAGAATTTGAATGCTCAGAACAATTTTTTAAGAAGGGAAGAGAGAATGTTGGCCTGCAGGACCAAAATAGTTCATGTGTTGTCCCAAAAATGAGTGACAGATTTTGGGAACAACACATACCATGATACCCCCAATCGTGTGCCACACCACCCAGGGGCAAGGTAGAAAATTTGATGGCCTCATCCTCTTGCATAGGTCTCAAAGATAAATAATTGTCCATCTTCTAAACCCATGATCTCATTGTGCATTTATTGGTGCCATCAAAATGGGGCAATGTGATCTTGCTTATAGCCTGTTGGAGATCTCTATTCGGTTGTGGTGGTTGTGGCTAGGGTGTTCTATGCTCAATCCTACCTCCCCCTCTTGGTTTCTTCACATCCAAGAACTCATGAACAGACAAGACCTGCCAAATCTCAGGAGCAGGTGTCATATACTCGTCATAGTATCTGGTCACATCTACTGTTGACATGCCACAGGGTGCCTTAATCTTTGGTTGTTGTTCTGTTTGCTGGACTGGAGGGGTCTCCCTAAGAATAAAAATAGGCTGTCTAGGCCTATGCTCTGACATGTTGGATGAAAAATGTTTTTGGACTGATGACTGATCCATCCTTGAAGTGCCACTAGTCTACCCTATCTGAATTATCCTTTGTTGTGAAATAGCCTGTCTCATAGTACCCAACAGTTCAGTTATCATATCCATCAAATTATCAGTTCCTCTAAATTCTGTTTCAGGGCTTTCTCCTCTAGCTCACTCCTCGTTACCATTATGTGATTCATTCTGAACCTCTTCATTATTTCTCTCATTTTCTACACTGTCACCCATTTCTTCTAATGGTGTGTCCTCAAATGGAATATCTTCTTGCGAATTATCTTCTTGTTCTACTCTTCTTCGAGTGTAGTATCTATGATGACCTCTCATGTGATTTTTTTTAGCCCTTTAGGATGGTAGGATCAAGGCTCTAATACCACTATATTGAGCCTAACCCAATATGACCTCAATCTCTTCAATTTCCTGCATTTGTAATTTCGTCAAACAGTTGGTGTGCATGTCTTTGCTTGTTGATTTTTTGTTTCAGTTGGATATTGTTTGTTTGCAATGAATGACCAACTGATTTGAATGCTTGGAAAGACTTCTAAGATGTATAGGAAATTATTTATATGCAATATAATGTTCTTTTGGACTTTTTAAATGCAAATAGATGAAACTACATGAAGTAAAATGCATTTACAGCCAACTGGCATTTTAACAAATAATATGCATGCATACTAATAAGTTGAGTACAAATGATATTAGAATGCTCAATTGCAACTATATTTGACCAACAAATTATATCTCCTTTATTGAAATGAATGTCCAATACAATGTTCATATAAATTGGCCAAGACTATTGGCAATTACAATGTTATCAAAATATTACAATGTTGGTATAGATGCACACCGATAGCTGTAACAAAAACTATCCTATATAAAATGATATTGAGAATAAATTATATAGGAACCTTAATGTTTAATGGTGCCCTTGATGATAGTTGAGGAGACAATCAATAACCATGCACAGTGATCACTTTCCAAGCCAAATCAACCCTCCAAGCTAGTCACCCCTGTTATGATGTGAAGGCAGAAATAAATAAAATCTAGCTCTTCTCAACCTCCAATCATACCAAATGGAGTCGCCTACACCCCAAGAGACAAGTGCCTCCAACCTTTATCAAAATCTAACCAAAATGAATCCTCCTTATGCAAAATCATGGCTTTTTATGTAGACTTCAGATGTCTATAATTTCTGATATAAAATTCAGATTCTTTCCAATGCAAGTCACCCTTCTAAATGCCAAGATGAATGAAGACTTCAACACCCAAAAATGTCTCCAAAAATGTACCAATTGAACTATGAAAAATTGGCCCTTGGCCACTAATTTTGCCCAGCTGAGATGACTGAAGTACCACCTCCACAACTGCAACCCTTTAGAAGATATTTCACTTCCTCAGTTATGATATCAATGGGAGTTTTTCATTCCCAAAGACAATGTTGATATTCCATAGAAACCCTTTTCTCCACAAGATGCTCATCAAATAGAAATGTCAATAATTGGATGATGAGAAACAAGCCAACAACATCTATTTATTCTTTTTCCCCAAGGGGCCGGCCCCTTCTAAAAGCTTCCAAAAAAACAATATAATATTATAATCTATTTACACTTTATTATAATATAAAAATATAATTCATAAAGTGTAAATATAAAAATATAACACAATGTGTTATCCAACATCCAAGATATCCAAAGAAATAATTATCCAAGTATCCAATGAGCCAACCAACACCTGGGTAACTATCGAGAGGACCCTCCATCCATGCCCTATTACCCTGTGAGGGCCACTGATAGGCTAACCATGATGATATATAAATGTCTAACTAGAAGGGGACATTACAACACCAAACCCTCTCAATAAACTCATAAAGTAAATTGCCCCCCTCTAAGGCAAGTAACAAATCCAACTTAGTAATAGGTGGCGTCAAAAGACACCTTTTATAGAATAATCAGTTCCAAATCTACGAACACTTATTGGACATGTATCCCAATATTTTATTCGAGCATGAAGAAATCATATCAAATTTATAATGTCTTCAATTGTGATTTTCACCTTGTATTTGTACCTTCTAAAGGGGGGTGAACCACCTCAGGGAGGTAAAATACCTCATAAGCCTCTCTTGCCATTTTTTTAGGATATCTTTTTCTTTCTTTGCTTTAGCTCCCAAGCTGATATTCCTTTTAATTTCACTTTAGACCTTTTTGATTTAATTAAATAAATTTCCTCAATAAGTTAGTAATTAAATTTACTTTATGGTAAATTAAATAATTATTTTATATTAGGTCCTTGCTTAAATAAATAATTAAATTGCTTTAATAATTAAAGTGATAAAAATCACTTTTCAATCAATTTATTAATTATAAAACCCCTTAGAATAATCATTAAAATTACCTTAATTTTTCAAATGGTTAAAATTACTTTACTGTTAATTTGAATAATTATTCAAGATAGTTCTATGTTAATAATTAATTAAAATCACTATTCGAACAATTTTATTAATTATTTAAATTATATGAAAATGGGACATTACAATCTTCCCTTACCAAATTTGCTTTCCCTCACGAAAATACAAACTCATATGCCCAATTACCATGTCCAACCCCTCTTCTCAAATTTGCTTGCCCTCAAACAAATGCAGGCTCATATGCCCAATTACCATGTCCAAGTGGTAAACCCTGTTGTAGTGATAAAAAATCCTTGCTCTTGTACCGGTTAAGTGGAACAAATTTTTCCAAGAAGCATATCTTGACATTCCTCAAATAAATAATGAATGCCATTCCACCTTGCCAACACATCCCACAATGCAACCAAAATTTGCCCTTGCTTCCTAAGAAGTGGTAGCCCTCAATGGAGCCATGACCCTATTTTACCTATAATTTGGGGGCTGCCCCCAAGTGTTATATGTGTCCTCATAGCATTCAAAAGGCTCCACATGTTCCCAATCAAATGATGCAGAGGATAAATCAAAACAATGCAATTAACCTTGTTTTCGACAAACACTTCCTTAACAATGGTTTATTAGTTCAATGGTCATTCAATGCTTCGTGCATCCTCTAAATGTTTCATGAGATTTAGTACCTTTACCATGATCAATATGATCTCCTTAAATATCTCATTCCCTTGGATTCACTCTTCACTCATCTCTTTTCCTTCTTATACAACTCGACATTCACAAAACATAGTCTAGTAGCTTTTTTTTTGGAGTATTCCTGCTAGTATGGATGTGCACGGAGGAATTTGAGGAATATAATACTAGATTATAGTATCCTCTATCCAAATTCAACTTTTTATGAAGTTTCAACCTCCAAATCTTCTTTTAAGCCACTTTACTAGTCCATTGCTCACTGTTAAGCCTAATTAGGCCTTGTCAAACTCTATCTCCACACAGTCCTTTGTAGTTGTAATTTTATATACCGATTCAAATAAAAAAACTAAAAATATCTTAGTAAACATGAAAACCTCTCATATGACCAATTTTGATGAAATTCCATCAATGGAAACATTTATTATTTGCATTTTATCTCCAAAACCCTAGTTTTGGTTTGATTGTGCTCTGTAGGACCCGAGAGCATTCAAAATGCTTTTGCACAATCCAAAGAAGGATTAAAAACTATATTAGGGTTCCTAAGGTTTGGTTTCAACATAATACACCTATTCCAAGCACTTATTCTCTACAATAACTCCAATGTTCCACTCTTTTATAACTTGTTTTATACCCTTGTGTGCACAAACACAATCTATAGGCAATATGGACTCTGTCTTGAGGGACTTAGGTCTCAAAAAAGGATTTCCAAATTCTGACTCAGGTCTATATGTCTTGGCACAACCCCATTCACATTATAGAATCAAAACTCACTCATTTTGATACTTCTATCATATACATTCTCTATACTTTGTTCTTGACTATATGTGTAGTCACAGGGTGACACAAGGTTTTCATATCACGTGCAAAGAAACATTTTGTCAAATGAATAGAATGAACTAAAATTATTTAAGGACCTTGAAAAAAAACCTTCCAATCAATTTATCACCTCCAATATACCTATTGACAACATTATGTATGTTGATAGTTTGTGTAAACATGATCTCAACAGGGTATATGGACTCCTCAATAAAGTGGCATGAAAGTTAATCAAAAGAATGAAGCAAACACATTTATAAACAATGGGTGAACTCACCAAACCACATATCAATCTTTAGAAACATAACATTATTAAATCTCCTTTCATGGAGCATTCTGATCATAGTCAAGCTACACTTGCATACTCAGAAAAATAGGGTACAAGTCTCCTTTTTACCAAATTTAAGAATCTTCATTCAATGTTTCTTAGGACTAGATCCCTCCTCCATAAAATACATATGAAAAAATAACTGAAAAACCAAAACTTACAAGTCTTATACCAAGTATAACCAACCTAACTACCTTCCAATGGTCATTTACAATAATGTTTGCACCTTGCACAAAGATCAAGGTTGATTCTTTCATACAATGTGACTTATGCCTATGTAAATAGACCTACGGTGTCTTTATTATTGTTTCCTAACCATTTGACACCTTCAAGACTTCGATACCATTTCATATAACACCCTTTCTATGCTAAATTATTCAAAATTTCAAATTTGACAAAATGACGTGAAAATATTAGTTTGAAAATCTAGACTATCCTAGCACATCTAAACATTTGGAAAGCATTCCAAGGTGTATGACATGACTTCTAACACCTTTCTAATCATCCTAAACATTATTATTGACTAAAAAACACTGATCATTCCAAAATTTCTTTAACAACAATCAAAATGAGTCATCCATATAGGATGCCCCTACATCATCAAACACCCCTTTCAATACCAAGTGGTGGATGAGGGAACTCCTTTCCCTTATACCCTCCAAGGAAGTGATATGTGGTCAAAAGTTGAAATAAAAAACATAATAGAATTTGATTACCTAGTTGTTTCAAGGGTAATGATCCCCCAAATGCCATGCTATAACTCTCCAATCATGCAAAAATAAATTAGCTAGGTACCATTTTGTAAACTTACCATGATGTGAGGCCTCAAGGTAGTACAACTCAACATATATGGGCCTCCTTGTGCATGCCATGTTCCCTTCCAAAGGCTGCCCCTTATCAACATTCCTTTTCATGCATGTAAAATTCCATAAGCTCATCAAGAGTCTCCAAATGCTTATCAATGAGAGTTGTATCCTCTTTGTGCATGTACTACTTCTATTACTCGCGAATGGAACCCAAACATGCATGTTTCAAAAACCTTGAAAAAGATGGAATGTACCCCAAAAATAAGTCTTTCCTCCATGATACTGTTGTAAGTACATGCCTAATTTTTATTCTTCATGATGACAAGATTTAGAGTTAATACTTGCATTCTCTCTGCTTCCCATGATCTATGGGATGCCATCAAAACTTCTTACTTTGCCATACCTATACCTAGTATGATGCTCAAAAGAACTCAATGTGTCATGCAACTCAAAATAGTATCTATCATACCTCTTATCATGATTCAAACTTATCAACAAGGTCCCCTTATGAGTTGAAACCTCCCCCATAGATTGTGCATGCAAAAATGTTAGCTGTCATAGTAAAACACAACGATGCCTCTACTCATAAATTTCAATTTTCTCATTACAAACCATCATGGACTTATACCTTGTATTAAGAAGATTAGGACTGCAAAACTAAACCAAATTAAAATACTTAGCAAGGCTGCCCATAATTAAATTTATCTCATAGAGAAGCACTAGAGGAGGTGTCCTCCCATACTGTGCATTCCAAAGTGTGTTAGGACCTTCTTAATACCATATCAATCCTTCTTCATTTTGAAAATGTAGTCCTTTCATTTGTAGAGAGAAAAAAAGCTTAACCAAATTGGAAATCATACCTTGCAAGTGCATATCATAATCATTTAAACCCATTGGTAGGGAACCCCTTATGTAAGATATGTATCCTTCCCTTGGCTATCCATTACTAGCTTCCTCAAAAATGTATGAATCACCAAAAAAACCTCATGAATACTGGATTTTATTCCTTTTTATATACTGTTGTAGCTACGATGTTAATTTAGAATTTTGGGATCAATTGATTTCAGAATTTTTCCATTGCATGAGATCTCCTCCTTGTGAACTGAAACATATTTTGAGGGGGAAATATTATGCATGTATGTAGGGGTTGGAATTAACTAGATGTCTCAAATTTTTTTGAGCCATAAAATTCAAACTTTAATGTATCTCTTCCAACATATGAATGATAAAAATTATGACCAAGCAAACTTATCAATAGTGTTGTAGCGTCCTTTCTTTTGCAAGCACATGGCTGTCCATGATGTCTCATAATAGCCATATCATTGTTCATTTCATCCTTGTTTCTCATACTCATAAAATACCCTCTATCATGTTGATTGATGAAGATGAAGGAGCCTTCATGTCACACAAACCATGCAAAATATCCTCATTATCTCCCACCTTAAACTCTAGCTCCAATGTTAACTTGTTCATTCATATATTCCTTCATGCCCCAAACGATTCTAATTATTTCTTTATTCCCATGAAATTAGTCATAAAGAATTTAAAATTAAAATTGAAAACCTTTGTACAAGTTATAAAATTACTAGGATCTCATACCTCTTGGTGCCAATAATTGCGAACTTGAATCAAGGAATCCTCATGGCTCATTTTGCAAACCATATCCTTCATTTTATCACCTTTGGTGACTTCACTATCATGTATACAAACATTAGAAGATAAATAGACATCTCCTATCAATTAAATATCCTTACCTTGCACTTCTATTTCATGCTCCTTGGTTTCCTCTTCTCTTTTATCATCTGCTTGCACTCCTATGGGTTACCCATAAAATTATGATTTTTTTGCTTCATTGGCTCCCTCATAGGAGACCCCATAAAGGGTTATCCCTTCATGTTTTTCCTCCAAATTTCCATGTTGTCTAGTATTTTCTTCCTTGATGACTCCTTCTTGCCTTTCTCTTTGATGTAAGTGTCTATGGGGCTGCATGCTTGGTACTTGTTGACCTTTTTTGGTCCAAAAGGCCAAAAATCGGTCTCCTTCCTTCCCTGCTATTCTGAGCCAGTTCATTTTTTGATTTTGCACAAGTCTTAATTTTTACAGACTCTGCAGGCTATTTCTAAGGACTCTACAGGAAATTTCTACCGACTTTGCAAGAAATTTCTACAGACTTTGCAGGAAATAAATAGGTTCCCAACACTTAGGCACAAAATGGACCATTCCAAGTGTCCTTGCGGAGGGTAGGGAACACTTTCAAAGGGATCAAAGAGAAGGCCAAAAGGGTTATAATTCCTTCGAAAAAGTGAATAAGGCAAGTTAAGTTTTCTTCAAAAAATTGTTTAAGGCAATTCCTTCAGACATTTTGTCTGAAGAAATCCTTCGGAAGAAAATCTCGCAGAAATGAAAAGACCAAGGCAAAAGCAAGAAATGATTTATTTTAGACTTTTGTCTAAAATAATTCCTTTAGACAAAAAGTTTGAAGAAATTCATGAAGAGCTACGGAAAACAAAACCCGAAGGAAGTTTTCGAAGGTCAAAGTGATCGAGTCAATTCTTGTGGACATTTTGTCCACAGGAAAAATGGCCAAAACAAAAGCCCGACTAGAGACAAAGCTGAAGGAAAGGAAAAGGCTGAGGAAATTCAAAGGGGTGACGGGCCCGAAGACGTTAAAATTGAGCACGAAAAACTATCCGTTGGAGGTTCAAATGCCCAATGACGGGTGCATAAACGTCAATTTTAAGGTGGTGAAATAGCTGCTGATTTTGAAAGGCTTAAGGACAGGCCGTGAGTGAACTCAGTGACCCACCGAGAAGATAGCCTCGAGGGCTGAAGGAGCCAGAAAATACAAAGCCAGGAAGAGACAAAGCACAAAAATGGACAAAATAGCCTAGGTGGCAAAGGGGAGGTGAGTTACTCCAGTGGTTGACACAGTGCCTGTCAAGTGGTCATCAAGGGGCGCAAATAGTGAACGACGTGCCCTATTTTTCTCTACTTTGCATTTATGAGCAGACAAACTGTGTGACTATCTTAAAGGAGCAGTATTGTTTGCCAAAAAAGAGGCACGACCCATGTTTTCACATTAATGTTTGAATGACAAAGTCAAGATCGGCAATTACACAACATGGTTCTAGCTAGCCTCTTCTAGATGAATGATATCAGCAACAGTGACTTCCTCTTCTCGATGCTCTCAACACACATGGGCCAACTTGTAAAAATGTACCAAAGTCTTTATATATATTGTAAAACTTATCATTTGAGAAAAAATATCTCGTAGCCTGTAAGACAAAAACTCTGCCCAAAAATCTCTGGACTTGTAGGGCGGAGCTCTGCCGGATTTTACCTTGAATCAAGACTTAACAATTTTTACCTCCATTTGAACTTGCACTCATGCATATGTATATGTTTTCTTTTTGTGTTAATTCATTTTCTTTTATGCTTTCTGTTGATGCAGTGGATTGCACCTTGGGCAGGAGGCCAAGCTCCTGCTTTCCACATGCAACAATGGAAACTCCCCTCTTGCCTGTGGGCCTGATAAAACTGGGGGGAGAGTCTCTAGATAAGGGATAGCTCCCCCTGATGTATCTTTTAGGTCTTGGAATCCCTACTGCTAACAAATAAATGAAAAAGGGGGGGATGAAAAGGGTGAAGGATGCTGAAAATAGAACCTAAACCTAAACTAAAAGGTGATACACCAAAAAAGTTGATCCACCCAACCTAAACATACACTTTTCACTAAGAGGAAGCTCTTATACACTTCCTCTGATGTGGGAAACTCTTTTGTATCAGTGAGTCAAGGGTCCATAGAGATACAGGGAGGAAGAAAACTATCAAAGGTGTTCTGAGACACACTGTGGTAGCCTGTTCACATGTGCCTATATTCCTGCTATAGACACTTCTAGCAGACTTGCAGAAGAAGAAACTTCACAATGCACTAGACATGCCAGAATCATTTTTTGAAAAGCATAAAAGAGAATGACTTAACACAAAAATAAAACATAGAAATATGCGTGAGTGCAAGTTCAAATGGAGGTAAAAATTTCTAAGTCTTGATTCAAGGTAAAATTTGACAGAGTTCTACTTTACAAACTCAGAGATTTTTTGGGCAGAGATTTGCCTTACAGGCTAAGAAGATCCCCTTTCTCAAAATGAGAAGTTTACAATATATATAAAGAGAAGAAGTAAAGGTGCCACTTTGGAAAAGACTTTGGCACCTTTTTACAAGTTGGCCCATGTGCGTTGAGAGCATTGGGAAGAGGAACTCACTGTTGCTGATATCATCCATCTAGAAGAGGCCAGCTAAAACCATGCTATGTAATTGCTGGTCTTGACTTTGGCATTCAAACATTAATGTGAACACATGGGCCACACCTCTTTTTTTTCAAATAAGACTGCTCCTTTAAGATATTCACATGGTTTGTCTACCCATAAATGCAAAGTGGAAAAAATAGGCCGCGTCGCTTACTGTTTGTGCCATTTGATGACCATTTGGCAAGCACTATTCTAACTGTAGGAATAAATCCTTGAGTCGACACCTCTCTTTTCCACTTGGACTGTTTGTCCATTTCTACACTTTGTCTCTTCCTAGCTTTGTCTCTTTCTGGCTCCTTCGGCCCTCAGGGCTATCTCCTTGGCGGGTCACTGAGTTCCTCGCGGCCTGTCCTTAAGCCTTTTTCAAAATCAACAGCTATTTCACCACCTTAAATTTGATGTTTATGCATCCATCACTGCATTTTAACTTCCAACGGCTAGTTCACCGTGCTTGATTTTGGCGTCTTCGGGCCCATCACCCCTTGGAATTTCTTTGGATTTTTCCTTTCCTTTGGCTTTTTGCTCTGGTTTGGCTTTTCTTTCGGCCATTTTTCCCATGGACAAAATGCCTACAAAAATTGTCTCACTCACTTCCTTTCCTTCAGAGACTTTCTTCAGGTTTTTTCTGGTGGCCACTTTCCCTGTAGATTTTCTCCTGGCCACTTTTCTTGTGGACAAAAAGTCCGCAAGAATTATCTTGCTCGTTCCTTTCCTTCAGAGAGTTTCTTCAGGTTATTTACCCATGGCTCTTTCCCAAATTTCTTCAGACTTTTTATCTGAAGGAATTCCTTCAGACAAAAAGTCTAAAAGAAATTGCTTGTCTTTTGCCTCGACTGCCTTCGAAAAGTGCCCTTCGGGAAAATTGGAAACGACCCTTCCGAAGGGTACTTCCTTTTCCTTAAACAAAATTTTGAAAGAAACTTACCTTTTTAGCTTTTCTTTGTGGCCTCTTTGCAAATGTTCCCTACCCTCCGCAAGGGCACTTGAGTCTAGAACTGCCCTCCGCAAAGGCACTTGAAATGGTCCATTTTGTGCCTAAGTGTCAGGAACTCATTTCTGCCTACAGAGTTCGTAGAAAACTTCCCTACAGAGTTCGTAGAAATGCCTACAGAGTCCATAGAAATCCATGTAGAGTCTGTAGAAATTTCCAAGACTTGTGCAAAATAAAAAATGTACTAGCTTAGAATAGTAGGGGAAAAAGGGGGGACTGATTTTGGCCTGCAGGACCAAAATGGTCAACACTTTCACATAATGATTCCAGCATGTCTAGTACATTGTGAAGTTTCTTCTTCTGCAGGTCTACTAGAAGTGTTTATAGCAGGAATGTAGGCACATGTGAAAACACTGCCATAGAGTGTCTGAGAACACCTCTGATAGTTCTTCCTCCCTGTATCTCCATAGACCCCTGACTCACTGATATAGAAGAGTTTCCCATATCAAATGAAGTGTATGCCAACTTCTTCTTGGTGAAAAGCGTATGTTTGAGCTAAGTAGATCAAATTTTTTTGTGTATCACCTTTTAGTTTAGGTTTAGGTTCTATTTTTAGCATTCTTCTCCCTTTTCAATCCCCCCTTTTTAATTTATTTTTTAGCAGTAAGAAATCTAGGACCTAAAAGATACATCAAAGGGAGCTAGCCCTTATCTAGAGACTCTCCCCCTAGTTTTTCCAAACCCACAGGCTGGAGGGGAGTTTTCATTTTGATGCGTGGAAGGTAGGAGCTCAGCCTCCTGTCAAGGGTGCAATCCACTGCGTCAACAATTTTTGGCACGCCTGGTGGGACCTACTAGGACAAGTTTTGTCCAAAGAGTTGAAGAATTTTGGTGTGTTCTTCAACAAACCAGCCTTTGGAAGCTTTGTCATCAACACCAGTGGCAACTCTGAGTTGAATCAGCTAGTTAAGTAGTCTTGGTGCCATCAAGAAATCACATTTTTATATGTATAACCCCTTTAAACAAAATCATGGGCCTTGTTTTCCTTCATATGGTTTTGATCAAGCTCAGACTATTCATGGAATCACCTCAAGCAACTCTCCTAGTTGCCCTTCAACAATAAGGGAAAATTCCAATTCTGAGGTCATGACTTGGAAGCAAACAGTGGAATCATGGGGCAGGAACGAAGAGAAGACATGTTTTGCTTAAAACCTTGGAAAGGAGGAACCTGCTCATACTCATCATGATGATTCCTATGAACTCTAAGAAAGTCTCTTCTAAGAAGATCTAGCCAAGAGAATTGCAGATTTGGAGTCTAGAGCGAGATTCCTCAACCAACATGTGATGGACATAGCAGTTTCCATGTCTGAACACACCCCATCTACACACCTCCAAGAGAGATATCAGACCACATCTGATATAGATGAAGTGCTGGCCAAATGGAAGGAGGATAATCATTCGATTCTAGCTCAAGGACTGCCTCCTCTTCCACATGGTTTTAATCATCAGCCTTCCATGTCATCCCTTCTCAAGGAGGAACCTGTTTTGTAGGAGGTGAGTGAAAAAGAGAAGATCCAATTTGTAGTTTCCCAAGAGGCTATCATGGATGTCAAAGAAGATGAAATCATCATGGAGGCTCCTTCAGAAGACATCATCAGCAATGGGGAAGACACAGGTCATGCATACATGTAGATGTTCCAGCAATACGAAGAGGAACATAAGCATGGTGAGCTCTCTCCTCCCTTGTTTGATGAAATTTCTTGTTTCTTCGATGTGGAGGATGACCATTCCATGGAGCCTAAGTTGGAGGAGGATCAGATGGATGTATTTGAACAACTGAAGACTCTGATCCTTGAGCAAGAAAAGGAAAGGTCTGTCCCTCTTGAGGACAGCTTTAAAGAAGAGAGCTTTAAACAAAAAGGTGATGTTCTGTGGGATGAGAAATCAGTTTGTGATTCCATTTCAGACATCACAATAGTCACCCTTCTTCAAGAAAGCCATGAGGGAGCAGAAGATGAGTTTGACAGGGTCTTCAATGAAGTAAAAGGGATCAAGTCAAACCATGATGCACTGCAAAGGGACTGTGCATATCAAAGGGCTTGTGGTGATGAGCCAACAACCATTGATTTCTTGATGAAACACACTAGCATGAAGAGCCAGCATTCGACAAGCTTCCAAGAACAAGAAGAGTACATATATGTTGGGAGCATGTTTGACTCTGATCCACTCAGATGCAAGCCAATCGAGGTGGCATGCAAGAGGAGCAGGTCACCAAATATCCATTCCATTCAGTCACTTGTTTGGTACCATAAGTTTCCTTGCCATGAAGGAGACTTAAGAAATTTTCCCTTTGATCCAGGAGGGAGGAAAATATACCTAGTTAGTTGTATATAGTAGTTTACTTTCAGTTTTCTTTCCCTATTTTCCCTAAGTGTAGTTTTCACAAGTAGTGTTTTAGCCTTGTGTGTGTTTTCCTTTGCATTTGGGGTAAAAGGCTTCATGATTGATTCTTGGATCTATCAGGGCTTTTGCTAACTTTTCAAGATGCCTTCTGACTCCATGCCCAATGGATTTTTAAGGCAATTGGTCTCTAAGCATAGCAGGGATGCTTCCCCTGGGAGTCACCAATTTATTGACCATTTTTGGTCCAAAAGGCCAAAAATCAGTCTCTTTCCTTCCCTGCTATTTTGAGCCAGTTCATTTTTTGATTTTGCATAAGTCTTAATTTCTACGGACTCTACAGGCTATTTCTATGGACTTTGCAGGGTATTTCTACAGACTCTACAGGCTATTTCTACAGACTCTACAGGAAATTTCTATGAACTCTGTAGGAAATAAATAGGTTCCCAACACTTAGGTGCAAAATGGACCATTCCAAGTGCCCTTGCAGAGGGCAGGGAACACTTTCAAAGGGATCAAAGAGAAGGCCGAAAGGGTTAGAATTTCTTCAGAAAAGTGAACAAGGCAAGTTAAGTTTTCTTCAAAAATTTGTTTAAGGCAAAGGTGGAGAATTTCTTCAGATAAATGTTCGAAGGAATTCCTTTGGACATTTTGTCCGAAGAAATCCTTCAAAAGAAAATCCGGTAGAAATGAAAAGACCAAGGCAAAAGCAAGAAATGATTTCTTTCAGAATTTTGTCCAAAGGAATTCCTTTGGACAAAAAATTTGAATAAATTCGAGAAGAGTTGTGGGGAAAAAAACCCGAAGGAAGTTTTCGAAGGTCAAAGTGATCGAGACAATTCTTGCGGACATTTTGTCCGTGAGAAAAATGGCCGAAACAAAAACTCGACTAGAGAAAAATTTGAAGGAAAGGAAAAGGCCAAGGAAATTCAAAGGGGTGACGGGCCTGAAGACATCAAAATTGAGCACAATGAACTAGCCATTGGAGGTTCAAATGCCCAGTGATGGGTGCATATACATCAATTTTAAGGTAGTGAAATAGCCATTGATTTTGAAAGGCTTAAGGATAGGCCGTGAGTGAACTCAGTGACCCATCGAGAAGATAGCCCCTGAGGGCTGGAGGAGCCAAAAAAGACAAAGCTAGGAAGATACAAAGCACATAAATGGATAAAATAGTCCAGGTGGCAAAGGGGAGGTGAGTTACTCCAGTAGTTGACACAGTGCCCACCAAGTGGTCATCAAGGGGCGCAAACAGTGAATGAGGTGCCCTATTTTTCTCTACTTTGCATTTATGAGCAGACAAACCACGCGAATATCTTAAAGGAGTAGTCTTGTTTGCAAAAAAAGAGGTGCAGCTTGTGCTTTCACATTAATGTTTGAATGCCAAAGTCAAGATCGATGATTACACAACATGGTTCTAGCAGCCCTCTTCTAGACAGATGATATCAACAACAGTGACTTCCTCTTCTCGATGCTCTCAATGCACATGGGCCAACTTGTAAAAAGGTGCCAAAGTCTTTTCCAAAGGGGTGCCTTTACTTCCTCTCTCTCTATATATATTGTAAAACTTCTCATTTGAGAAAAAAGATCTCTTAGCCTGTAAGGCAAAAACTCTGTCCAAAAATCTCTGGACTTGTAAGGTAGAGCTCTACCAGATTTTACCTTGAATCAAGACTTAGAAATTTTTACCTCCATTTAAACTTGTACTCACGCATATGTCTATGTTTTATTTTTTTGTTAAGTCATTTTATTTTATGCTTTCACAGAATGATTCCAGCATGTCTAGTGCATTGTGAAGTTTCTTCTTTTGCAGGTCTGCCAGAAGTGTCTACAGTAGGAATATAGGCTCATGTGAAAAGGCTACCATAGAGTGTCACTCTCTGATAGTTTTTCCTCCCTATATCTCCACAGACCCCTGACTCACTGATACAGAAGAGTTTCCCATATCAAATGAAGTGTATGCCAGCTTCTTCTTGGTGAAAAGCGTATGTTTGAGCAAAGTAGATCAACTTTTTTGGTGTATCACCTTTTAGTTTAGGTTTAGGTTCTGTTTTCACAATTCTTCTCCCTTTTCAACCCCCCCTTTTTTATTTATTTTTTAGCAGTAAAAAATCTAGGACCTAAAAGATACATCAAAAGGAGCTAGCCCTTATCTAGAGACTCTCCCCCCAATTTTGCCAGACCCACAGGCAAGAGGGGAGTTTCCATTTTGACGCATGGAAGGCAAGAGCTCGGCCTCCTGTCAAGGGTGAAATTCACTACGTCAAAAGTACTCTTGGTTTTGATCCATCCTTCATCTCATAATAATCACAAAATAACAAGAGTGCTTGTGTGTCAAAGCTTAGGGATGCATACTCTTGTTGATGTGTATTAAGTGAATCACACATCAGTGTCTCAATATCAACTACTGGTTCTCTTTGCAAAAATGTAGCCTTGAAGAATTTATGAGGGGGGTTGATAGAAACCCTCTCATTGCCATTCAAACTTCCTTTTACATTGAGGTGATGGCTCTTTCTTAGATCTAGTGTAGTCTTCAATATGACTGCAAATTGCATACTCAAGGTATGTTGAAGATCACTTTGGCTCTCCTTGATCAAATCCTGCAAAAACTTTACTTGATCTGAAGTAAACCTTTGATCACCAATGTATTTTTTCTTTTTCAATAACACAAGATCTCTTTACCTACTTGCATCCAACAATCAAACTCACAGTTAGACAAAATTGGTGCTCTGATACCACCATAGTGTCCCCAAATGGAACGATTTAATCAAAAAGGGGTTTCCCCCAAAATCCATATTTTTTGAAAATTTGAATTTATAAAAATCAACAAACCCTAGATATTGTAATTACACTTCCAAATTAAAAATTAACTCCAATTCACCCTAAAATAAATAAAAAATAAATGCCTTGTGAATTTGGCCACCAATGGCTCTTATCACAATGAAAAAAGAGCTTGAAATGAATGTTTCAATCCTCCAAACCCTAGCACCACAATAGCTGAATTGAATTCCTTCTTTCCCACTCTAATCCCTACTCAAGCTTAGTCCAATCCAATCACCAATATTTAGAAAATTATTTTAATAATTAAATTTGAATGAAACCCTTGCAAATTTGCCCTCAACAAATATTATTTCCTATGAATAACTGAAGAATTAAAAAATTCATAACTCCCTCAATATTTGGAATTATGATGCGAATAAGATCCCAAATTGACCACAAATAGAATGACTATCAAATAAAAATAAGTTCAACATTTTTTTTCCATGGGAAGGTCATCGAAACTTGCTCCAAAATTTTGAAAACCCTAGTTTTCAGAATTTACCTCTTCAAAGATCAAACCCTCAATTGCAAACAAGTCACCACACTTGAGAAAATTAATGCAAATAATAATCAGATTTATTATGATCAAATTGGACCTCAAGTAGTCCACCACACCCTGTCAATAAACTCACAAAGTATATCACCCCACTCTAGGGCAAGTAACAAATCCACCTTAGCAATAAGTGGTATCAAAAGACACCTTTTATAGAATAATTAGTTCCAAATCTACGAACACTTATTGGGTATGCATCCCAATATCTTCTTCAAGCATGAAGAAATAATATCAAATTCATCATGTCTTCAATTGTGATCTTCACCTTTTATTTGTACCTTTCAAAGGGGGGTGAACCACTTTAGGGAGGTTAAATACCTCATAAACCTCTCTTGCCAACTTTTTAGGATATCTTTTCCTTTCTTTGCTTTAGCTTTTAAGCCAACATTCATTTTAATTTTACTTTAGGCCTTTTTGAATTAATTAAATACTTACCTTAATAAATTAGTAATTAAAATTACTTTTTGGTAAATTAAATAATTATTTTATATTAGGTCCTTGCTTGAATAAATAATTAAATTGATATAATAATTAAAGTGATAAAAATCACTCTTCAAGTAATTTACTAATTATAAAACCCCTTATAATAATCATTAAAATTACCTTAATTTTTCAAATAGTTAAAACCACTTTTTCAGTAATTTGAATAATTATCCAAGATAGTTCTATTTTAATAATTAATTAAATTACCTTATTTTTTAAATGATTAAAATCACTATTCGATCAATTTTATTAATTATTAAAATTATATGAAAAGGGGAGATTACATGTGAAGCCTATATGAGTGTTGCTTAGCCAATTGATGTAACTTTGATGTAATCATATTGTTCTTCAAGATTATATAAAATACATGTTTACACCCAAAATTGTTGATGTGGAAAAATCCCAAATAATGAATTCAATTCCAAAATGGGCAACAAGGAAAATAAGTATCACTAGGTCACAATAGCGGTGAGTAGTAACTAGCTACGAGCTGATATGATGTTCCCTATGTGCCCTAGGCATGGTAGTTGTTAGTCTATTAGAATAAGCTCCAACTTTCTCACTCTCAAGGTTCTCTCTTTTGGTTATCCTTGTCATCAAGATTGTCCCATCTCAACCAAATTAGATGAGATTTGATGCCCATTCTACTTATTTTTGTGATTTTAAATGTATTCTCTGTGCTCATTCAAAAAAAAATTGTCGTGTATGACGTCTCATAATTTGTAAAAAACCATTAAAATAACTAGTGTTGATATTAGTTGAAGCAGAATTTGATTATAAATTATCAATATTCTAATAATACCATGTACGTATGAGCACCATATTGTTGAAAGTTACTGTAAATTTATATTGTACAATATTTGGCTTCAATTTTAACTTTTGGATAGATGCATTTAACTTTACCACCTCACAAGCATGGAAATCCTAAAATTTTATTTTGAAGGCCATAAAAAAAGATAAATCACAGTCATTGAATTTGTTGTTGACAAGGGAATCTACTCATCAAATCTCAACCTCAATCTCAACTGTTCTAATCAAATGAGATAATTATCTACATTTTTAAATTTAGACATAAATTCCATATTTTATATAGGATTTTGTTGTTCTTATCATAACAATACTTTGAAATCAACTTTTAACTTTCCATTATGAGTCCTTTCAGAGGGAGTGCTTCATAGATCTAGAGATTAGGTGGGGGCACTACCCATAGCCCCTTCAGAGGGAGTCCCCCATATATATAGTGATTGGGACAGACATTCCCTTTTGATCCATCTAAGTAAGCACTACCCTAATATCGAGAGATAAGATGGACACTCCCCTCTAATCTAGTTATGGATAGTTTGATAGATAGTTCAGAGCACTACTCGTATCTACTAGTCCAAGCATGTACCTCCCTTGCAATACTTTCAAATCAAGATTTAACAATCCATTATGAAACATGTCACAACATAATTGATTTTTACTTTTAAAATAATAAAATAATTTATTACATTGTACACCTAATGTCATAGGGTCCAACTATAAATGTTGGCCACTCCTAAATTCTTCAATAAGTAAAAGCAAAACCATGCCAATGGTGTGCTCTTATGTTAGTCTTCATGTTGGTTCATTCTATTTTTTTCTATATCAAATTCTTCTTTAGGATTTGGAGTGTGTTATGTTGATGCTTCACATGGTTATCCACTGCATGAACCTTCTAGTGCCCTTATGAATATAAAACTATTTGTTGGAAAATAACACCCATATGCATAAAAATACACATACCTAAAATTAAGCATTAAAAAACATGCAAAATAAATTAACAATGCCTAATTAATCACATAATTAAACATATAAGGATATGAGGGGCTCTTCTGAAAACCTTGTTGCTTGATTGAACACATGCTTTTGAATCATTGTCAACCTTGTCACCATGATTTGAAAATGTCTACATCAATCTATGGCTCTTTAAACATGTTTGCCAATTGGGTTTGGATCAAAATGGAATAATATTGGATCATATGAAGGGTCTTGGACACTATCATGAAAATATGGATGGTCTTGGTTAGGGCCTTCTTTTTATGATGCAAATTTCCAATTGTATACTTGATTTTGATTTATTACCTTTTATCTTAAATTTGTGTGCTTAGACTTCTAACTCTCTAAAATTAGCAAATCTTGTAAGATTGAAATTGGGAAGGGTTTAATTTGGGGGTCTACGTAGATAGGGTTAGTATTTGCACTTTTAATTTTTATTGTAAGATTGAAATTGGAAAGGGTTTAATTTGGGGGTCTATGTAGATAGGGTTATTATTTTCCCTTTGTATTTTTCAGACCTCTCAAAGTGTACAAAGAAATCGTAAGTCTATAGATAGAAAATGCATAATAGCAACAAAGTCAGTGAATAAAGTTTAGAGCATTTCAATAAATGTTTAATAAGTAATCGATGATCAAATAAGCTCAATCACTTGTCTATTTATAAATGAAAAAATTCAAGCTTTGGCAAAATTGGCATGCATGACCAACCTCCAACATCTATAAATACAAAAGGCGGATGGTATAAATTGATTTTAAATGTTTCTACAATTTTTTTTAAGACCTTATAGATGGTTCTTGTCACAAATAGAGATAAGCATGAGGCAGATGTTGGGTTATGCAGAGGTGCATGAAGGTTATTTCAATCCTTAGAAGTAATCATAGTGGTACATTATTGCCAAATTTGGATTATTTACCTATATGTAGATAAATATGCATAACATTTATAAAATAATAAGAAATAAATGCTAAGGTGTCATTTTTGAGTGTCTAAAATTTTCCAAACCATAAAGTAGGTGGCTTGGGAACACATTTTAAAGTAGAACATATAAAAAACATACATACATTGTTGTGAATTTGAGAGTATTGGGTCACTGAGTCTTGGAGCCTACAAAACTGCACTTACCTTTCATGCACAGACATGGGTGAGTGTAAAAGTAAACATAAAATGTAAAATTAGTTGTTAGCAAGATATATCCTTTGGCCTTGAAATTCAACAAAAGTCCCATGAGTCTATCATAACATCAAAAGAAGTAAAATTTGGAGTGGATTTGAAACTCGTGTTGTAAGGTGATAAAATCCCACTTCTGAAAATTAGTCTTAGTCATTAGGTCACCAAGTCATTGAATATGTTGGGTCAAATGCTCCTTTTTTTTGAATATACAGCGGAAGTCCCTAGGTCCATCATATCATCAAATAAAGCATTTCCATAAAATAAAATAAGTAATATATGCCCCTTTTGAGATTTGAAGTGAACATGTGAAGCTCACATCTCAAATAAATAGATGCATCGGTGAAACACAACAAACATATCATCAAATAGTTTAGTGTACAAATATATAACAATTGAGGAACATGCCAAAAAATATTTTTGTCCCATGTTGCATAAAAATATAAGCACAATCATTGCAATATGGAATATGACAATCATAACAGGTATATTATTGACTTTTTCATAACAATGAGTTGTAGTGCATAAAACTATAGCAATTAGGAACATGTGCAAGGTAAAGAGTTTTTTCCAAGTGTTGTCTCAATACATAAGTATGATGTGGAACATATAAACATATAAAAACCATTATTAGATTCAATAGTATCATGTATATGGTGTATCAATTGTTTATCATGGAAATCATGTAGCATGAAAAACATGTTAGAAATAAAATCATTGTATTATAGTAGTTGTGTCATATGGAAACCATAATATTGGTAGTAATTTTGGAAGTAATGTATCATGTCAAGTATGTGAACCTTGTATAGATTTCATGTGTCATAGAAATTTTGCATCATAAATGCTATTTTCAATAACAAGTATGTTGAGTGCGACAATATTACATCATAGATAACATGTTAGAACTATTATTATCAAAACATAGTGCATGAAGATAAATAGAGGAGTAACATGCACAAGAGAATTGTTTAGCTCCCATGTTACTCCACGATAAACATGACATATCAATGAAACAAATTTCATGTATAAAACCTTTTTAAATGCATGATGTTGATTGGCCATGTCAAAATACTCACATTCCAAGTTACAAATGTAATATATGCCATACAAAAGTGAATAAGGAGTTGCCACTTGTCCCTTTTTAGGATATGAAAATTAATTTATGACCTTATGAAGATTTTCTATTTATCTTACCAATCAAATCAAAAATTCATATGGAAATATGATGGAATTTTGTCTCTATCTAATGTACATGTGTGTGTTTTACTATAAACAAGAAAAAAAATACAAAACATCCAAATATAAAACATTTAAGAAAAAGAAATAAAAACAAGATCAAAGCAAATAAGTTTGAATGAAATTAATTCATAGTGAGGCATCTAAAAAAAAAATTATATTTCATGTCATAACATATAATATTTTTCACATAGCACCAAAGTAAAGCATGAAACATTGTAAACCATTGCATTTCTCATATCATTTGTATTCATGAAAAATATTGTGCATTTGAATTCTATCAATCATCATTAGATTACTTGTTTATAGATGTATGATAATCATTTGAGCCATTAGATTTTTCAAAGTTCACAAGCCATGACAAACAAGGTAAAGAAGTAAAAGGAAACCCATTCATTCATTATTTCCATAAAAATGCTTTATTATGATTTAGAATAGTAGTTCGTTCATTATACAAATGTCCTTGTGGATCTCAAACAAATAAAAGCATAATAAGGAACATTTTAATTTTGGATAAATAAAAATTATTTTCAAGTAGAATTTTAAATTGAGCATTCTTGAAAAAGAGGTAGGACACACAGACTTATTAAAAAGTAAAAGAAACAATTTACTTAAACAAAGGATGAATGACATAAAATATGTAAAGTTGACAAGTTAAATGACTTAAAATGAGATTGAAAAATACAATTCAACTAACACTACATAAGATGAAATTCAAATAAGTAAAAAGTCACATATTCTCAAAGTAAAATCTCAATAGATATTCAAAGCAAAAAAAAAAAGAGCCAATGCAATCAAGAAACAACGTTGAGAGAAAAATGGTTTCTAAAGTGTTAAGCATTTAAGTGATGATAAGTTATCCTCTAAGATGTCATAATTATCTATGTTTATTTATGTATAAACATCACTCTCATATCCTATTTCTTCTTTCATTCCTTCTTGCTTAATTTCCAAATCATTTCCTTTGTAGCCCATCATTTCCATTATCTTCATGCCAGGTGAATTTTGAGATGCTTTCTTTGTTTTCATGACCATATACATTATTTTTGAAGTATATTTATGAACTTGCACTTTATTCTTTCTTCTATTGAACATCTACATTGATTTTTCATTCTTTGTAGTTTCACTCTTTTCTCTTTTATAGCAACTTATTGTCTCTCTTTTTAATGAATTTTATTTCTTTAAATAGTTACTTGTCTTTCATTTTCAAAGTTCATGTATGAGTGCATAGTTGAAGGAAATGTTTTCATTTTGTGTATCCAAGATCTTCTAAGTAGCATGATATATAGTCCATCAATAGATTCTGGAGAATATGATTTGAACCTTCATTGGATCTACAACTTGGATAGGAAAAATTATGCAACCTAAAGCTTGCTTTTCCATACCATCATAAATCTTAGTTTTTGAAAATAGAAAGTCATGTTCGCAAAATCAAAGGCTGTAAATAAACTCATTGATACCAAATTTTGAAGTTGAACCATTATCTATCATTATTCTATCAATTCTCTTTATCTTTTATGAAAGTCTTGTTGAACAAAGGATCATTGCAGGAGATATCAATTGGAATTTCACTTCCATTAAATACAATTTGGAGTGGAATACAAGTATTTTCAATTGACTCAACCAAACCAATGGATATAGTGATTGGATGTGATTTAAAATCAAATACCACTTTATTATAATTGTTAATTTTCTCACCAATTACATTCACATTGTCATTATTTCCATGTTGATTTAGAGAAGTTACTAATATTTCAAAGTGTTTTCTCTTATTTGAATTTGATTCTCTCAATGAGATACTATTTTATTTTTCAATGCAATGCATCTATTTTTTGTATGCCAATGTTCGTAAAAAAAGGAATTTATATTATAATTCTTTAGCAAATATTTTAAAAGATCTATGTGCCTCACTTCAGGTAAAGTGATTGTGTGATTATTAATCATTTTTTTCCTTTAGAGTCTCATTGATCCCTAGTTAATTATCTCTATTATCTTTGTTTGACTAAAATAACCTTATGATATGGTTATTTTATACCATCAAGATTGTGTGCTTAGAGACATTCTTAGGTTGAAACCCACCATCATTGTTTATACTCTTAAAGTTTGACTTATTTTTAAACTTTGGAGAATTAGAAGAAGAGGCATTATAACTATAACAATAAAATTTGCATCCAAAATTTTAATTTCAAATTCTCTACCAACATTGCAAAGTTTATCAAAAGAAAGATGAGAATTAAAAACAACTTTTTATTTAATAATTGGAAGAAATATATCAACGAAAAGACTTTAGAGTCCACTCTCTATTGGTTCATAACTCATTTTAGTATACATTGTTTCGAATTGAAATACATGGTTATTAATATTTCCATTAGTACCTTACCAAATTAAAGCTAGTTTCACAAATGTCACTTTCTTGTCAATGTTAATATGAAAGTGAACTAAGAAGTCCTCACAACAATTTTAAAACAATGAACATATTTACTTGTAAGAGTATAAAATCAATCAAAATCATAATCTTTTAGGCTTATAGATAAAAAGCTTAGTCAATAATTTATCATCTTGAGAATTTTTTAAGAAAGAGAAATAAAAAACTCTAATGTGATGAGAGGGATCTCCTTTTTCATTATACAATTCCAATTTCAATGCAAAAAAACTTGTAAGAGAAGGGTGAAAAGTAATTGCATGAAACTAATGATTAAGATGAATATCATCAAAAGTGACCCTTTTACCATATGAACCTAATGATTTTTTTAACCTTTGATAAAGGGGTTTCATTTTGTTTTGCATATCATGGAGATTTTACATAATGCTAGTCATTTTTGAATTTTGAAGGGATGATGCTTGAAGAGGAATATTGGTTAAGAAATATAAGGAATGTGGGAGTCATCTAATGGGATGATTGGAGATGAGAATGAATATGCGATTAAAGGCAAAGGTGTGGAATATAAAAATAGGGTTATGTAAGATATTGACATATGAGTTGTAGGTGAAGGAGTGGTATAATCAGTAATAGATATGGGGTAAAGAAACTTGTATTTTAGGTTTAAAATAAGTTGTGTGGAGTTAAGAAGATACTTAGCATCTAAAATATTTTGGGTAATAGGAAGATTAGGAGATGGTTAAGAAATGGACATATTTTGAGGGAAAAAATCACATGCACCTTCTTTTAGAACATTCACCATATTTGTAAGTTTTTAAGGGTTTTTTAAAGAGAAACTTATTAAATTGGGCACTAGGGTGTGTTCTAAAATGCATCATGATCAAAATATATATGATTATCACCATATCATTGTGCAATATCATATTGTTAACTTCTATATTTTCAAACAAAGTCACATCTCCTTGCAAATGCATATTCATTTTAAATAGAAAGACATATTTTTGGATTCCATTTTTTTTGGGGGATATTTCAACAATATTTAATTCTTTTTAATTTAATACTACCACTAATTCTAATGAATAACCTATTTATTTGATTTTTGTGGCATGTAATGAAATCAAACACACCACATACAACCAAACACATTAGGGTTTTAATAATTTTCAGAAATTAAAGAAACCTTAAGATTTAAGATCAAGCAAAATCAAGATAGATATTTAGATCTATGCACATATATAAAGTGGGTTCAATAAAAGATGAAACCTTAAAAAGTGTAAGTCAATTAGATTTCATAAAAATATATGCATAAAAATACATCTCCCTTAAATTAAGTATTATAAAACATGCTAAATATAATAACAATGCCTAATTAATTATACAATAAAGATAGAGAGAGATTAGGGCTCTTAGTTTTATTTTAAATTTTCATTTGAGGGAACAAGTGCTTTTGAATCATTTCCAAGTTTATCCCAGGATTTAGAACTATTTGCATCAATCTATAAGTTTGAACTCATTCACTAATTGCATTTGGGAAAAAAATGGAACAATGTTAGGTATGTATGGATGGATATAAATTGAAAAGGTTGACATACTGACCCCATTTTAAAGGTTTTTGAACCCATTTTAAAGGTTTCTCGGTAATTTTGCTATGATTATATTGATGGTCATGATAGGTGTTATGACCATATGGATGATCCCACTCATAGATAAAGGTAAACATGAGGTAAATGTAAGGGTTATATAAAGATACATAGAATTTATTTCAAGCCATAAAAATAATCATAATAAATGGATAATGTTATATTTAAACCATTCACCAATATATAAATAAATTTGCACCACATATGTAAAATAATATGAAATAAATATTATGGTTTTTTTTGGGAGGGGGGTGGGGTGGGTTGGTCTACAATACCCATAAATAATTTGTAGTGGCATTACTTCACCAAAGGGAACTATTTGAACCCCATGTTTATTAGTTTAAAGAAGAGAAGTAGCCAAAAGAAACTATGGACCAAGGTAGTTCCCAAAATCTTTGTCATGCTATTATTTTGGACTCATGTGAAGCTTTTGGATGTGTTCCAATGCTAAAATTGGGTGAAACATGTCATGCAAATGCATGACATATTTAATGAACATCTATGTCATTCACATTTAAATAAATGTTTAAAATATAATAATTACATAGATATTTCTATAAAGAACTTGTGTGAAATAAGTACATAATTTTAAAATGTAAAAATGTTATTTTTACTTAAATGAATATGTTTATATTTAAGTAGATTTAACCATTTAACATGGTATGGGAGGGATGCAAGTATTGACCACTTATAACGAAGCATTTATACTTTTTAGAGATATCAATAATATATAGTGTTTCAGATTGGGTAAAAGTTATGCCAAAAATTAATAGTTTTCATTATTTTTTGTTTCAAAAAAAAATCTAATTTGTACATTGATTTTGGTGGTGAAAAGTTGGCACATGGTTAATACAATTAGATTTTTTTTGTCTAGTTCATGCCATAAAAAGTTGACACAAATTTATACTTTCTGTGACAAATGATTACATAGGGTATATATATAACATATATAATTTCTATTACGAGTATTTTTTGTGTGGTTCTTTATAAATGAAGTTGGTTAAAGGAGGTGTTTTACATTATACCTATAACAAAAAACACCTATATAAAATATTCTACATATCTTAATCATTATAACCTTATAATTCAAACAAAGCCATGCTAGATAATGGAAAAAATATGGACATAATACTAATTCTGATAACTATACGACCTCATGCAAAATATTCTATATCTTTAACCATTGTAGACCTCCATTTAGAAAAAAAATCTCCCTTGTCATTAGGATTTTTATTATATGTTAAAAAAAATAAACAAAAATAAAAAATAAAACATCTAATATTTTTACACCAAAATCCTATTTTACTCACTTTTAGGAAAGGATTTGAACCTAACACCTCAAGTCCCATCATTGAAATATTTTTAGAGCTTCCATTCAAAATGTATTAACATTCCTCTTCTATTTATCTACATGCAATCTATAAAAACTCAATCAAAATATTAAAACCAAAAACTACACACGACCCCTTTACAATTATACATTTAGAAGATAGGAGAATATGCAAAAAGATGACTCAATGGTAATTGAAGGATATGCATAAAAAGCCAAATCTAACTTGACTTTGCTTATAAATTCATGTTGCTCCTCATTTATCCTTCATCCTTTGCACATGCCCATAAATATTCTCCTTTGCCCTTTACAACCAAACCCCTCTAGTAAAACCTTGCAACATTTTCAATATTTTACCACATATATCAATGTTTTATGTTAACTGTTAGATAATTATAGGTGTTAAGTTGAGCCATTAGATTATAGCTTATCAAGGGTTGATAATGTTTTATTTTATTATTTTATTTTTTATTTGATAGCATAAACACTCTTGAGGCTGGAGCTATGAACCAAATAAATAAGGGTTTTGATAATTGGGCCTACAACCAGAGAGAGGGTTTTGACAAATGGACCCATAACCAAGAAGGTTTGGAGGCTCCCAAAATATTTATAAAGCAAAAATAAAGGGTTTTAAGGATTCCACAACCATAAAAAGTACAACAAGAGGGTTTGGAGGCTCCCGCAACCTTGGCAAAATAAACAACAAGAGGGTTTTAAGGCTCTTGCAACCATAACATGAGGGTTTTAAGCTTCCCACAACCTTATCACAATCAAGGATGTTATAAATCAATAAAACTCAAAGAGTTGACACCCTTTAATAGGACTTCCTTGCAACTTACACTGTAGAACAATAATCTACCAGGAGTAGAAGGTCTTCTACCACTTGGGACTTCTGCACAATCTCTGCTCAGATGAGACACAACAAGTGTAATTTTCCTACCACTAAAACCAACAAGGTGGATTCCTCTATCATCCAATATAATATAACATGTTTTAGTTGGGTTTCCTATATCCATCCCAATCAAAGCCAATGGAAACTAAGTATAGTCCTCTACACATTTGAATTTTAGCATAGTTTTTACACACCCTTCACATTCCTTGCATAAATCAGGAGTGTAAACATGTATAAATACAACCATAACCCCCAAAGAGGCCTCATCAATGTCAGATCTGATTCCATAAAATATTATGATGAATACTATGGATCCCAAAACTTGTAAAAGACAAAGGTGGAATCCTCTATCATCCACTCTAATATAATAAAGCATGACTTTAGAAAAATAGAGCCCTCCTGATCCTAGAAGCCATTTTCCTCAAAACTTAGCACATCAAGATAAAACAAGGTACTTTCAGTGCTTGGGTGAACCACATGGACTTATCCATTATCCATATAAATAGTAGAGGCTAAAGCATGGAATCCTCTAACATCCATGGCAATCAAGGAAATAAGGGAATGGATTCTTCTAACACCCATCCCATCCCAATAAGAATGCCATATATGAAACCTTATAAATCCACCAAACTTACTCCCTTTCGCAATAAGAGGGGGATAAAAATAAATAACCCAATGACTGTATGAAATAGGCTCCCATAGGATAAATCCAATCTAAAACATGAGCTTAAAAGGAAGACAAACACACCTAGGCCTTACAATGGTAGACTCTAAACTTTCACCAGTCCTTTGTCTTTCCCAGCATGGTTGGAATCCTTCAGATCTACTACAGGGAGGAAACAACCCTTCTACTACGATTCCTCCAAAGTACCTTCTTTATGTTTCAGAGTGTCTACCAGTGCATCAACAAATCAACTCAAGTTAAAGCTTTGTATCTACTGCTAATCCTTAACAAAACTTCTCTAATTTTATTTGCTACAATGAACCCATAAAATTCCTTCCAACAATCTTCAGATCTAAAAATTTTACACCTAACAAGACATACAATATTTTAAGGGATGGCATTGATGAGGTAGATAACCTCTAGTCCTCCTAGATCTAGGTCATCTTCATCTCCTCCTTCCACCTAAAAAACATCCTGCCCACACACTGTTTGAAAAATTATCCTCCAGTCGCTAGTTTAGACCACCTTTCTATCGTGAGCCTTCCATAAGTCTATTCTATAGATCTACCACTTAGATTCAATAAGTCTTCCACTCAAATTTTTTTATGCAAGACTCCATCTAAAATCTTCTACTCCATTATTTAGCACCCACGAATCTTCTAATTTGAAGCTTTCCCACCTAATGGGCCACTCAAACATTTAGTGGATGCCATTGATGGCCTGGACAACCACTAGTCTACCTAGATTTGGTTCATCTTCTCCTCCTACTTCCACTTACTCTCCTTCCTGCCCATGCCTTATTTGAAAAATCCTCCTTCTACTCCTTCTACTCCTATCCATGTCTATATTGGTGTTCTGGTTTTCCTGCTCAAATTGAAATTCAAAATGATGAGGGGTCTTCTACTCCTTCCACTCTGAGAGCTTCTAATCTAGAGGATTTAAATCTATTAATTGAGATTACCCTACATATTTTATTTTATTAATTTATTAATAAGAATATTTAAAATGAGTTATTATTATTACTTTTTAATTTCAAGGTAATTTTTGACTCAAATCCAATGCTATTTGTGTTAAGATTACATTACAAATATGTTTTGTGACAACAAACGATAATAAATATTGGTGATGCTAACCTTACCCAATTGATGGTACTAGCCTATAATCTATAGTATGTAGAATAGAATCTATAGTTAAGAGTATGTAATGGTCTTGTCCTGCTTCATTGAAGATATTATCAATTCTCATGATGATGATGATAACAATAAAAATAACAATAACAATAACAATAACAATAACAATAACAATAACAATAACAATAACAATAACAATAACAATAGGAGTTGCACCAACTTCTAGTTTATTCATTCGCATGAGCATAGAATACCTCTATTGGGGTACATTGAGTGATAGCAAAGAGAGCCATAGAACATTATTAGGTGGAATGCAATATTTAAAAAATATAGTTAAAAACTATCACATAACTTATTCAAATGTGTTTTAGAAAATGAAGTCGCATTTTACTTGTTCGTTTTGAATTTAATTTATAACTTCTAATTATATTTGAAAAATGTTTTAAAAAATATTCAAATTTTAAATGAATCTTAAAAGTTACTTTTTATTATATTAATTTGATATGTAAAAAATAAAAAAATGTTATTTTACGAAAGAGATCTAAATGATTTTTCCTTCTTCCTATTTTGGAGATCTAAATGAATATTAATGATATAAATGTTGGTAATTGTGTAAATTACTTAGTATTAATTTAACTCTAAAATAAAGAGTGGTAGTTGAGGTGAGTATATAAGCTTTGTTTTATTCAAAATTATGGAGACCAAGCCACCCTCTTGGTTGTACATGCTATGCATATAAAATAAATAAAGGTTTACTGAGGGTTCTAGAAAATATTAAGGTGTTATTAGTTTGTATACATTCTTGTTTAATAAATGATA
The DNA here is from genome assembly GCA_037957365.1 of Torreya grandis. Lineage (NCBI taxonomy): Eukaryota > Viridiplantae > Streptophyta > Pinopsida > Cupressales > Taxaceae > Torreya > Torreya grandis. The sequence continues at coordinate 245,637 of JARHVA010004275.1, forward strand.
GAGTGGTCATATTTGTGACCTATATATATATATAATTTGTTCTTGTATGTTGAATATTTAAATTTAAATTTATGATTTTACCTTTTTTTTAATTAAAAAATGTTTTGTTTCATTTTATCAATAATTATATGATTTAAAAATTGGTGTTAGAGTTTTATTGGTATTAAGAGAATTTGGGTTCTTGTAATACTATGTTGAAAGAGAATTATGAATTTAGAATTTGTTGTAAGGAGAATGTAACTCTTTATAATTGAAGAATCTTCAATTGGGCATCTTGGCGTGATGAAATAGTTCAAATTAAGTGGGAGGATCTCAAGATTCATGTCATAGAAGATTGATTCAATAAGCTATGAATTGAGAAATTTATTGGATACAACTTCAATACTCATAAATTGAAGATGGAGTATTTTATTATTGAGAGAGAGTTGAAGGATGTCAGCGTGAAGGACATGAAACTTGATATGACGATGAAAGAATATTAGGGCAAGATGAATGATAAATTCATTGCCTTGATTGGACTATAAATTTTGTGATTCAATACTAATGAATGCGTTATGGGAATGTATGACAAAGGATCTTTGGAAAAATATTGAAAATGTGTATAAATACATCTTAAACTTGATATTTATTCGAAAGAAATTATCTATTATTAAGATGAAAGATGTTGGTAGGGTGAATGATAACCTAAATGATTTTAATACTCTTGTAAATCAGTTGAAGTCCATTAGATATGATGTGAAATATGTTGAGAACTATATTTGTTTGATTTGAAGTCTACTTGACTCTTGGGATAATATTATTGTTGACATTAGTGGGAGCATTAAGGTGGAGAATCTCAATATAGATGAGGTTATTGGTTAGTTGTTAGAAGAAAAAGTAAGAAAGAGTACTTTTGAACTCACTTTGATTTCATAGGAATTGGTGACAAGAGGGCATATTAATAAGTAAAAGAATGAAAAATATAGTATAAATAAATTCAATTAAAGATGGAAATAATGAAGTAGAGGAAGGAATACATATGGATTGATATGTTTTAAGTGAAGCAAAAAGGGCATAGAAAGTTGAGTGTACTAATAATATTTCTAAGGAGAAAGATAGCTCTTTAGTTGTGATTTATATCATGGAGCAAAGAATGTATGTTACACCTACCTATTTGACAACTAATATTCTAATGAAGCATGACTAGTAGACTTGAGTTCTTCTTTCCATATGACTCCACATAGAGAGCGGTTCAAAGACTATGAAAAACTTCCTACATATATGATATTACTTAGAGATAATTTTGGTTATTAAGTAGCTGGTAAAGGTAGTGTGAGAGTCATGCACAAATATGGAAGTGTGATGCAATCACAGGGATGTGGTTTCTAGTGAAGGAAACCCTAACCTAGAAACTTAAATAAACACATACATACACATACACATTCAGATCCAAAAACATAAAGGTTTTATCAAATATATTAATGTAAATAATATGTTACAAAAATTACTCCAAAGTATTAGCTAAAAATTATGTTTGGACTCTAAGCTACAAATGCAATATTTTCTCTCTAAAAAAATGGAGTCTCTTATAACTCCATGCCTCAAATAAGATGCTAGAGTCAACCTCTCTATACAATGATTACTTTTAATGATCTCTCTATCATAAGATAAGATATCCTCTCTTAGCCAACTATTTAATGCCTTTCCTAGCATGCCTTTATATATGTTCTTCAAAATGCATGTCATGAAATATTCATGCAAGCTCTTACAAGTCACCATGTATCCCAAAGGGTTATTTGGTACCCAAAAAAGTCTAAATGAGTGACACATATATTTCAAATCCATCTCTAAGAATATTAAAGTCAAAAATTCATTCTAAGAAGTAATAGATTTCCTTGGTGTAAGTTACTGCTTCTACACAATGATATCTACACACATAAGTCCATAATTCTCTATGTGCCTTTGATTTATGTGTTGTCAAGATGAAGCCAAATGTTCACCTTTGTTTGTGTTGCACCATATGGATTGCGTCTAATAAGCTTCATGTGACTGCATACTAAGTGTTTCTTTACGTGTCTCGGTGGAAAATAATGCTTTCTTACATGATTGTGCTAATCAAAAATTTGAGAAAACCCATTGCAGCCAAATTTCATATAACTTATGTGAACCTACTTTCCTTTCTATTTACGTGTAGTTATCTACACCTAATAAACAATTGTTCACTTGCACACTATGTGCCCAAGTTGTAATTTTATTCAAAAAATTAACTTCAATTTTTTCTGGGTGATACAATATTTATCTTCACTAGGGATGCTCCTATATCAGGCATAGCTAAAAATGTGAGCTCTTGCTCACATGTTGAAATGTTTGAGAGTATGGCCATAATGGCCAATCTTCATGAGATCCAACCATGCTGAGTTTTCTAATGTGCAATTCTTCGAAGCATTTACCAAATATGATTATATTTTCCCCACGTGTTCTCTTGTCAAATATAGAGTCTAAATTGGCCTCTATTTATTCTTTATCCTTATCCATTACTTTCACTCTCCAATTAGGTACTTGAGATCATGAATCTTCCTACTCATTATCATTTTTCCTTTCATGATAATCATACATATTTTCCACATTGAATATGGGTGATATGTTTATGTTTATAGGAAATTCATCCTCTTATGCATATTCTAAAAATTTAACAACACCTTACTTGGCCCTATCTTCTTCATCTTTAGTTTGTTATATGTTCCACATGGGAATATCTCCTTATAAAAATGTGTCAACACCAACTTTCTTACTTCAAACTCTTTATTCATACTTCATGTTTACACAATATTTATATTATAGACTACCTTGTTCTAACTTCCTTTGCACCTCTTGATGTGTATCACACATTTTTTCTACGTAGTCTTCCATTTTTTCTCTCCTTCCATGTTCACCCTTGATTTCCCTCATTTTTTATAGTCATCTTGGGCTACTCTTGCACACAATATAAAAAAGGAATTTTACAAAATATTTTTTTCACTAAATTGTTTATACGCAAACTTTGATTAGATGAATATAATGTCCCATTGCTCTACTTTGTATCTAATTGAACATATTAATAAGTTTCCAAAGCTTATGTTCACACCCTCATTTCACCATTAGTTCATTGATTGTAAGTTAAACTAAAAATTAGATTTTTTCTCAATTTATTCCATAAGATTTTCTAAAAATTGTCTAAAAACTTGGTATCCCAATTTGACACTATGCTACCCATTAACCAATGCATCCTCCCCACTTCTTTGAAGAATGGGTTTGTAACATTTATTGCATAACTTTCCTTTATGCATGTAATAAAATGCACCATTTTGAAAATCCATCCACTTCTACAAATATAGAATCATTTCCCCTCTACATATTTGGAAATCTTACAAAAAAATCCATGCTTCTATGGAATATGTAGTGATTGATACGAACCTACGTTTTGAATTTTTCCTTTGTGAACTAGTAAGATATGCCTTCTTGCACATACATGTGCACATTTTTTCCCATCCTTGGCTAAAATTAATCTTCTACAAAACTATGCTTATGTGTTATTGCTTCTAAAATGTCATTTTAAGCTTCCAATATGATTATATTTTATCAAATTTTTGCACATCAACCCTCTAGGTACACATAATTATACTCCCTTAAACAATGGTCCTTCTTGCATAAATTAATCCAACCATGGTGTTCTATTTATACTCATTGGTTTTGTGCATGCTCTCCAAGAATTTAAAAAACCTCATATTATACATATAGTTCCTTCATGGAATTAAATATTATGACTTTCACATGTATTTCATTCAATAAGAGAATCCTTTTGCTCAATACATCCACTACATTGTTTGATTTTCCACTTATATGTTTCAATGCAAATTAGTAGATCTGTATAAATTCAATTCATTACATGTGTTGTTGATTATACTTCACTTGACTATTGATAAAGCTTAATGATTATTGGTTTGTTTACAACACAAACTCCTTTATAAACATGTAGTGCCTCCATTTTCTAAGTGCTTATGGCATAAAAATCATGGTCATAAACCAATTATTTCCTTTTTTCATCATTCAAATTATCACATAAGTAAGCTATAAGCCTACCATCTTGGATCAACATTGATCTAATTTTTGTGTCACTAATGTAGCAATCCACCTAAAATACTTTGTTTGAATTTGACAATGCTAACACTGGTTTCTCAATCAATTTATTCTTTAATCACCAAAACTTACACTTAGATTTTGTTGTTTAAAAAAACTCCTTGCAATCTCCTCTCATCACCTTCATTATTTATACATGTCCCGTTGAATTTTAAAATGAATTTCTTGAAAAAACTCTATAAATCATGAAATCTTCACACTGTTTATGTTATTATTAGTAGTAAACACTATGATATTGTGTAACTTCTCTGGATCCATCTTCAAATGATCTTGGGATATTAGAAAACCCAAGTATACAAGTTCCTTCCTCATGAAGTAAAACTTAATCACATTTATAAACTTATTCTCTTCCAGCACCCACTATAACTATCTCCTCAAATGTGCTAAATGTTCTTTTTTTGTCTTATTGAACAATATTATGTCATCTAAATATATAATAATAAACTTTCCTAAAAATGGCTTCAACCCTTCATTCATGAGTCTCATAAATTTACTTGGCACATTTGTCATCTCAAATGGAATGACCAACCATTCACATAATCCATATTTCATCTTAAATGTGATTTTCTATTCGTCACCTTCCAAGTAATACTTAGGTAATACATCAAGTCACCCATGTGTGACAATGGAAATTTATAGTTGATCATTATCTTATTAATGACTCTCTTGAGTCTAATAGATACATGTGTCATTTCCTCCTTTATTTAGTGTTAAAAATGTAGGTACTTCACACTATATTAGGCTCTCTCTAATTAGACCCTTATCCAAAAACTCTTACAATTACCTTCACACCTCTTATTTCTCCTTAAGAATCAATATGTGTGTTGTTTTGTTTGGAAAAATTGATCCATGTATCAATTCCATGTGATTATTGATAATTCACATCAATGAAGCTTAGAAAAATATTCAAAAACTCATACAAGAGTTCTTTCACTTCATGTGGAAATGTTTTCCCATTTTTGTATCTGCTCATATTGCACTATTTTTGGAATGAGAACATAACATGCCTTCTCTATTTCTATCTCCTTTAAGAATTCCTTGCGTGACACCATCAATACATGTATGTAAAATTTATTTTACACTTCTTCTTCCCTATACTTTAACAAAATCAATGTGAACTTCTTTCCATCCTTCTCCAAGTGATATATATTTCCCCTTCCATCACAAATAAATAGTTGACAATTTTGACCCCACAGGTCAAATTGTCACCTTTATCATTCTAGACTTTCTGAAGCATGTTTCTTTGTCCAAATGTCAGAGATTGGGCTTGTTTAGATTTTCCAAAGGGGTTCTTTTCCTTTCAAAAAAGTTAATTTTCACAATTCTAAAGGTCTTTTTCTCTTTTAAAGGGTTCTTTTACACAATCCCAAAGGGTTATTTTAAATGTTGAGGGGTATCTGTCCTTCGAAAAAAGATGCTTGAAAAAATCTTGAAGGGATATATAAGAAGCTTGAAGGATCATTTTCCATTTGGGAAAGTCATTATAAAAAATCCCAAAAGGATGTTTCAAAAGGTCTAAAGGGACATTTGAAAAGCTTGAAGGGCAATCTGAAGGAAGTTTACAAGGAAAAAGACCATTGTCAAAAGTGGGAGGGGTAGTTCATAAACCTGAGGGGTCACCAACAACAATGTCAAAGGGTATGTTCCCTATGAAAAAGGGCAAGGGCAATTAGGAATGAATCCCTTCAGACAATTTGTCCAAAGGAATGGCTCAAATAAAGGGAAGGTTCTTTACAAGGGAAAGGACCATTTACAAAAGTCCAAAGGGCATTTTATTTAAGTTTTGAAGGGTCACTTGACATGAATTCTTATGGACAATTTTTCTATGGGAAGGTGATAGGCAAAAAAGCCAAAATAATTATTTTAGACAATTTTCTTGAAAGAAAGGAGAGAACATAGAGAATAAGCTTCAGACAATTTATCTGAAGATGAATGCTCGAGAGAAAATATTGAAGACCTAATTCCTTCAAACTTTTTATTTGAAGGAATGGTTTGAGGTAAATCCAGAGACCTAAGACAATTCCCATAGGAAAATGACTGAGCAAAAAGGTTGAAGAACAAATGCTCGACTCAACAACTCCAGAGGAAATGAGCAAGAAAAATCCTATGGCCAAGTGAAGGGAAAGACAAGCCAAAAAATCTTGCCACAAAAAAATGAATAAAGAAGAGAGCCATGGAAAATTTATTTGAAGAGATCAAGAAATAGAGATAAATAAGCTAGATAAATAAATGGCCCAAAGCAATATATGCACAAAAATGGAGAACTAGAAAATACAAGATATTATAATAGCTAATGAACAGGTTAACACATTCTAAAACATGCAAAGTGGTCCAAATAAGATTAGACATGTCCAAGATGTGTAACTATTTCAAACACGACACCTTTAGTTCTAAAAAAATGAAGACTCATTTGCATGAAGGACTCAAAGAGATTAATGTTGGAGAGATTAACGTTAATTTCATACATGCACTCTTGTTAATCTAAGCCTTTCAAATGTTTTAGCAGTTTAAGTGGAGTTCTAAATTTAGATGTGGAGTTGACTGTTCTTATATTTGGAGTTGACTATTCTTAATTTATAGAGTTGACTGGTTATGATGTGCCAAATCTACTCATTGATTTTATGCAAAGAAAAGCCTTTCAAACATTCTAACTCAGATTCAAGTCTATTCAAGCTTGAGTTTAGACATCCAAATTGGTGTAGCTTCATGCATGATAAAGGTTTTGACTCAAATGTGAACTCACCATTCTTGTCAAATGCCAAAGAGTTTTTCATGCAAGCATAAGATAAAGGGATTTATTTTTAGGTCTTTGGATAACACAAGTTGAATTTGAGTTGACTTATCTTCTATTTTTAGCACCAATCTCTTGGTTGTTTTATATTTTTCTATATAAGTTGGCTTTTTAGCCTTGAATTGTATCCCTCTCTTAGCAAGATCAAATTCTACCAAAGACTAAGTTTGTAACATTTTTTTAGATTAATAGAAGGATTATTTTAATTTATATAATGTTGGTATAGTGTATTCATGTTAGTGATTTATATAAGTGATAGAATTTCTCTTCCTTGTCAAGTCTTGATTCTTACCTAGCAACATAGTTGATCAATTTATGTAGGTCATGTTCTATGTTTGATGTCTCTTGGCTGAGTTTATAGTGGATATAAGTGGCTGGTTAGTGCCTTAAATCTAGCCTATTATTTCATTTCCCTCAAGCTTGGATCACCAAATAAAACCTTTTTGTGAAATACTTATTCATATTAGTCAATTAGAGTTGAAAGTTCAACCCTTTTCTTGTCTAAATCAATGTTCTTAGGAGCTCAAATTGAGTGGATCAATAAGAAAATATAGGAGTATCACCATAATTAGATAGGATTTCAATTCAAGTTTCTCTCTCTTTTCCTGATAGTTTGTAGTGTAGAGAAAAGATCCTAATTGATACACCAAAGGGAGCTAGCCCTTAGAATCTAGAGATTTAATCCACTGATTATGTCACCCACAACCTAGGATTGTTTCCATGTTTTAATAGACTATGAAGGCCTGAAACTACCTTCATAGGGGTGAAATTTTGATTGAAAACACAACCTTTTGGTAAAATTTATAGGTTCTCCATAAAAGTACTTGGCACACATCCATTGGCATCACATTGCACTAAAATGTATCCCTATATGCACCTATTTGATATTTCACAAGGAATTTCTCTTTCACTAATATTTGATGGAATTTTTTCAGCCATGGCACTCTATAAGGGTTTGGATTCACCACCTTATTCAACATAGACTTTTATGAAATTTTGTAGAAGACAAAATTATCTATGTTTCCACTATCCATAATTAGCTTGCAACACTTGCCTCCTAATTTTTAATTTGTTTGAAAGAGAATTTATCTTTGATTTGGTTCATTATATTCCTTTGTTGGCTTCAACAACGCCATCTTCACCATGATATTTTCTTCACTCTCTAGTTATTTATAATTTTTAGTAGGTCCAATGGATTCCTCATCTCTATGAAAAACATGAACACAATCTTCTATTCTCCTACTAATCTCAATATATGCATGAGGACATTCATATGCTCTATGACCTAGATGTCCACATCTGAAACATGTTTATGAGAATCCTCTTTCCCTTGATTAAATATTTTTGACCTTTTGGTTGGGTAAGATTCACCTCCATACATGTAACCTTGTTCACCATCATGCATATCACATTTATTATTCATGTGTGTTTTTATGCATGTAACATTATTATCTCACTACTTGTGTTGGTTTATTTTAGAACCACCTCATCTTTATTTGTGCATAAAATTTCCCTTACATTTAATGACACTCTATTGTCTATGTAAAAAATTCTCCTTAGATTTTAATGCAAACTAATAAGCTTCCTCCACATTTTGGATTTGAGCCATGCACAACTCTTATTGGATGCTAAATATAAATCGATTTATAAGTTTTTATACTTTATATTTTTCCAATTTACGATGTTCTTCCTTGATAATGATTTTATAAATTCCTTCATATACTCATTGACATTTAACCCCTTTTTCCTTAGATTCGGCAACATTTTGAAAAAATCCATCTGATAATAACTAGATAGGAATTTACCCTTAATATTTGTGACCATTTTATCACACTTGGTTATATTTTGTTTTCCTCCTCTTTTTCTTTCATTCTAAAATTCCTTGCACCAAAGCATTACAAGACCACTCAACTTTGTCTATGTGATGTTCACCCTCTAGAGACTACTGATATCATCTAACTCAAAATAATCCTCAATGTATGTGAGCCAATCAATGATCTCTTTATGATTTAAATCTATTTAAAAGCATGGTATGTACACCTTTGATCCTTGTCCAATCCATGAGATATTTATTATGATTATACCTTCACTTGCATATATGTGTATTTTCTCATATTAATCTTCTCCCTCACCTTATGTATGTTTATGATCTCCTCAACATTGTTATGTTAATATATTGGCATGAAAACTTGCATTATATCTTCCTTCATAGCATCCACTCATGTTTGTATTACTTTCAAGTCATCTAATAATTCATTGAGTCCTCCAACCACATTTTTTACTATTACACCTCCTTTACCAATAACTCTTCTAGGCAACATTTTTTTTGGGGGTTAAAATCCTACTATTGCAATATCTATGATCTCAATCCTATGAAAGTGGCCTCACTCTCTACACACCACAAGTTTGAAAAATTTGCTCTGATACCAATTGATATAGTTATATGAATGGGGTTTACAATGAATGAAATCCCTAATCCATAATACACTTATATACACATGCACTATGATATGAAAACACAAAGGTTTTGATCATTATATATGTTAATTCATACAATAGGTTATAAAGATTCCACCAAAGTATTGACTATAGGCTATGCTTGGATCCTAAGCTAAAATTGCAAGATTTTCTCTCTAAAATAATGGATTCTATTATACTTCCATGCCTTACAAAGGTTGTTATAGTTTATCTATCTAAAAAGGTCACTGCTAATGATATTTCTCTCATAAGCTAAGATCTTATCTATTATTTAGCCTATAATATCTTGCATAACATACAATCTTTATATAGGCTCCTCCAAGTGCTATGTGTTAAGAAATATTCATGCAAGCTTTTACAATCTGCTATATATCTTAAGGTTTAATAGTTACCCATAAATGTTCTTACGAGTGAAACATGTCTCCTTTGAATCCATCTCCTAGAATATTGGAGTCAAAGATCCATTCCAATAATTTTGGAGTGAACATGTTTGGAGTTATGCCACATGCTTGCCTACAAACTAAGTTTCCTTGGCACAATACTCTTCTTTTACACAGTGATGCCCACACACACAAGTACATAATTTTATTAGGACTCTAATTTATATGTTTTTAGAATGGACTGTTCCTACACTAATACACTTGAGACAAATACTTGCCTCTATTTTCACTATGCCATATGTAATATGTCTAGTAAGCTTTGTGCAACTATGCACCAAAAATTTATCTATGTGGCTTAAATCCAACCAATGCTTTATTGTATGATTAAACTAATCCAAAACTTGATGAAAACCTATTGCAACCAAACTCCATTTTAATTCGACATGAATTCTTCCTTCTCTTTTTGCTCATAGACCTTTGTGCCTAATAAATAACTGTTCACTTACGCACCACGTACCCAAGTCATAAATTTATTCAAGAAGTAAAACTTATTTTTTATTTGGTGATATAAGATTTCTATTTACCAACGATTATCCCACATCAAAATGTAAAGTGGATACCCGAAGTAGGACATGTGATAGGTTTGACACTCAATTGATTCTTAGTTAATCAAAATTTGAGGTTAGATTAGATATTATATTTGATAAATATGGATGAGATTTGATCCTTACATATTTTTTTTTGGAAAAAAGAGTAAGGCTCAGAACTTTGTATAAGTTAGATGTGAGTACTGATGTCATGGGTATTGTTAATTCAATATCCATCAATAATAATAAATTAGCGAGAATAACATAGATGTCAATTTTGATGTTTTGACATCGAAGTTTGGGACATTTTAAAGATAAGACCATGTAGGAAATGTCCACCAAGAATATTATATATGTATTATAAGGTATGAAGTTTGATTATTTTGAGTTTTTTGAAGAATGTGTCTTTGGATAACAATTTTTTCTTCTTCAAGTGACTACAAAACTCAAGAGATTTTTGAGCTAATGCATTTTAACATTCTGGGATATTGGAAGTTACTTCTATTGGAGGATATATATACTTCCACCTTCAATGATGACTAATATATAAAGTCTTGGGTATATTTTATAATATGGAAAAATAATGATCTTGATGTATTCAATATTTTTTGGTTGAATTATAAATGCAAACTAATAAGATGGTGAATGTATTAAGGATTGAAAATAGTGGTGAGTTTGTTCTAAATATTTTGATGCATTTTTAAAGTCATGTGGAATTTCAAGGAAGTTAATAAGTTCATATACTCCACAAAACAATGGAGTTTATAAGATGTTTAATCATGAGAGTGGATGATCCAAAATATGGATCTAGTATACAACATATGTTGTCTAGTTCAATTCCATTATGCTCAATCATGTAATTAATGTATTTAAAACACTATGTAAGACACTGATTCAAACTTGTTTATGTAAAAAGAATTATTTAGTTAATTTTAGTAGTAGAATCAATGATGGGATGTTTTGGGCATTCTAATGCTGATGAAGTTAATAAATTGTAGCCTTTAAATCCAAGTGTTTCATCAAATATGTCAAAACCATCATTATTTTTAGGCAATGATTAAGTAACCACCCTGGAAGTTGTGTAACATATGGTATTCTTAAAGTGAAATTTCACCATTCTTATAAATTAAGGAAGAAGAAGTGGTTGTAAATGCTTCTTCTTCTTAGCCACAGTCCATTTGGAGTCCATGGTGGGTTTTAAGGTGGAAAGGCATAAACATAACATCTATTGAAGGAAAATGAATGATCATAGAAATCATTGAGATGTATTGAAGCTAGATTTACATATGATGCAGATCATCACTAAGTAGATGAAGTGTTAGAATGTTTAATTATGTCATGATAGGAATTTTTGGTTTGTTTTAGTTGTTAGGGGTATTTAAGGGTACTCTGGAATGATTTAGAGTCATTATGAGATTTATAAGCATGTCTTACAACTCATTCTAGGTTTTCTCACCAATTTACATAATTTAAAAATTTGAATTTCCTAACTAGGCTAGAGTGGAATCTTAGATCTTGTAGGGAATACAAAGGTTAATGAATCTTTGTCTCATGACACACTCAATGTATCTAATTATTAAATCAACTACCATGCCAAAAATTCTCAATTGGAGTAATTGATTTATAAAATCAATAAATTAAATACTTTATTGAAATCAAATTTATAAAATTGATTTATTTTATTACTAAATAAAATATTATGCTAAATATTTACACCACATATGGATACCATATACATATATTCAATGTTGCTACTGAAATCTGTGACTTACAGATGATATTACAACTATATGTACATTCAATAGTACACTTGAAAGCTACGTGGAATTTAAAAACTGATACAATTAATTTATGTAATTAATAAATTAATTGTTTCACTAAAATGTTTGATCACAAATCATATCATAGATGCATATATATTCCATATTACGATGTATGTAATGTTGAAATTAACTCTTTAACATTTATGTTTGGCAGAATATAAATGATAATCAAAAGCTTTTTTTTTTGAATTGACCTAGTTCTGCATTACGCCATAACCATGCAATACATTCTATATAAATCACCCATATTCATTTAATAATTTGAAACAAAAAAATAAAAAAGGTGATCCATATTCCATCCTTGTCCTTTCTTTCCTCTTGGTATATCTAAATGCCAATGTATTACTTCAATTTATAAGACTCTTTTCAAAATCATTAACTTTTCATGCAAAATGAATTACTAGAATGTGGTGTAATTTATATGGAAATAAAATAAATAAAGATTCAAATTGTAGTAAATAAAAATATCTATTCCATGCAAAGAACCAGTAATGGAAACTCAACTTTTTAACTAATAGGTCAATTAATACATCCCAAGTATTGATTTCCTCATATCAAGTTATCTAGAAAAGACAATAATAAAAAAATTGTATTGTTCTAATAAAGTGGGGTGATGAAAATCAAATGTTCAAGAATTAAAAAGAACTCCTTATGTGTGGCATCACCTGGATTTTCTTAAACAAATAAGATTATCTTCCTTTTTTCCTTTTGTCACTTTTGATTGATTCTGATTTGCTAAAATCTAAGGCACTTTTTTATCTCTCGTAATCAAACTTAAAAACTCATGAAATTTCACTTCAACAAATTGTTTTTATTTATCTAAAACAAATATATCTCAAACATATTAAATTTTTCTAAGCATGCCAACTGTGTAAAATAAAATATTTTTAAATTTATACTATCTTCTTACCCTTTTTACCTAGAACATAACTCATCCATTCATTGAGAGAAATCACTAACCAATCACTTAGCTTAGATTTTAAGATATAACCTATCCCAGATTATTGACAATCTTCACTAACAACTTGTTAACTCATTATTCAATTATTCTAAACTCTAACAACTCACACCTCCTAACCTATCCGACACCCGACTAACTTCTATTACTACCATTTTTAACTTTTACACATAAATAAATTCAAAATTTTAAAAAGTGAAAAAAATGAAAATAATTTGATAATACCCTTTCCAACATATTTGGATGCACCTGCATCAAACCACTAGGGTAAAATAAATGATCAATCATGAACCCTTGTTCATGAGTTGCTCCACTATAACGTAGTACTTATTGATTTCTAAAGCTAACATCTAGGTTGAATCCTCAATTGGATGATCTTTCCACTTAACCAAGTAATGAAATTAGTCTTTTCCTTTGGTTTTCTTGACAACCTTTTTATCCATAATGGTTTTAGGTTGTTTTGGTGGTTTCTTAGGTAATTGTTGCTTCCATGTAATTTTTGTTTTGCTTCATCTTCATAAAACCTTTCCTGTACATCACCTTTACTATAAGGATATATGTCATCAACATTAAATAAAGGTGAGATTCCAATATCTATTGGAAGCTCCAATTCATATGCATTTGATAAAAACTTCCTAAGTACTTTACATGGTCCAATCTTTTTCAATTTTAACTTGTATTATTCCCCTCTTGGGAATCTTTCTTTTCTCAAATGTGAAAGTACAAGATCTCCTAACTAAAATTATACTTCTCTTCTTTTAAAATATTCTCTCTATTTATACTTTTTTGAACTTACTTGTAGCCTCTTTTTTACTTATTCTTGGAGTTCCTGCATAGCTACTACAAATTCCTCTACTTCAACACTTCTTTTTTCTTGTTTACCTATATTTCTCAATTTATAAATACCTATAGAATGAATTTCATATAAAATTTGAAAAGGACTCATACCTGTGCTTCTATTTTGTGAGTCATTGTATGCAAATTCTACTTGTGCTAAAACTTGATCCCACTATTTGGGATGTTCACTCACCAGACTTCTCAAAAACTTTCTCAGGATCTTGTTGACTACAATTTATACATCTATCTGAGGATGGTTTGTAGAACTAAAATTCAATTTTGTGCCCAAATTCTTCTAAAGAGTCATCCAAAAATGCCCAAAGAATTTAGTATCTCTATCTGAAACAAGACTTGTAGGTAAACCATGTAATCTTACTACTTCTTTGAAAAACAAATCAACTGTATGAGTTGCATCACTAGTCTTATAGTAGGGTATAAATGAACCATCTTTGAAAATCTATCTACTACCACAAAGATAAAATCATTCCCTTTTTGTGTTTTTGGTAAACCTAAAACAAAATCCATACTTACATAATCCCATGGTCTATTGGGGATGGGTAATGGCTAAAACAAGCCTATATTTTGACTTCTTCCTTTTACAAGATGACATACTCTACAATTTTCAACAAACTTATTTACATTAGTTGACGTACCTAGCGAATAATAAAAAGAATTTACTTGAGCCAATGTTTTATCCTGCCCAAAATGTCCTCAAGGCTGCCATTGTGCTTTTATTTGATGAGATTTTCTCTCATAGATCCTTTTAGAATGTAAAACTATTTGCCCTTGAATAACATTCCTTCCTATATCATATAGTACATCCAAGGACTTCTATCCTTAATTTAAGGATTTTTTTAGACTTCATATGCTTCTTTAAAATTTGCATCATTATCATACATTTTTGTTAATGTATCAAATCCTGTAACCTTCATCGTATCTCTTGTAAGACCAAACTTCTCCTGATCAAATCATCAATAATCTTGTCAGATTGACTAGTTTTATGTTTAATAACAAATGAAAAACTTTTTAAAAATTCCACCCACTTATCATGCCTTTGATTTAATTTATTTTGAGTGCTGATAAATTATAAGGTATGATTGTCAGTACACAAAAAAAATGCTTTGGAATTAAATAATGCCTCCACTTCTTCAAATCCTGCATTATAGCATAAAATTATTGATCATAAAATGAGTATTTATTTTTAGGCTCATTAAGTTTTTTAGAAAAATATGCTATAGGTTTACCTTCCTAACTTACCATAGCTCCTATGGCAATTCCACTTGCATCTCACTCCACTTGGAATAACTTACCAAAATTAGGTAATGCCAATACAGGCCGCTCTGTGATTTTTATTTTCAAAATCTGAAAACTTTTATTAGCCACTTTAATCAATCTAAATAGATGATTTGTCCCTTTAATGGTTTCTACAATAGGAGCACATACACTGCTAAATTTTTTGATAGTTTTTTTGTAAAAGTTAGCAAGGCCATGAAAACTTCTTACCTCAAATGAATTCTTGGGTGTAGGCCATTCTAATATAGATTTTACCTTGTCCTTGTCCATCTTTAACCCTTCTTGAGAAATTAAAAAACCCAGATAGATTAATTATTTTTTTAAAAATATACACTTTTTAATGTTAATCAATAACCTTTCCCCCTATAACTTCTTCAAAACCAATTTCAAATGTTCAAGATGCTCATCTCTTGATTTACTAGAGATGAAAATATCATCAATAAACAATATAAATTTTACTTGTAAATGGCTTGAGTACCTCATTCATAAGTCTCATAAATGTACTTGGAGCATTTGTTATACCAAATGGCATTATTATCTATTCATACAAACTATCATTTATCTTGAAAGCAGTTTTCCATTCATCTCCTCTTATTTTGATCTGATGATATCTAATTTTTAAATCTATCCTTGAAAAGTATCTAGCACCACTCAAACGATCCATTATATCATCTATTATTGGTAAATGAAACTTATACCTAATAGTAATTTTGTTTATAACCCTTGAATTGGTGTACATACACCAACTCCCATCTTTCTTTGATGAGAGTATAGTCAAAACTGCACATGGACTTAAACTTTCCCTCACTAGTCCTTTATCCAACAATTCTTAAATTTGTCTTTTGATTTCTTCATTTTTTTGAGAGTCATCTTGTAAGATACTTTATTTTTAAGGTTAGATCCTGGTATTAAATCTATATGATGGCTAATACTCCTTTTAGGAGGTAATTCATTTGGTAAATCATCTACTACCATATCCACAAATTTACTAAGAAGCTCTTGAATTTCTAAAGGAAATTCATTCCAATTAGTAGTAGTGATTATAGTCTTTGGATTACCAATAAGAGCATAACTTACCTCTTCTTGTCTCACTTATTGAAGAAATTCTTTTCCACTGATAACTAACACCTTCAAATTTTCCTCTGCTACTGCATCATCTTCTTTGAGGGGTGTTAGAATATGCTTCTTACAATTATTTTCAAATGTATAAATTTTGTATCTACCATCATGTATAGCCTTCCTATCATACTATTAGGGCCTACGTAATAGAACATTACAAACATCCATAGGCATTACATCACAAATAACTTCATCCTTATAACTCCCTATTTGAAATTCTACCTGGCATTGCTCATTAACCAAAATCTGATGAGCTTTCTGTAACCAAGATACTTTATAAGGAGTTGGATGACTCACCTTTTTTAAATTTAATTTACTTACCATTTTTTTGGATACCAAATTGTCAGTACTACCACTGTCAATAATTACATGAAAACATTTATCTTTTATTTTGTAAGTGGTTTTGAACAATGTTTTTCTTTGAGGTGGTTTCTTGATCTCTTTAGTGGGTTTCAACAAAAACCTTTTCATCAACAATGCTTGTCCTACTTTTGGAGTATCTTCATGAGGAGGTGAACCTACACTTTCTACATCTTCAATTTGGGTAAGATGAACATTTCTATGGATTGTAGATGGATTTTCAAGACATTCAAAGGACCTATGTCCAAATTTTCCACACTTAAAACATATACCAACAAACCCTCTACCTCTCTTATAAGGTATTCTACCTCTGAAGGAATACCTACCTCTTAGGGTAAATTCTTGTCTCTAAAATCTGTTACTAGCTTGAGATCCACTAGTTTCTCCTTGATGTGTCTACAGTTGAACCCTTCCTCCTTATCCTTTTCCTTTGTAAATCTTGCCTCTACCCCTTACATTTTGAGGTTATCTTCTTGATAATTTTTCTTCTACTTTTAAGGCATACTGATATGCCTCTTCTACTAGCTTAGGAATGAGAAGACTGATCTCATCCTGAATAGCAAATTTCAAACCATTTGTATATCTTTCCACATTTTCTGCATCATCTTCAACATGCCTTGCTCTTATGGTTAGTTTATAAAACTCTTCAGTATAGTTTTTGAGACAAACATTTCTTTTTGTTTCAAAAATTTCAATTTCTTAAAAATATTAGCTTGATAACGTTTGGGCATGAACTTACCTTTTAGCTTGACAACCATCCTATTGTATCTCTTGATTTTTGGATTTCCTTTTCTTCTTATTTCTTCTTTCACTCCATCCCACCACAAGGATACATGACTCTTTAGTCTGGTCATGGAAAACTTGACCTTTTTATCATCATCAACTCCATATTCAAAATATTTATCCATTACACTAAACCAATCAATAAGTTCTTCCACATTCAGATTATCCACGTACATCTAAACCTCTATCTTGGGTTTTGTACTCACACCATAATGGCTCAAATCATTATTTCTTCTACTAGTTATTCTTCTACCACCAATTCTTCCTCTGGTGGCTCTTATTTTTTATCACTAACTTCACCCATGTTAGTGCCTCTCCTCTAAGCCATTTCTAGATCCTACGATCTAGCTATGAGATTCCTTATTTCTTCCATCACTGCTACTTACCCAGCTTGACCTGGTTGTCTCCTTCCTCTACCTCTTGCACCCATTACCATCTTTAATATCCATCTATGATATCTCATATTTCTTTGCTCTCAGATATTTAGATTGTGCACAATCTAGTGCTTTGATACCACAAATTTATGCACTCAATATATCCAATTATTAAATCAACCATTGTGCTAAAAATTCTCAATTGAAGTAATTAATGTATAAAATCAATAAATTAAATACTCTATTGAAATCAAATTTATACAATTAATTTATTTAATTACTAAATAAAATATTGTGCTGAAATATTTCCACCACATATGGATACCACAACCATTTATGTATACATATATTCAATGTTGGATCTAAAATATGTGACTTATAGATGCTACTATATCTATATATACATGAAATAGTAGACTTGAGATATGTGTGGAAATTAAAATCTAATACAATTGATTTATTTAATTAATAAATTAATTACTTCACTGAAATGTTTGATCATAGATGATATCACAACTGCATATATATTCCACATTACATTGCATGTAGTGTTGAAATTAACTCTTTCACATTCATGTTCGATAGAATATAAATCATAATCAAAAGATTTCCTATTAAATCGACCCAGATCTACATTACACCATAACCATGTAATACATTCTATACAGATCACCCATATTCATTTAATAATTTTGAACAACAAAATAACCAAGGTGATCCATATTCCATCCTTCTTGTCCTTTCTTTACTCCTGGTATATCTAAACACAACTGTATTACTTCAATTTATTAAGACTCTTTTTAGAATCATTAACTTTACATGAAAATTGACTTACTAGAATGTGGCATAATTTATATGGAAATAAACTAAATAAAGATTCAAACTACAGTAAACAAAAAACTCTATTCCATGCAAAGAACCAGTACCACATACTCAACTTGTTAACTAATAGATCAATAAATACATCTCATGTATCGATCTCCTCATTCTGAGTTATCCATAAAAGATAATAATTAAATAAATTTATTTTATTAATAAAGTGGGGCATTGAAAATCAAATGTTAAAGAATTAAAAATAACTCCTTATGTGTGGTGTCACCTAGCTTTTCTTAAACAAATAATATTGTCTTCCTTTTTTCCTTTTGTCACTTTTGATTGATTTTGATTCACTGGAATCTGAGGCACTTTTTTATATCTCATAATCAAACCTGAAAACTCATGTAATTGCACTTCAATAGGTTATTTTTATTTATTTAGAGCAAATATATCTCAAACATACTAAATTTTTATAAGCATGCCAACCATACAAAATAAAACATTTTTAAATTAATACTATCTACTTACCCTTTTTTCTCAAAACAGAACTCATCTGTTTGTTGAGAGAAATCACTAACCAATTACTAAGCTTAGATTTTAGGATATGACCTATATCAAATTATTGACAATCTTCACTAGCAACTTGCTAACTCATTATTCAACTATTCTAGACTCTGACAACTCACACCTGCCAACCTGTCTAACACTTGACTAACTTCTATTACTACCCTTTTTAAATTTTAAACACATAAATAAATTTTAAATTTTAAAAAGTGTAGAAAATGAAAATAATTTGATAATACCCCTACTAACATTTTTGGATGCATCTACATCATTTTGGGTCCATATAGGACCTAGGAAGGTGTGTAAATGGTTTCCAATGTGTAATACTTATCCAAGAAAGGTAAAGCCAAGAATATAGCATTTTGTAACTACCTCTTCATGAAGTTAGCAAAAAAGAGAGTTTATTGCATGTTTGGCATAATAAGAGCATGGAGATGTGTGTAGAGGGAAGAATAGACTGGTGGAGAGTATATAAGGTGAGTAAGGAAGATAACCTCAGAGATGACTGAGGTGAAGTGTCATGAAATGATCAAATTTTGAATGAGCTCTACCTACAAAAGAAAAATTCTATGTTTGACTATATATATTCTAAGAGATCAATAAAACAAAGAGTATTTAAAGGTATTTGTATGTTTATTTGAGATCAAATGGCCTATGAGTAGTATTAGTGTGTTATTTCTTTTGTTTAAGGTAGGTTTACATGAATGTTTTTAGGGTAAAATGGTTTCATTTACTTTATAGTCTATTTGAAAGTGTTTTATTATTTTTGGGAATCTAGTATTTAGATCCTAAATAATAAGGGTTTGGAATAATAAGAAAAATCTAGTTTAATGGGGAAAAATATAGATTTTAAATAGGTAATTTTGAAAGAAGAAGAATAATAAACTTATCTTAAATCAAGTTGAAATGAATGATTCGAAAGTTGGTAATTGAGAAGCAAGATTGAGAAACTATCAAGAATCTGACCTTGGCTTTCATTTTATGATTAGATGAGAGCACCAAAATAGGACACCCTGGTGTTCGATGCTATAGTCCCTCCCAAAGGTTGTTGTCCTTAGGATCTAATCCTTTTAGGTTTTATTTTCTAGGTTAGTCTAAGCTTGTGTACAAAATTTTAAGGGATGGAAGTTAATAGAACTCGTTATCAATTCATTTTAGTCTTCAATACCTATATCCATCTACACACATGCAAACAATGAATACATCAAAAGTAAAAGGGGCAAAATTTGGGTTAGGGGAAGAATGATCGTATAATATAGAACACTTACTATCTTGATCACTACCTACATTAAACCTCAAGCTAGGGTCTCAAATCAAATGTATTTTTCCCTTAAGGAATGTGCATAATCAACGTGCATGATAGATGCAAGAATTACTTTCACCTAGGCCCTTCCTTGATCAAGCATGCAAGTCTATGTATGATGCAGAGAAGCTGAGCTATATTATTGACTAATTTTTATTATGTCTAATGTGCCAAAGTAGTAAGTGCTAGATATAAATGCCTTGTGTAGTCCTTTATATAGGAGACTCATTATTTCAAAATTTAGAGGTTTATTTGCATTTGACCAACATTGGAAAACTTAGGAATGAAGTAAAGAAAAGGGGTAAGACTCATATTGTAAAAGAAACTATCTATTAAAATTCAATTTGACTTTGGATAGGAGCACTAGAAACTGGACACCCTAGGTTATAGTGCTGTAGTCCAATCCCAACGGTCTTGTCCTACAGGCTGGGGACCACGGGGGATAAAACAAGCATGAAAAACTTGACCTAGCTAAGGTGGAATGATCATTTGAAAGTCTTGAGGTGATCAAGAGTGGGTAAAAAGACGACTCAAGCTTAAAATAAGACCCAAATGGATAAAATGAAAGATAAGGCTAAATGTGTAAAAAGCTCATATTCTCCAGTCAGAGTCTCCTATGAAAGGACTATGAAAAGACATGATATGTGTGATTTCTTGACCAATTTAGGGTGTATATATTTACCCCACTTTTAATCTAGTGATGCAATGAAATGAAGTACTAGAGTAAAAGAAATAAAGAAGATGCATACCTAAAATTACTTGTGTGGAGATAAGTGTGCTGAAAAAAGGTCTAACTTCTTGGCTAAGGAAGTGGATAGAGAATTGAATAGTTCCTAGAGAAAGAAGGAATCCTTGAAATAGATACCCCTTGTACTGAGTCTGAATAGTGCCTAGAGAAAGAAGGAATCCTTGAAATGGATGCCCCTATATTGAATCTAAATGAAAAATAAGAAATGCTCAGAGGCCCAAAACTAATGTTTGCCCTCTATCCCATATAAACTCATGTAATCTAGAATGTGTATATAATATATATGATGTAAAGAGCAAGATCTATCATATCCCCAATTTGAATAATTTTAACTTGAAATGAGAAATGCTCAGAGGTCCAAAACTAATGTCTACCTTCTATGCCACACAAACTCCTGAGTCTGAGTAATGCTATAGACCAATCACTGTAGATGATCATACGATCCAACCTGGTGACAACCTGGGTATGCCTAGGTGTAATTTGAAAACTTTGGTAAATGTGTAAGAAGAAAATGCACGTCTTTCCATTCCAATCTGTATAATCTTGGATGATGAAGAACATGAACATCTATGCCATGCCCCCAAATTTGGTATATGAGTGATGTATCTGTATAGTCTGGTGATCTATATAACCACATGTGAAATGAACCATCATGTCATGTCTTATGTGCAAAAACTAGAGATTAAAACAATGTGCTCTATACTATGCCTATAATCTACTATCTGGTTTATAAGTGTGTCATGTTGTATGAAGATGTATGTGTGAGACATGTAGTGATGTACATGCCCCCAACTTTGGTATGTGGTTTGAATCTATATCAAAGTCATTGTGAATCCATATAATCTGAACCATTATATCTGACTAATCTATGTATTTATAAACTAAAGGTATGTCCCTATGATTATCTTGAGTAATGCTAAATGACCCATATAATATAAATCATTGTATATCTTGACCAATGTGAGCTGAATCTGATAATTTTGACTACTGAAGGTGTAAGAACCATGCTAAGTGACCCATGTAGTTTGAATCACTGTATATTTTGCTTGATCTGAGGTGAATCTGATAATTCTGATTATTGTAGGTTTAAGAACTATGGTGTATCCAACTATGAGAGTGGATAGGTGTGCTAGGTAGGTGTAGGAATAATAATATAAGGAATGATCCCCCCTTTTAGGGAGGGACAAAATTTGTAATAGAGGAGATTGAGCCAAAAATGATGACTAGTGGCATAATGCTAGGAACAAAGTTGGTATGGTTTGAATTGCTTTGAGAAGTTGATTGATTGTTTAGATTGGGTTGTTTTAAATTAGAACAAGCTTTGATTGGTGAGGACCAAGTTGTATAAGAGTTGAGCAAGTATTTATTGGTGAGGACCAAGTTGTATGTCTGGGTATGAAATGAGTATATATATGTGTGTGTCATAGTATGGAAATGATATGATAAGGGATCAAGGTTTGATGGATATCAAAGGTATTATCATGGTTTTGTGGAATAAAATGGTTTTTAAAATGGACCTACGAGGTTCAAGTTATGGGGAAAATGGTATTTTGCTTTGAATGAAAAGTCATTTAATATAGGAAAATTTGGATTAGTTCTTGATTCATTTGTGCATTGACTAGTTTGAGATTTGGAACTCTAGAGTAGGAGATATGTTGAGGAGACAAACACCTACCATGACCCAGTTTGAGTAATTGGTAGCCTAGATTGATGTTGGTGGGGAGGTTACCCTAGTAAGTAGCTAAAACACATGACTTAGGCCTGTTTCAAAGCCTATTTTTGAGGATTTTGAGCTATTTTGAAGTTTTAAATTCTTTTTACTAGGTTTAGTGCTCCTATCCTTCTTCCAACACTGTTGTCTAGGCTCCAAAACTACTATCTAGGCTGTAGCACTCTTGTCTAATGCTATTGTCTTATACCCAACATTATTGTTCTAGAGGCTAGCTTTTCTTGGCTGATATTTATTTTAGTTGTCATTTTGCTTGGTTATTTATTTGGCACGGTTAAATGATATACATGCTATTTTTTGGTGTTTTTGTAGGGTGAAGTATGGATGAGGGAATTTCATAGAGGCTAGGTGATGGAGACTCTAAGATTGTTACCTTTGTCAGCTGATGAGAGGGCTATGATGGATACGGTAGGGCTGGGTCATATGTGTGACCTAGGCACTGTGTAGGGGGATAGGCATTTGATTAATGCCTTGTGTGAGAGGTGGAATGCAGATAGTTGTCCTTTCTAGCTTCCTATTAGAGAGATGACTATTACTTTGGAGGATGTGTACTATATTTTGCATTTGTCGATTAGTGGATGGTGTGTGACTTTACAAGATGATATAGGTGTAGATGCCTTTGATCAAGCATCCTTGTATTTTTTTGGTGTGCCCTTAGGCATACATAGAAGAGACAGTGATAGCAATGTACTATTGTCATTTATTATTTTGTTAAGTGTTCTTTGTTTATGGAAGTAGTTGGTAGTGTTGTTTGCTTTTTTTGTTGCAGTAGATGGGAGTGGTGTATCAATTGCATATAGGATGCATAAGATTGTACATAGTGTAGAGGCATATGGAACTATGTTCTCATGAGGTAGGACTATGCTTTCCCACTTATACAGAGATCTATATAGGTTTACTTAGAAGGTATTCAGTGGTGGTTTGAGTGCGACTACTTTATTGCATTATTGGGCCTATGAGCACATAGTGGTTGTACGACCACTGGGATTATTGAGAGAGAGGTGGTTACCTCCAAAGCCATATGGGGAATGGTGGATGAGTTCATTAGCTATCAGGTCACTTGGGATGGATCACTATAGATGAGTGTTAGATAGACTAGTGTGTTAGGATATCATATAGAGGCCCTATAGAGGATTTCCTAGGTGGCTCAAGCATGGAGTGTAGTTGCATTATATTAGGGTCAATTTTTGGTTACATAACCATTGTCATGGAGTGTATGAGCACTTTCATTATGAGCATGTGACTAGGTAGTTTAGGGTATTACAAGATGTACCCCCAATAGTGTGGGTGTGGGTGAGGAGTGCACAGGCACCAACAAGAGCAAGAGCTCATGGTAGGCCTACTGAGGTTGAGTTAGCACCATTACCTTTGGATGCATGAGATGTGGATATAGATATTCATGATGTAGATGATGCTAGATGCACAAATGCATTTACCACATGGTGGATGAGGAATTGATGGGCTCTGTTATATCCTATTGGTGGAGGGGATGCCCCTAAGTATGAGGACCCAACTCCAATCGAGATGATGGGAGGTAAGTATCATTTATATTTGAGTCATGTACAAGCTTGAGTTTACACATGTTTTAGCTTGTTTTGAAAATGTATGTCTAATGTAGTGTTGTAATTTTTGCATGTAGGTGGAGTGGAAAGTGCTTAAGATGAAGCACAGGCTGGGGTAAGAGGTGGAGATGATGGGTTTTGGGAGACCATCATTGAGTCTACACTTCATGAGCTCAGATGACATGTTATTGATGATTTTTTAGAAGAGGGTATGATAGAGCGAGTGACAATTACATTTAACATTTATGCTTATTTGTTTGATAGGGCTGATATAACTACAACTACATATGTTAAGGTAATGGTAGAGAGAGATGCGCTGAGGGCTGAGTGAGATAGGCATAGGATGCCTCCTCTTGATTATGGATCAGTGAGTACATGGATTATGGATGAGTACACAAATTTACATAGGTGGTATGCAGACTTGCATGAGGAACATGGTCAGTTACTAGATTTAGATAGTTAGCATAAGAGCATTTGGGAGCTTGAGGAGGTATGGGGACGTGGAGTGTGAGATTGGATTATGGGACTAGTACTAGAGAAGAGAGTGATACTGAGAGTGAGGGCATGACACCCATTCATGAGTGATTGTATTTTGATATGATGTACATGTTTTAAAAATTGCATTATATATATGGATAGTAGTTTGATTTTGTATTCCTATATATTATGTTATAGATTTTGGAATATACTAACATTTTGATTGTAGGTGGTTGATTTAGAAATAGTTGATCTAGTATTAATTTTGAATTTGCACATGCTTTGTAAAATAGTACTTGGGATATGTGGGTTGATTATTCATGATATGTTTTGATGTGTTGTTTAAGTTTGATTTGTGATTATATGTAAGCAAAAATTTGTTGGTTTTACAATTTATAAAATTGATTTGGTAGAGTGAATTGGTTTGGAATTGGAAAAAGTAGGATATTGGTAAGGTTTGGATTTGGATAAGTTGGTTTGGCTGGGGATGGCTATTTGGAATCAAGAATGTTAGTTGTTAGTAGGAGGGGGATGTAAGACAACACTATGTGCATATTACATCCTTAAGAGTGGCTCAAGAATATAAAGGTTAGCTAGACCTTTGGTTCCATCATTGCCCTGTTAAGTGAAGCTTATGAAATAAAATTGGTATGACTGTATATTGTATTATTCTATGTTGTATCACTATTTGAACCCTATCAGCCAATTGAACAAGTGCCCATACTACTCATGCTATTTAGGAATATGCTTTGTATCTGATAATATTTATTGTGTGCTAATTATAGCTGTGTGAATATTTTGCAAAGTTTAACTTTATTAGTCATGTAGCTAAAACTGTGTGTGTGAAGAAGGCTCATCTATCTATAACTGAATACCTTATGGCCTCTACTATGATGTATATGATTGAGCAATATATTGAGATGGATCTAAAAAATATGATGAGGGCTCATTTAATCTTAATCATAATGGGTTGTTACGTGAGATAAGACCTAGAAAATATAACCATAATGAATATTTCTCATGATCAGTACTTTGTGGTGTGGGGTCATTTAATCTTAAATGTAGTGGATTGCTATGTGAGATAGGACCCAAAAAATCTTCTTATAGTGAATATTTCTCATGAGTGGGACTCTGTTATGGTGCTTGTGACTTTACTAGATATGTATATGGAATTGCATTATGTATTCCTCAGACTACGATGCTATAAGTAGGTTATCATCACTATACTAGTTTCCAAACCTTTTGAGGCAGTGGAATAGGAGATCTCTTGTGAGATTCTATCTTAAAACTTGCATTTCGCTCATGATGAGTGACTAATGATTCCTATAAATAAATTTCCTCGGATGACTCAGTCATAGAGGAATGAGGTCTAGGATTTCATAATGCCATTATCAACACATCTAGTAATACAATCCCTGAGTCCATAACAATCATTTTATCTATGTCCACGAATATGATAATAGTTATAAAAGGGCCGATGTGGCTATCTATGTAAGAGACGTAGATCTTGTTGATGAGTAGAAGGCAATGTGATTAACCTCCTATCTAGTAGTGCTGATAATATGGAAGATGGGATATCCTACTCCAATTCAAACTATAGTAGTGCTTTATTATTGTTCTCTATAGTTCATATTGTAGGTTGTGCTCTAGAAATTGGCTCTTTGTTCTTGATTGGTTACTTTTCTGGTTGTGGTCTCCTAAATTATTTAGGACATGGTGGATGCTAAGTGATAGGAGCTATAGCTAAAGATGCTATTATGAAATATAGAGTGATTTGATTAACTGAATCTACCTCAATCCATCCCAATTTCTTTTCCAAAGATATAACTGTATAACATAAGTGTCTAAAAGAAGACTCTATTTGATATAGTATATGCTCGAAGAGAGGTTGGTAGAGCCCCTTAATAAAGATATGATGAATCTCTAGATCTACTGGTTTGTATATTAATCTTAACACGTGAGCCTTGAATCTTAAGATATACTCACTAACTAGATCTGAAGAATTCTGATGTAGTGTGGCAAGTTTCTCATATGTAACATGAGGGCCCATGTTTACAATGTAATATCTAAGAAATGTCTCCTCTAAGTCATCATATGTGTGTAATGAAAAATGGGGAGTAGATGAAAGAACCAATATGTTCTTCCCCCACTAATGTATATTGGAATAACTTGAGTAGAATAAACGGGCTCACATGATATGACAAAGCCTTCTGAAAGGCTTGATGGTGTATAAATGGATCTCCAGTTTCATCAAAGTCAGGTAATGATGGTATCTGGAAATGCTTAGGTAATGAAATTTTTATGAATGTCTTCAGAACAAGGTTACCACGTAGATCATTAGAATCCATCCAAGACTTGTAAGCTTTGTTTTCTAAGGTAAGGAGATGTACTTGGTGTTGTAATTCACCAACTGCATGCATCAAAGAGATGGTTTCATGGGATGGTACATTATTATCTTAAAGTGGTTCATTTAATCATTGAATTTGATTGTAATTTTAACTATGGGAATGTTACATTTAACAATTGGATCATAAAGAGGGGGTGTGCTCATTTGAACCTTGGGAGTAATGGTAACTTGGACCTTATTGAAAGGGTGTGGGCTACCATTCTCTTTAGGTAAAGAGTGAGAATTGGGTTCTACTGTAGTGAGGGGTGGCTTGGGAGATTCATTGGTATCTTTATCTTTTAGTGAATCACATTCTAATTGAGTAGAATATGTGTTATTAGCATTAACATGTGCATTATTTGGAATACAATCACTCATAGAAGTAAAAATAACATTTGGGAGTGTATTGTGTTTGAGAGGAGTGAGAGTAGAGTTAGAAATATGAGATACATATTCTTCTTCACTATGTGAATAATTATCAACATCATTATCATATATGTAATATTGTTCATAATCACTCTCATTTTCATATTCATTGGCATGCACACTATCATATTCATTATCACTTCCATCATTGCTAGGGAGATGTGTAAGAGAAGAATTTAATTCTTTTGTAATATGCAATAAATTATAATTTGAAATTGGAATATCATGTGCATCTATGTTATCCATGGATGAAAGACATGCATTATTTTGATGTGCAATATGAGAAGTAAGAGGAGGAGAATTTTCATTTGGACATTCTTTTGATAAAGTAGAGTTAAGAACACGAGATGTATCATTTAAACTAAGAATTGGTAATTTGATTCTATTATGTTTATAT
Source organism: Torreya grandis (assembly GCA_037957365.1). Lineage (NCBI taxonomy): Eukaryota > Viridiplantae > Streptophyta > Pinopsida > Cupressales > Taxaceae > Torreya > Torreya grandis. Next base: position 273,983 of record JARHVA010004275.1, read on the forward strand.
TGTTGTAATTTGAACATTGAAGTAGGAAAAGAGAGAGAGAGATTAGGTTCACATAGAAATAAATTATCACCCATAAGAGGTTCATTTGGAGGTACATGACTAATTTGTTCATTTGGTGCATTGTGCATCGAATAATGAGGTGAGAAGTATCTTTCCCATTTACCAAAATTATTTTCTTTAGAAGAAGGAATAAAAGAAATGGGTTTTAGAGAAAAACATTCATCTATTTATGTTTTATCATCATATCCTTCATTTCAACAATAGACATTATCTTCACTGTAAATGAAATTATTTTCTACATTCTTAGCTAATGTGTAATTTTGCAAATTTATCCAATCATTGTCATAATTATAAGAAAATTTTAGAAATTTATATATGGGATGAGAAGGAGGAATTGCCTTTGTGGCCATTTTTTTTCATTCACCAAAGAGAATTTTGAAAAGTACTATGAAATAAATACATGCACAAAGAACTACTATCATCAAAATTTTGAAATTACTTTTGATAATCCAAATAATTTGCAAAAATTCAAATTATTTTTATAAAAATTGTAAGGGAGGAAAACTTGAGGTTTGAGGACCTAGTTTGGAAATCTAGGGTTTTAGAATTTTGAAAAATTATGTAATAATTTTAAATTTTAAAAATAACTTTGAATAGGAATAATGCACAAAAAATTATACCAAAATCAAAATTTGGAAATAAAATTTTTGCATAAGAAAACTACTAATTTTGAAAATTTGAAATTATTTTTGACAAAGTAATCAATTTGAAAAAATTCCAAAATAGTTTTCTAAAATTTGCAAGGAAGGCTTGAGGTTTAAGGACCTAGTTTTGAAATCTAGGGTTTTTAACTGGGGTTTTTGAATTTGGAAAATTATGCAATAATTTTAAATACTAAAAATAATTTTGAATAAGAATAATGCACAAAAATTTATACAAAAATTAGAATTTAGAAATTTAATTTTTGCACAAGAAAACTACTAATGTTGAAATATTAAAATTAATTTTTGACAAAATAATCAATCTGCAAAAAATTTGAAATAGTTTTCTAAAATTTAGAAAGAAGGAAGGCTTGAGGTTTAAGGACCTAGTTTTGAAATCTAGGGTTTTAGAATTTTAGAAAATTATGCAATAATTTTAAATTCTAAAAATAATTTTGAATAAGAATACTACACAAAAATTTATACAAAAATTAGAATTTGGAAATTTAATTTTTGCACAAAAATATGAAAGAAAAACCCTAAGTGTAGCTAGGGTTTTAGGTTTGTTTAAAGTAAGTTGGATTCACCAAATGTTTTATTATTTTTGGGAATCTAGTATTTAGATCCTAAATAATAAGGGTTTAGATTAATAGGAAAAATATAGTTTAATGGGAAAACATATAGATTTTAAATAGGTAATTTTACAAGAGGAAGAATAATAAACTTATCTTAAATCAGGGCAAAATGAATGATTCTAGAGCTAGTAATTGAAAAGCAAGACTAACACACTATCAGGAATCTGACCTTGGATTTCATTTTTTGATTAGACAAGAGCAACAAAATAGAACACCCTAATTTCCAATGTTATCATTCCTCCCCAATGTTGTTGTCCTCAAGATCTAAGCTTTTTGGGTTTTGTTTGCCAAGTTAGTATGAGCATGTGTACCAAAATTTAGGGGTTGGAAGTTAATAGAACTCAATGCCAGTTCATTTTATTCTTCACTACCTATATCCATCTACACATGTAAAAAATGAATACATTAAAAGTAAAATGGGGGAAAACTAGGTTAGGGGAAGAATGATTGCATGATCTAGAACCCCTACTGTCCTAACCACTACCTACATTAACCCTCAAGCTAGGGTCTTAGATCAAATATAGTTCTCCCTTAGGGAACATGCATAATAAACACGCATGATATATGAAAGAATGAATTTTGCCTAGGACCTTTCTTGATCAAACATGCAAGTCTATGTGTGATGTAGAGAATCTAAGCTATACTATTGACTGATTTTTTTTATGTCTAATGTGCCAAAGTAGCAAGTGCTAGATATAAAATGCCTTGTGTAGTCCTTTATATAAGAGCATAATTATTTCAAATTTGGGAGCTTTATTTTAATTTGGTAAACATTGGAAAACTTAGGAATGAAGTAAAGAAAAGGGTTAAGACTCATCTTGTGGAAGAAACTAACCGTTAGAGCTCAATTTGACTTTGGATAGGAGCATTGGAAACTGGACACCCTAGATTCCAACATTGTAGTCTAATCCCAAAAATCTTGTCCTATAGGCTACGAACTAGGGGGGATAGAACAAGCATGAAAAACCTAACTTGGTTGAGGTGGAATGACCATTTGAAACTCTTAAGGTGACTGAGACTGGGTAAAAAGATGACTCAAGCTTAAAATAAGACCCAAATAGATAAAACAAAAGACATGGATAAATGTGTAAAAATACCATATTCTCCAGTCAGAGTCTCCTATGAAAGGACTGTGAAAATACATGATATGTGTGGTTGTTTGACCAATTTAGGGTGTATACAGAAAGCAAATCTATTATTTTGTAGCCAAGAAAGTCAAGTGATTAAGGCTATTTCTAATGATTGATTCAATAATTATAGTATTATTGGACTCTCAAAAATAAGAGAGATATGATCATTAAGGGAATAATACATTAGGAGCCTCAATGACCTTGAGAGGTGTCATATTTACTTTAAAACCTCACTATTTTGTGACACAGTCCTCTAAGATCCCATATAATTTAGGAAATTTATATGTTGAGGTCTTAAAATGGTTATTCATACACATATAGATATGGAAGAAGGTGAACATAGGTAAGACATACCTCAAATGGGTTTTGGATTAGTTTGAAATGGTGAAAAACTCTAAAGGTTCCATTTTATATGCTTTTGGCCTACACAGGTATGTGTTGAGACTAACTAGGGTTTGGAAAATGGAAAATTATATAACATTTATTGTAACCCTTATAAAATGTTGAAATTTTTTAATCAAGTGTATTTTAAGGTGATATATAGGATGAAATAGGTTTTAAGTTGGTACTGGACCATACAGTACAACTTCTAATATAGTGGCTTAGTATTAGGCCTAAAAAAGACCTAATAACATGATAAAGATGTGAGTTAATAGGGTTACACTGAGAGTGGAGTCATGAAACTTTAGCATAATCTATATGGGGATAAAGGGTGTCCAAAAATATTCATATTTTGTCTTAATTGTCTCTACATGGATTAAACCTACAAGATTTATGTGAAAAGAGGGATGCAAGTAATTTAGGCCAAAAGTGAGGATGAGTGGATGGTGGAGAGTGATAACCTTGAAATGAAGGATTATGATTTAAGGTATATAAGAGTTAAATAATACATTCAAGTTATTTTATTAGTCTCAATTAAAAATACTAGAATCTTGAAATCATGTTTTAAGGCTTAAGGCCTAAGAACCTATAATAAAGAATGAGCAAGTTTAAAGCTAGCACAAGGAGTGAAGTTATGAGAGTGGGATATGAGATTAGGGTGTTGATGAAAAAGAGTGAGATAGAAGAGAATGATGAGATTTGATAGGTCTTAAATGGAGAGGATAACTATGCATGCATGAAAGACGCTTTAAGAGCCTAGTGAGCCAAGAATCGGTCAAGTGTGTCAAAGAGAAACAAAGTACCTGCAAGAAATAATCAAGATCAGAGATGATACAAGGAAAATAAAAATAAATTAGAACTAAGGTAAATGGATTGGAGAGATTTTAGGAATAGGCCTTGCACCAAGTGGCATCAGAGTAGGTAAGATTTAAGTATATATTATGATTTTGAATATGATAGGTTAATTTTTGAGGATATTAAAATTTGTTATGTGATATTGTTCAAGATTTCATGAATATAAGTTGCAGGAGTACAATAATATAGAGAGTGTGTGGTAAAACATCCCTAAAAAGAGATTTAGTAAAATCTCAAGAGAAAGAATAAAGACTTCTAGTGAGAGTCATGATTCCAAGGTGAAAAAGACTTGGACATGAGGGTTGAAAGGTGAAAAAAACTTGGACAAGAGAGTTCCAAGGTGAAAAATATTTGGACAAGTGAAGATGAAGGTATATAAGGTAAAATGGAAGGGCATGGCTGATTTAGACTACCACAAGGAGAGAAAGAGGAAAAAATACCCAACGAGAAGAGGGTTATATGTTGAGGAAGAGATGAATGAAATAGAAAAAATATTAGAGAGAATAAAGTTATTGGTGGATATCATGAAATAATAAGAGAGCCAATAGTATGGCTAGGTTATGTAGAAGAAGAGGGTCAAGTGGCATATAAAGATACTCATGGAGAGAAGAAGGAAGCTATTCATGAGAGACAATGTGAAGAATAAGAAGTTGTTATGTAGGTATCTCAAGGAGAATATGAATAAGATCATGAGATATGAACATGAGAAAGGTGAATAGAAACTTAAGGAGGATAAGGAGAGGAAACAACTCAAAAAACCTAAGAAGGAGGAGATGGAGGCAAACAAACCTCAAGTTTTTGAATCTAAAGATTCATTGTCATGTATGAATGTAGGTACAAGAGTAAAGAAGGAATAAGTCCATGTTAAGGACATAAAGATTGAAAATATGAAGGAGAATAAGCATGATACACATGATTATGTAAAAGAAGAGGCTGATTGGATAACCATGTATAGAGGACACCACATGGAAGGCATAAAAGAAGAAAGATTGAATGAAGATGATGAACTCAATAAGTATGAAGATAAAAAAATTAGAATTTAAATTTGTATTGTATAAAGTGATCAAAGAGATATAACATCTTGAACAAGAGTATGCGGATGATGATGATTTTCTAGAGGAACAACATGACCAACCATTTATATATGAGAGATGGGGATAATTGTAAGAAGAATTGGCAGATTTGGAACATAACATAAAATATGAATAAGAGGACCAAATATATCCTATAATAGTATATGAAGAGGTGGACATTAGGCATAATAAAATGGAGTTTCAAGAGAAGGAAATAGTGCTGGAGAAGGCAACATACATCATGGAATAACATGGTATATAAACTGAAATGTAGAATGGAAGAGTGTCTAACTTGACATAAGAAGAAGATAAAGTTCAAAGTCAAGATGAGGTAAAAACTTTGAGAGAGTAAAATGAGGAAGATGAGTTGATGTGGTAAGCATTAATACAAAAATATGAAGATAACCTGTTGGAGTTCGTTAGTCAAATTGAGAAGGAGGTGAAGTCTGTAATAAATGAACAAGAGGTAGAATTTTAAGATAGAAGAAAGAATATGTCCAAACCAAGGAGCATGTTGGCTATGTAAACACTTCAAGAAAAAAAATTTGTAGGTCATATAAGGGTATAAAATTAGAAACAATCCATGAATTACAACCAAGAAGTTGAACATGAATTGGTACAATGAGAATCAAATTAATTTACAAGCCAAAGTAAGTATAAAACCATAAACAAACAACACCTAAAATCATATGTGTTGGTCAAATAATTTTTTTTGGTAAACCATAATATAATAAAATATCAAAGAGGACATGATAGGGAACTCTAGGAGATAATAGAGAAGCCTAGAAAGGCATGGAGGAAAAAAGTAAAATCAAGAAGGGATGACAAGGACAAGGAGGTCCTTGAAGAGACTATAAAGTCTCATGAAAATCATTTGATAGGTATTAACCAAGATGTTTTAGGTATGGATATAAAAGGTAAGAAGTCACTCCATGATCATATGGATACAAGAAGCATAGAAACACTAGAGCTCATGATAAAGACAAGTATAGAGGAGGACAACCATGATCCTCACAAAGGAGTTGAGTGGAAAAATAATAAATGTTGGGAAGAGGACCATATCATGCCTAAGGAGATTAAAAGAAAGAATGAGAGTATGTTAGCATTGAGGCAAGAAGAATAGGGTAGCTTTAGCCCAAGAACCAACCCAAGAAGCATGGTAAGAGGTGAAAAAAAGGGCTCATGAAAGGATAGCCATAAACAAGTAAACTAAAAAGCAAACAAAGGAAGCAAGAAAAAGGTAAACGTTTCATCTATTCAATGGGTGATGTTACAGCTTATTTGATTAATGTTATGACTAATAACAAGACAAAGAGTTTCCAAATAATGTTATGGTATGATAAACTTCAATTGGTCAACGAGATGCCATTTCAAGATGAACATGAGAAGACTCACCATAAGAAGTTGAAATGTCAAGAAGAGGAAGCTAAATAATATATCAAGGATATTTTGATAAGTATGAATGAAGAACATAGGTATGGGTAGCCATTAGAGCATGATAATGAAGAATAAATCATGATTGAGAAATAAGACCATCCAAGAGTGCAAGAACCAAACATGAAAATTAAAGAATAAAGTTACGAGTTAAGAGAAAAAGTGAAGGAGTATCAGCCATTAGAGGAAAATCATGATGGAGAGAATCATTCTATAGATAAAATGGAAGATGAAGTATATAAGGAGTTACAACAGGTCTTATACCTTATAGAGATAGAGGATGAGTTGAAAAAAAATAAAAACAAAACAAGAAGACAAAGACAAAGGCACTTGTTGAGGAGAAATGAGAGAGATAAGAGGAAAAATAGAAAGAGAAGATCATGAGATTATAAGATAAAGGATTTAAAATCAAGGAATAAGGTAAAAAAGAGCATTTGAGTAGGAGCTCAAAATTTTCTCACTAGTGGAGTATGATGTAGAGCATCACTAAGTAGATGAAGTGTTATAATGTTTAATTATGTCATGATATGCATTTTTGGTTTGTTTTGGTTGTTATGGGTATTTAAGGTTCTATTTTAATGATTTATAGTTATTATGAGGTTTAAAAGTGTGTCTTAGAGCTCATTCTATGTTTTCTTTCCAATTTTCATAATGTAAAAATTTAAATTTCCTAACTAGGCTAGAGTGGAATTTTGGATCTTTTAGGAAATGGAAAGGTTAATGAATATTTTTTCTTGGGCACATATAGGACATAAGAATTTTTTTTAATGTTTTCCAATGTGAAATACTTATCTAAGAAAGTTAAATCCAATAATCTAGCATTTTGTAACTGCCTCTTGCATGAAGTTTGAAAAAAAGAGAGTTTTTTGCATGTTTAGCATAATAAGAGCATGGGAATGCATGTTGACAAAAGATTAGATTGCTAGGAGATTATATAAATTAAGTAAGATAAAATCATAGATTAATAAGTTAGAGTGTCATGAAATGATCAAATTTTAAAGCAACTCTTCCTCTAAAATAAAAATTCTTTGTTTAACTGTATATATTCCAAGAGATCAATAAAACAAGGAGTATTTGAAGGTATTTGTGTGTTTATTTGATATTAAATTTCCTAAGATAAGTATTAGTGTGATTTTTATTATATTAAAGGTAGTTTTACATGAATGTTTTTAGGATAAAATGGTTTCATCTACTTTACAGTCTATTTGAAAATAACTCTGTTGTTTTGCAGTCAAGAGAGTTAATTGATTGAGATTATTTTTAATGATTGATTAAATAGTTATAGTATTTTTAGAGTCTCAAAAATAAGATATATATGATAATTTATGTAATACTCCTTTAAGAGTATCAAGGACCTTAAAATGTGCAATATTTACTTCAAAACCTCACTATTCTGTCACACAGTCCTCTAAGAGCCCACAAAATTCAAGAACTCTGCTTATTGAATTCTTAGAATGGTTGTTCATGCACATATAGATATGGGATAAGGTGAAAATAGGTAGGAAATACCTTACATAAGTTTTGTATTAGTTTTAAAGGGTGAAAAAATCCAAAGGTTCCATTTTATATGCTCTTGGCCTACACAGGAATGTGTTGATAATAACTAGGGTTTGGAAAATGGAAAATTGTATAAATTTTGTTATAACCCTTAGAAAATGTTTAAAATTTGTAATTAGGTGTATTTAAATTTTTTTATAGAGGATGAAGGAGGTTTTAGGTTGGTACTGAACCATAAATTATGGTTTTCAATATAGTGGCCTGGCATTAGGCTTAAAAGAGACCTAAATAACATGAGAAGGGTGTGAGTTAATAGGGTTAAACTACGAGTAGAGTAATTAAAATTTAGGAAAATTTGTATGGGGATAAAGGATTCTAAAAAATATTCATATTTTATCTTAATTATCTCAATATGAATTAAACCTACAATCTTTATGTGAAAAGAGGGATACAAACAATTTAGGCCAAAAGTGAGGATGCGTGGATGGTGGAGAGTAATAACCTAGAAAGGAAAGATTATGATTGAAGGTCTATTAGAGTTAAAAAATATAGGTAAGGTATTGTATGAGTCTCAATAAAAAATACTAGAATCTTGAAATCATATTTTAAGGCTTAGGGCCTAGGAACCTATAACAAAGAATGAGCAAGTTTGAAGCTAGTACAAGGAGTGAAGTTATGAGAGTGGGATATGAGATTATGGTGTTGATTAGAAATAGAGAGAAAAAGAATATAATGTGAGAGTTTATAAGTATTCAATGGAGAGGATAAATATGCATGCATCAAAGAGGATTTAAGATCCCAATGAGTCAATAATTAGTCACGTGTGTCAAAGAGAAGCAAAGTACCTACAAGAAGAAAGATCAAATATGATGGAAGGAAAATAAAAATAAATTAAAGACAAGGTAAATTGATCAAATAAGTTGTAGGCATAGGCCCTGTACCAACACTATAATTTACAATATTGGGTCCTTGTTCATGTTATCTCATTGTTTCCTAGATATGAATGGTTATTGCAGTTTGTGATTGATCATTATGAAATGTCTGAGAAGTGCAAAGTAGTCCTATATAAAATATTTAGATAGTATATTAATGAAACTCTATTCATGAAGTCCATGTTTTGTAGTAGCTTGTACAATTTTTGAATTATGTGGTGGAAGGGGAGAATTATTGCCTCACCCGTTTGGAGTTTTTACTGCATCACATTGTTTCAAGTGATATAGTGTGTTCATCTTGTGATTTTTTTATCTTATGCTTCCTTCTTATGTTCAATATGTTGCAAATTTTAGTTCCAAAATTTTTTTATCTCTATTTTAGCATTGAAAGTAGCCTATAATAGTCAACTATCAATCATATGTTTAGCTAGGAATATATGATATTTGTTAATGAAGTGTAGTGTGGAATATCCATCTAATTTATGGATCATATTGGTATCATATCTAGTTTATTATCATTTTTAGTCCTTTAGTGTGGTTTTATGTTTTTGTGACTATATTGTGGTATCTACCCATCACTAGAGCAAGTAGTTCTAATGGGCAAGGTATCCTAGTTCTCTTTGAAGAAGAAATTTTCATAAGGAAGTGGAATAAAGAGATTAAAAGTATGGTTTGTTCTGATGAATACAATGCCCACACACCAAAAGAGTGATTTCATAATCATGAAGGAGTGACTAGAATCTCTATTTCTATGATCAAGCTTTATAGGTTAGAGTCCATCACAAAGATTCTCATGGAGAAGCTTGGGATTTCTATGGAGGAATTGAAAGCAAATGAGGAGGATGATCCTAATCATGAGAAGATGGAAAAACAACCTCATGCCAATCAAGCTCTACCTCCATTCAAGGTTGAGTGAAAGATATATATTTATCCATATGATGGAGATGTGAATGTAAAGAGGATATACCATTGGATAGCCCAACTAGAGGTATATTTTAGTTTGCATCATATTAATGAAAGCTAAATTTTTTATTTTTTAAGGTTAAAATTAACCAATCATGCTTTAACTTGGTTTGAAATTTATGCTCACACCTTAATTTTTAAGAAGCTTCATCCCATTACTAAGTGAGATGATTTGAAGATGATAATCAAGAATCAATTTTATCCGATAGGTATACTATTATCAATATCTTAGGTAAAGTCAATTACAAAGCATGCAGGAGTATACTTGAGTGAGTTCCACAAGGAGGTTATATAAATTAGAAAATATATAGTGGATTATGGCATATTGATGAAGTATTTTGGTAGAATCCATATCTATTTGAGGAGACCTATCCTTTTGGATAAGCCTATGGATGCAGATGAGTCTTTTTCTCAAGCTCACTACTTAGAGATGGACAAGAATAATTCTTCATCTACCTCTCAAAGCATTAGAGGCAATAAGGTGGTTCTAAGGAAAAAGGTAAATATAAAGGTAAAGGTAAACATAATGTTACTTCCATTTCTAAAAAGGATAATACATGGAATTGTGGGCATTATGATGTTTATAGTCATTCAAAGGAAAGTTTTTAGAAGTTACATCCATAATTTCATCCTTTCAAGAACAACAACAACAACAAGGTTATAACCTCTCTCAAAAGTGAAGACATTGGTTACAACTTTGAGGAGGATGTGACTTTGTGGTGTACCTATGTCAATAGAGAGGTATGTTTGGGTAGTATTATTATTCAAGAAAGTGAAATTTCTAAGATTTTCCATATTAAAATTTAGACAAATAAAAAAAAGTGGATGATTTTTTTGATACTTTTTCCCAAGAAAATTTGATAAGAAAGGAGTTAATATAAAAATTTGGGAATAGAGACTTATAATCATCCAAGCCAATATGTTTTAGATTGGGTGAAAAAAGGTGTAGACATTAAGCTGACCAAATAATGTAAAATTAAGTTTGGTAATAATGCATCATTGAGGAAGTTATAGTGGATGTTGTCCTTCTTGATGTGTGTGGTGTAGTGTTGGGCAACCCTTACTTCTATATCTAATATGGTATCTTCATGATAAGATATAATCAACACCATCTAGTCAAGAGTGGTAAGAGCTACATCATTTTAGATTATAAGGGTGATTCTAAAATCTACTTGTTAAGTGCCTCTCCAAATAAAAGGCTTATTAATTATAGTGGGATATTAGATTTATTTATTTTGAGAGACATAGAAGATAAATAAATGGTTGCACATAAATATTAATGTAGCATGTTTACTAACATAGAGAATAAGTGTATGGGAAAGTTTGTGTAGTAGTGTAAGGAATATTTTCATGATCCCATGGGGTTGCCACCAATGAAGCCTATTGAACACAAAATTCAATTGTTACTAGATAATCCACTTCAAAATCTCAGGTTGTATAGATAATATTTGAAGGATTCCAATGAGTAAAATAATTGTTATAGTCTTTAATTAATAAAGGTGTAATCCATCCTATCACTTCTACATATGGTTCTCCTATTTTTTAAGTACCCAATAAATATGGTTCATGAAGAATACGTGTTGATTATAAAAAAATTAAAAAATTACCATTAAGGATAGGTACCCTCTTCCATAGATTTATGATTTTTTGGATCAACTTTAGAATTTAAATTATTTTTCTAAGATAGATTTAAAATCCAAGTATCACCAAGTGAGGAATAAAAAAGAGGACATTTGGAAGACAAAATTCAAGACAAGGCAAGGTTTATATGAATTCTAACTTTTGGGCTATGCAATGTACTGACTATCTTCATGTGGTTGATGAATGAGGTAATGAATCCATATACTAATTCATTTGTCATTGTGTATTTGGATAATATTCTTATTTTTAGTAGAAATTTTTATGCTCATATTGATTATTTAAAACAAGTTTTACAATTTTTTAAGGAGAACAAATTAGTGTTGAATGAGGAGAACAAGTTGGAGTATATGGTTGGAGATGGGGAATTTACTATTGATATAGAAAAGATAGAGGCATATAGAAACCCACATCTGGTACAAATCCATATTTAATGTATTTTATGGAAATTTTACATGTAGAGACAATTGATGATGAATGAAGTATCTATTGATAGATTTGTTTGAGTCTTCCATTTCTATTTAATATGTTTGCATTGTAAGTTGTTCACTTTTTGATAATACTTTAAATATTTTCAAGGGGATCCCCAATTCCTTAATTTTAACTTTTTGTGTACTTTTTAGATAAGTCCACTACTTATGGATAGGTATGGACCCACATATCTATTAATGAAATGTGAACTTGTCCAAGAGTAATTTATGGAGTTTATTTTGGGTTATGTTTCATTTGAATCATATTTTTTGTTTTTTAGAGTCTTGTTGGGTCATATTTTACATGTAAGTATATGTGCTAATTCAAAACCAAAACACCACTAAATACAAAGCTACTGCAAAGAATTAAGGATGACATTCTAGACTATCAAGAGATATATAAAAAATTCATGTTCCATATATATAATTTCATAAAACTTAATATTAACATTACGTAGGTTGAATCAATATTTTAATGTTTGTGCCAAGGATAAAATAGGATAAGGAAAATCTATACTTGATTTCACAATTTCACATATACACATTGGTGGGATAATTACATTAAAGTTTGAGCCCTCTTCAGAGTATTGGAAATATAGTGCAATTCTTGGTAATTCAAAGATGATTGACTAATGTCAGTCCAACTCAACCTAGTTCACCTAACACCCCCTATTTGATATTAAATTGGTTTTTGTGTAAGGACTAGGGTTTTGTATTGTAGGTACCTCTACACAATATTTCAATTGTGGTAGAAAATTAACAATCTTAGTGAACATAGGTGCAAGTGGTGAAATAATCAAAAATATTTCATAGTTAATGTGGAAAACAAAATTCAATAGATGCGATTGATTTATGTTGTTATCTATGGAGTGCAGACTTATCCAAGCATAGTAAAAAGCTTTGTCCTTGATTTTGAACTATCACAATCTTACATTGATGATTTTAATATGAATGTACCTGATCTCAGGATAACATAATCTATGAATCTAAGCTAAGCTATTTTGCAAACATACCATATTACTATATTTATCAAGTAACATTCATAAATATTGATAAATTTTATATCTTTAACATTCTCATTTATTCAATAATTTTATACATACTAGGTTTATTTAATAATAAATAAGATAAATAAGGCCATCATGAATTAGAAAAATCATACTAATGTGACAAAAATAAGAAGTTTTGTTGGTGAAACTTAGTATTTTTGGAAGTTCATCAAGGCTTTATCTTCCATAGAGACACCTTTGCATGCCCTTATAACAAGTGGTAATAATTATTTGATATGTTCAAACACATGATTAATCATGTTCTGGTATTAGCTTTGCCTAAATTTCATTTGCATTTTGACATAAAAATGGATGTTAGTAATTATGTTATGGTGGTTTTCCTATTACAAGGAGGTAATCTTGTATGTTAGCATTTAAAGTTATTTCATGGTGAAAATATAGATTATTTTACATACAAGAATAATATGCTCTTATTTAATTAGTCAAGAAATGGAAACACTATCCTATTTGTAAGGAAACTATTATGCACATGAATCACCAACCTCCCCAATATTTTAAATCACAAACAAAAACTTAAATAACCTATACACTAGAAGTGGATGGGGATTTTTTAATAATCTCATTTGGTTATCAAATACAAGAAAGATGTGACTAACTAAATAGCTAATATGTTATCTATACCTCTTTCTAATTTAGCCATGGGAACCATAGCTCTTCTTGAGACTTTTATGTGTGAGTATTATATATAAGGATATGATCTTGATTAAAAATGTTTTGAGCCATTTCTTCAAGTAAATAGGTCTTAAGGTGCATGACTTGAGATAATGTGGATTATTACGTTCAGGATGGGTTGATCTAAAAGGTGGGTAAACTTTGTTTGCCTAAGGAAGAAAGAGTTTGACTAATGAGGGGGGCATATATGTCAAAATTTGTAGGAAATTTTAGTGTTACAAAGACTATTTCACATTTATAGAGGTATGTTTATTAGCTTAATATGTAGTTTGATGTTGTTAAGTTCATAAGGGTATGTGTGTTGTGTAGTAAAAGCAATCCTGGTAAGATGAAGTTGGGGTTTGTATATTCCATTACCATTCCTTATAGGTATGGGAAAATATTTTCATGTATTTTTTAGGTAGTCTTCTTATGACAAGGGGAATGACTATATATTTGGGGTTATGAACCAGTTTATTAAGATGTCTATTATTTTTCCTTGTAATAAGACCCTAAAAAGTTGTGATATAGTTGAGTTTTTATTTATTAATTTTTGGGATCATTTTGGTTTACCTAGATATATTACTTCATATTGGGACTCAATACTTTTTGGTAAGTTTTTGGACACATTATGGGAGAAGATGGATACTAAGATAAAACAATCTACCAATTTTCACCCACAAATTGATAGTGGTGCAAACACAAGGAGGGTAACCAATTAAGGTCAACCTTTACCTCTATGATGCATGGTTACAAACTCAAAATATTGAACACCCATGAACACACTCTATGGAATTGAAACTCATACGCTTATCTTCATTCAATTAATAAAACTATTAAAAATTAATGCACACTCCCTCACTCTCACATACATACTTACCCTTATAGGCTTATTACATTTCATGGAGATGATTCAAACTCTCACACACTCCATCCATAACTCAACATTCTGACCATTATTATCTTTTAATTCTACCTAGAAAATTATTCATCTACCATTAGTTGACCTTCCATAAATCAAAAGTTAACCAAATTTTTGCCACTTGTACTTGTCCAATTTTATGACTAAAAAGTGAATACCTTCCCTACTCATTTTATTCTCTCCCTGCCTCTTTGAATTGTCTCTTTTCCCAACTAAATAAATGTTCCCTCTTTAAAAAATTTCCTTGGTTCATAACATGTTTTCCACATATTCATACAAATATTCTTCATTTCATAACATATGCCACATGGTTAGTCATAAAAAATTGAAAACATAATCCTAAATAAAATTTGTGTCCTTACACTAATACATCGACAAATAAATATGTGAAAACTCATAAACTAAACTTATCATTATGTAACCCTACCAAAATAATTTTTTTTGAAAAAAATCACATAAACACATAATCACTCTATTTTTTGTTGATGCAAGATTGCATGAACCCTTAGATGCTTCTGTATTAGACATGTAGACAAAAGTTATAAAAATAACATTGGTAAGACTCTTGAATAGGTACAATAGGAAGCATCCTAAGACATGAGATGCAAATTTGGCATATATTTAACATTACTATAATAGGGCAATGCATTATTATACTAAAAAATTTATTTTGAAACTTTTTTGGGTTACTTACCTCCATGTGCATTTGATGTTATTTTGAGATAAAAATATAAATGAAATGGGAAAGTGGATCAAGAGGTACAAAAAATGAAAGGTTCATTGAGAAGATTCAAAAAATTCACCTCCAAGTGTAAGAGAGGTTGAAGGATTCATAATACAAGTAAAAACCAAGGCATGATCAACATAAGACTAATCATGATTTCCTTTTTGGAGACAAGGTATGGTTTTACTTGTGTAGAGAGAGATTGCAATGATAAAACAAGAAACTTAAGCCTCTTAAGTATGGTCCATTTGAAATTCTAAAATAGGTGGGAAAGAATGTATTCAAAATTTTACTCCTTACATTAATATCTATTTCATTGTCAATGTTGAGAATTTATGTATCTTTGAGACTTATTTATCATACCCTAAAGATAAAGGGCTATTTCCAAAAATAAGATAAGATAAAAATAAGAGGAGTGCAAGAACCTTGGATAGTTATATTAAATAGTCAACTATTCAATACGGCCAAATGGTATTTAAAATAATATGTGGGGAATAACTTTCCTCAATTATAGAGTTTATTAAGATTTTATGGATTTAAAACCTCAAATTAGGGAGACATGATCCAAAATATGCATATAGTATACTAGATATGTTGTCTAGTTTAATTCCACTATTCTCAATTATGTAATTCATGTATATAAAAAACTCTATAAGATAATTATTCAAGATTGTTCATGTAAAATGAACTATTCAATTGAGTTCTAGTGGCAGAATGAGTGATGGGATAGTCTGGGCATTCTTGTATAGATGAAGTCAATATCTTATAGCCTTTGAAACCACATGTTTCATCAAAGATGAAAAAATTGTCGATATTTGTAAGTGGTGGTTGTGTGACTACCCATATGCTTAAAGCATAAGTTTATCTATTTGTTTAAAATATAGGCAAAAGAAGTAGTTGTAAACACTTCTTCTTGGTGATGTTTCATTTAGAGTCCTTAGGATTTTCTAAGGTGGAAGGGCATAAATATATTTTGTGTTGAAGGCAAGAACATGATCAAAGAAATTTGTAAACTAGATTCATGTTGTATTTCTCAAGAACGGGTCCTTGTTCCTATTGTCTCATAGTTTATTAGTTATGAGTGGTTGTTCAAATTTATGTTGGATCACTATGAAGTGTCTATGAAATGCAAAACAATTTTGTGTGCAAGCTTTGGATAGTAGAGTAATGAAAGCTTTGTTAATGAAGGCTATGTCTAGAATTAACTTGCATAATTTTTGAATGACATAATGGAATGGGAGAGAAATTTACTCACCCACATGAGTTTTTCCCACATTGGGTTTCTCCAAGTGATATAATGTGTTCATATTGTGCTTTGTCTTATCTTATGATTCCTTCTTATGTTTAGTATATTGTAAATTTTAGTTCCAATACTTGATTATATATATTTTAACATTGAAAGTAGTCAATAACAATCAAATATCAATCATATATTGAGCTAGGATTATAGGATCTACATTGGTGAAGCTTATTATGGAATATCCACCTAGTTTATGGATCAGTGGATAGTGGTATTAGAAAAGGATTTTAAGATGAAAACGTGCATAAAATGAATTATGTGATCAATTTATCACCTAGTTCCATATTAAATGGTAAGACACTAGAGGAGGCTTAGAGTAGAAAAAATCCAACTATTTCAAATGTTAGATTTTTTGGATGTAATACGTACATGCATGTGTTCAATAAAAAGAGCAAATATTTTTGTCAATAAATATATCAAGTGCATTCATATTGGTTATTGTAAAGAGATCAAAGGATACAAGTCGTGTATTCCATTAGATCATCATCATACATTTAGTCAAGATGTTATCTTATAAGAATAGTTTTTTGGAAGAAATCAAGCTAGATATTATATTATGATAGATAAGGTAAAAAAAGGGGTAGTTCTAAAAGTTAAAAATCAAAATAGAATTAATCATCACGCAGTGAAGTAGTTTATATAAGATGTAGTCTAAATGATTTTGATGATTCACACACAAACACCATTGAAAAAGGAAGCAATCCATAAATGAGGCTAAATAATTACATGATATCAGTGAGCATCATGATAAAAAATAAATAAATCAATAGATAAGAATAAGTCATCGACAAATAAAAACACCAAATAGGTATGGTCATGATTATTTTCATTTTAAATATTTTGATTTGTCTTCCATGTGTGATAAACCCATAAATGTGAATGAGGTTATTAGTGGTGGTGATTCAACTCATTAGAATAAATCCATGGAAGAGTAAATTATATCTCTTAATAAAAATTCAAATACAACTGGTTAAAAATGGGTGTTTGAGATGAAGTATAAATATGATGGTTTTTTTTGGAAAGATACAAAGATTGGTTGGTATGAAAGGGATACTCTAAATATAAGGGTGTATATTATTAAAATTATTTATCTTTAGTTGCCAAGTTACCCTTTATTATTTTGTAGAAATTAATAATGATTGGAAAATTAGGGAAATGAGTGTAAATAAATCATTTTTTAATGGAGAGCTAAAGGAGGAAATCTTCATGCAACAACTCGAAATATTTCATGAGGTGAAAGAAAAATTGGAGTACAAGTTGAAGAAGTCATTTCATGGTCTAAAAAGTCCCCAAGGAAATGGTACAAAAGTTTTGATAGATATGTTATGAGACCATTGTGTCTATTTCAAATAGAAAAGTAATCACTTCATAAATCTAGTCTTGTGTGTTGATAATATTATCTTGATTAGTGATTCTAAGGAATTAGTCAAGAAAACCAAGATTAAATTTCCAAGTGACTTTGACATGAATAATTTTTTTCCATTACATTAGTGTTTAGGTATTGATGTGAGAAGAGACCAAAAGAATATAAAATTATGGATTAGCCAAAGAAAGTATGTTGAATACATGTATAAAATCTTTATGATGAAAAAACCTATGCTAGTTAATACCCCATCTCAATTGAGAGTATTTTTATTTAATGATATAAGTCTTAAGAGTAATAATGAAAAATAAGAAATGGTAATATTTCATTATTCTAGAGCGGTTAGAAATCTCATGTAAGTTGGAATAGTGAAAGGAAACAAATTATTTCCAAATATCCTATAGAGGAAGAATACATTAAAATAATTCTTATGTGAATATATTAGTTAAAAAAAAGGATGTGTTCCCTTATGGTGTGATAATTAAAGTGATATTAACTTGAAAAATAGTCTAAATTTCTATTCAAGATCAAAGCATATTAGGGCAAAATTACATTTTATCAGATAAATGGTAGAATCAAGGGAGGTGATACTTTTAGATACTACAATAAGATTATACACAACATCTCAGTATTGTACACTTAAAAAATACCAATTAAGGATCTATCCTTCAGTTTTAGATCCTCATGCTAATGAAATACTCACATTCACTATCTCACTATGCCTAATTACTTATCTTATAGACTAACCTTATAATTTTGATGACCTAAATCATCCATAAACTATAGAAAGCTAAAAATATGATCTATATCCTTCACTTTTAGTTATATATCTTCAATAGTTTACTATCGTAATAAACACTTACATTTTCATAGGGACATTAACGCTGATGCTCATGTCCATTTTACTTATCAAGTGTTAGTACCTCAAAAGTCATCCAAAATGAAAATATTTAAAAACATATGGGTCGAAATATTTGTCTTATCTAACCCTTCTATGAGATGCTTTTAAAAAGGTGTGGTATAAATACAAATCAAAACCTACTCATTATCCATATAGAAAATACTAAGAGCACCTATTCAAGCTTATTTAATCAATTACACAACTGAGTTATCCTACCTTATTCTTCCTTATTTTTATATCAGTCAAAAGATTAGTCATATTACAAGTCTAAATAATTCAAAGAACAACTCATGAGTAGTATTTGTCAAGTTACAATCTAGATCATTATATACCCTTTCATACAACATACTTCACCCTTGTGCACACACAATCCCACACTTAGGGGAGATCTACATATGTTTGAGGCCCTCTTTAGGGTAATTTATATTTAGGCAATGCTCATTGATAAGGGGTCCTTGAGATCAGCTCAACTTCATGAGCCCACTAACCCCTTTTTAGGAAGGTGACCTAACTTAAGGTGAGGAACTAGGGTTTATGTTATACATAATTATATAGAGCCTTTGCATAAGTTCTAAATACATCAACATAAAGGAGGAAAAAAACCTTAATAAGCATAGGAAACCATTTTTAATACATTGAATGTTATGTATAGGACATAAGTATCGAGCCATAGATAGAAGTGTTGACACAAGTGTCCACAGGTTGACACAAGTGTCCAAACCTCCAAAAAAATAGTTTTAGAATCTGATCACTAGATGTTGAGCATCAATCTTACTACTTCCACCTTTTTACATATAAAAATAAGTTAAGTATAATCTCTTATTAATGTTTTAATTATCATAATATCAATTGGCATTATAATTTATATATTTGGTAATTTTTTAGATTCAATATACTGTATTATTTTAATTAATTTAATTAGCCTGATGTAGAATAGTTTCAATCATACATTTGATTAGACTATATCATTGGAGTACTGAATAATCTCTATATAATTATGTATATCTGAATCCCTAGTTTTTCACCCTAGGTTAGGTCACCTTGCTAAAAATGGGTTAGTGGGATCATGAAGTTGATCTAGCCTCAATGACCCCTTTATTAATGAGCACTACCTAAATATCCAATACTTTGAAGAGGGCCTCAGACATATGTAGTTTTCCCTTAATTTTGGGATTATGCATGCATAAGGGTGAAATATGTTATATACAAGGGCATATAAATATCTAACTTATAACTTGACAAATAATTCTCATGATATTTTCTTTGAATGCTTCAAAATTGTAATATAACTACTCGTATGAATGATATATAAAAAGGGAAGAATAGGGTAGTTGAAATCAGTTGTGTAATTGATTGAATGAGTTTAAATAGGTGTTTTCTTAGTATTTTATAGATGCATAATGAGAAATATTTTCTTTATACTTATACTACACCTTTTTAAAAATATCTCACTGAAGGCTTAGATAAGAAAAATAGGCCAACCCATATGATTCTAATTATTTACAATTTGGATGATTTTTGAGGTATGAAAACATGATAAGGAAAGTGGACAATAGCATTGATGCTAGTGACCCAATGAAAATGTAAGTGTTTAATAGGTTAGAATTTTTTTGAAGGCTTGTAAATAATAGTTAAGGATATAGATCATATTTTAAGATTTATGTAGTGTACAAGTGATCCAGGTCATCAAAATGATAGAATTAGTGTGTGAGATAAGTAGTTAGGCATAATGAGATGGTGAATATAATTTTTTTAATAGTAAGAGGGTCTAAAACTAAAGGGTAGAACCCTAATTTGTATTTTTCAAGTGTAAAAGACTAAGATGCTATATATAATCAACATTTAACATTTACATCCCCCCTTAATCTAGTAATGCATAAGGATGAATTACTAGGTTAAAATAAATAAATTCATACCTAGGTGTGTAAAATACACATTAAATTTATTTGATCCCTGATGAATTTGATGTTTTTATATGACCTGTAACTAAGAGCATGTTATAGTATAAAACAATGCATGTAATCTAAAATTGAATAATTGAAATGCTTTAAAAAGTAAAAAGAGTAAGAAAGGAGTACACGTGTGTTGATGCAATCATGTTGTCCCTAGGAAATTTGATTTGGTAAATATTATTCTTTGTGAATCATTAGAGAAAAGAGAGGTTCAAACTACTAACATAAATTAAACAACATAAATGCCAAGGAGCTAGTAAACATATGTGTGCTGGGTAGTTTTTATATTTTTGATTTATTTGAATGTTTTTGTATTTTCTTGGATTTTTTTATAGTATTTGATTTGTTTTTGTCAATGTGTTTTGAATGGATCATGCTTGTCATGATCATAGCATTTTGAGTGAAAATGTTCATAACATTCTTCTCTTTTATCCTACCTTAGTATAATTGACATCACCATAATGTGGTATGTGAAATAATATTTATTAGTGGAAGAATGAAATACCTTGTTGATTTGGATCTATTTTAGCCTCTATGTAAATTTTCCCAATGTAAAATTGAGTTGAGATATTGTCCTATGTAGTTGATGATTTGACCAAAGCTTTGGATAGATGGAAATTTAATTGGTGCATATAAAAGGTGGGTATGTAATATTTTTTGGAGTAATTTAAAAGAGGGAGATTATTGGTAGTTGCATACCAATTACTTAGTATTAGTTGAGATCATATAATAATTAGTGATATTTTAACTTTTGCAATAGTTTTTTGATTATGGGTAAAAAGTAAGTTTTTGAAAGGGCCTAAACCATTTTAAAACAAAGAGTGAAATATAAGACAAAGACTAATCAAAATAGGAGACCAAAAACATAAGACAAAGCTTAGAACAAAAAAATGTAGACATAAAGCATACAACAAAGAATAGACCTAAAAAAAACTGTAGGGACAACATTAGATTATCAAGATTTATTTGCTAGTGAAGAGGTACCATTTAGAGAAACTGAAGCTTTTCATTCCTCCTTTAGTAACTATAGGTGTAATTCTATAAAGTCATCTTTAGGATCCTCATTAATTTTAACTTGAGTCTTATTTTTTCTTCTTGTTCTCTTTTGGGGCCTACTTGATTTGAAGTATTTTTACTTTTTCTTAACCCTTCTTGGAGCATTTGGATGTTATTAACATAGGTTTTTTTATAGTGGTTTTACTTGTGTATAACCTTGCTAATATTATAACTTTATAGAACCTAACTCAAATTTTAATTCTCACTTCTAGTTTTAAGGTTAGAAAGATCCTCCTTTAGGTGGAGAATCTTTTACAATGTGTTTTATTGATATTCATCAAAATGAATATCCTCTAATGTAGGTACCTCTCCATAAATGTTTTGATGAAGAAAACCAATTTTGGACTTAAGCTTGTTGCTTTGATTGAAAAAGTATTTTTTAATGTTCTTTTTGATTTAACAATGAAATGCTAAGAATAAATACATTATTGAAATAGCTTTAGATATATAAAATATATAGGTTTAAATATAAAATAAATTAATTTATAGAATTGAAAATGAGCTAAAAATAGTAAATTGACAAATAAATATGCAAACCTAGTTTGGATTTAATTTATTGTTGATTGTGCAAGCTGACTGTTGGTGAAAATTGGCTAGAAAAACCTATGAACTATGTACATCTAAAAACATATTTTAAAATTGTTTTGGAACAAAGCTACTCTAGGAGGATAGGGATTTACTATGACCTTGTTTTTTACTGTAATCATGCCCTAATTGATTGTGTGACTTTAAATTTGATTTAGGTGTGTGTACCTATCTGTGAGGGTTTACTATTTGATTGCATATGATGATTTGATGTGTAGAAGACATATAAAATCAAAATATTAGCACCTACACAATAAAAAAAATTGAAATCAAATACAAAGAGGGGAAATTAGGTAAGATAATAATTGAGATATCTTCAAAAAACTCTACAAATCTATGTTCTACCTACAGAGCCCAAAAAGGCCAATGTAGTTATCCCTCGTAAGGAGAGTGTGTGAATATTGAATTTTTTATATGAATCTAATTAGATATATTAATTTGAATTATTAAAAATAATTACTCTTGACCTATAGTAAAATAATTTCAAACTTGGACTATGACTGTTAGAATACTTCAAAATTTGAATTGGAAAGAATAGTGATCTTTTGATCCATGTGTAGTAGAATTACCAAGTGATTGATAGATGTATTTGGAGAGGCCTTAATATGCTTATATAGAGGAGAATTTATAATATTTATATCAACCAACCTTTTTAAAATGATAGGAGGGGTAAGATGAAACATCTCAAATCCAAAAATTTGTCATTAGAGTGTGGGGGATAAGGTTACACTAATGGACAAGAAGGATAAAGATTATAGGAAATAAGCTAACCAGAGTCTATAAATAGATTAGAGATGTATGAATTATGTTATGAGTATTTTTAAGAAAATGAATAGAATAGTGATTGCTCCAATAGAGATTGCAAGTTAGTATAATGGTGAATTGGCCAAGGGTAAGGATGTCAATATTAAACATTGTCAAGCACTTAATGATTAATTTTGAGTGTCTAAATTCCCCCCCACTTTATCCTAGTGATGTAATGAAGTGAAATTAATTGAGTAAAAGAGATTAAAACCTAAGTGTATATACACACTATTTTTTGATGTGAAACTTGATTACATAAGATGCCTTAATGCAAAAAATTACAATAATGCCACTGAAACTAGTTATTGTCCATATTTAAAAACTAAAAAAATTAAAAATCAAAATTAAAAATTTGAAAAGAGAATAAGGAAAGGATACACTTGAAATATTATGAAATCTAGTTACCTGGTAACTTAAATATGGAGAAATGCATGCTCCATTATTGAGGTATTTAGAGAATTTTTTAACCTATGGTGAATTGAGAGTGATCAAGTCTCGATTTGAAAATAAATTAAATCCATTTAGTTGAAAATATTGTGTGATCTAAATATTATTTGAATAAGTAGAGTATTTTATAAAATAATTGAAGGGGTTGAACCATAAAATGTGGATTGCTACTATAGAAAACTCACAACCATAGATGTTGAGTGTCACTAAACTTTAACATGACCCACTTTTAATATGAAATGAATCACACTAATTTAGACATATCTAGATTATATTTGAAACTTTATACTTTTGAACTTGAATTATTTTTTCAAATTTTCATGTATAAACATGAATATGAATGAATATCATACCCCCTATATCTATACTAAATTGAAATTGAATGCCATTTGAACTTATAATTTTTAAAAATTTGAACCTGTAACTATTTTTTATATGCTCATTTATATGCATCAAGCGTATGCAAATTTATACTGTAGGAATGAGGCACATGCATGCCATGTGATCTCATAATTTAAAAATTCTAAATCATGTTGTAATTCTAAAAACTATATAGTGCCATAAATCTGAAATTTTATCATGAGAACTTGACTTCTCAAGACAATCCCATTTTGATGTCCCCTTTTTAAGATGAAAGATGTATCTTGCAAGTCACTAATCTCAAAATATAACTATAAGATATGTAATAATATAGTAACATATGAACATTTGAATTTTATCACATCATAATATTGAATATAACATTGAATTTTATATGGAAGGGGCGAAGCATGTGGACAATATTTGAAACTAGTTTTTTCTCTCCTGGTTGGGCCCCCTGAGTGTGACAGGAGGGACCACAGATCCAATGGAGGTCACTGTGGGTAGTAGTACCTCTGGGGATCAGTCCAAGAATATATTAGAGGATAGTCCATTCAATGGATGGAAGAAGGCACTCATAGGTGAAAAGATGTGTCCATCAAAAGGCATGTCGAGCCTCCCTATTCTCTCAGAGGGCAAGGCATTGAGTATCCCAAATGATCTGGTGGAGGAAATAGTGGCATCCATGGACCTTACACTAGTTGGTAAGTTTTTCCTTTCCGTCTTAAGACTGAAATGCTTAGAAGATGGATTATGTCTAGGTGGAAAGTCAAAGGTAGTGTTTCAATCACAGCCATGGCTAGAGGTCTATTCCTTTTTAGATTTATGAATAGGGAGGACATGATCGCTACCCTTGTTGGAGGTCCCTGACTATTTGGAACACATTATCTAGCCTTATGCTCATGGAAACCAGGATTTGATCCTAACTTGGAACTCAATAAGACAACACCTGCTTGGGTAAGATTACCAAGATTCCCTTTGGAATTTTGGGATGAAAAAATCTTCATAGCCATTGGCAGTTATATTGGTCAATATGTCACCTCAGATCATATAACTAGAACTAAGTCTAGATGTGTGTATGATAGACTCTATGTTAATGTTGAAATAAATAAGACTCTCCCTACGTCCATTGAGATAAACTCTAAATATGGAACCTAGACTCAGCCAATTACTTATGAGAATGCTACCACTTTTTGTCAAATATGTAAGAGGAAGGAAAATCTAATGACATAATGCAAAGTGAAGTAAAGGGGGATGAAAGAGGATTCCTAGAATGTAGAGGAGAAGCAAGTGAACAACAAGCAAGAAATAGAGAATAATGTGGAAATTCCTGACAATATAGGAAAAGGAGAGGAGGGGAAGGGAAAGGAGGCTACCCCTAGCAGTGAAGGTGAAGTTGTCTCAAAGGAAAATATAAGATTAGATGATAGTTAGAAGGCTACAGAAGAAGGAGAGGAGGAGAAGAGAAAGGAGGATATCATTAATAGTGAGGAAAAGAGGTCCCAAAGGAGAATATAGTATCTGACGACAGTCACAAGGCCACATTTAACATAGTCTACACTTTAGAAAAATAGACTAATATGTTTAAGGGGTAGGAAGGGAAATTTTGCTAAAGGAAGTCAATGAAGATGACATAGTTTCAAGGATTGGACAGGAAGAAGTAACACTTGAAATTCACACTCAATGAGTACCAGATCCACAGTCAAATACAAACTTTTTCTGTGATCTGGAAGATGGAGGCCAGGTAGGAAACTACTTGGCAATAGGAGTAATAGGAAAAGATGGCAGCAATGAATAGGAAGAATGGGTTACCCCAAAGAAAAAGATTTGAAAAGGTAAAAAATATGCAGATGTTGGTACTGAGCCCAAACAAGGGAGGACAACCCTAAGGGAAACAAGACAAAGAGAGATTGCTAGGGAGATTGTTAGTGGAAAATAGAAAACACTGGAATCCCAACCCTCTAAACTCTCTAAATGAGAATATTATCATGGAATTTGAGGGGCTTTAATAGTCCCTCAAAGTAGTTTGAGGTTAATAACTACATTTTAGATAATAAACTAGATATTCTATTACTCCAAGAAGTCAAGATGAAAGAGGAGAATTTTGCAAAAATTGCTGACTATATATGGCCTAAGGTGGCTTTTTGTATTAGTCCTGTTGAAGGGGATTTAGGAGGGATTGTCACTATGTGGAATAGTGCTCAAATCCAAGGATCTCTTATGGCCCATAATAAGCACTTTTTGATTACCAATTTTTCCATGAATTCCTTGAATTAGACGTTGGTAAATGTTTATGCACCGAATAACAGAGCTTTGAGACAGAAATTGTGGATAGATCTGAGTAGCTACAAGAATAATCCTCAAAATTATAAATGGATGTTAGCCAGAGATTTTAACACACCTTTATACCCTTCTAGAAATTAGGGTGGAATTATTGATTACTCAGACAACATGTTTGACTTTGCTGAATTCATCAATGATTGGGGATTATTGGACATAGAGCTGCAGAACCAAAATTTTACTTGGACCAATAGAAGAAGAGGAGATCAAATGATTCAGGTTAAATTAGACAAATTTTTGATATCAAGTAACTGGAATGATTATCAGAATATGCAGGCACAGGCTCTACCTAGAACCATGTTTGACCATTGCCTGATTATCTTCAATTAGAGAGATCAGGAACATCATGGACTTCCTCCATTCCATTTTGAAGCTATGTGGATTAAACACAAAGGTTTTAGACAAATGGTGGCTCAATGGTGGAATATTCTCATTCAAGGTACTCCCATGTTTAGAATAGTCAAGAAACTCCAGCACATTAAATAAGAAGTTTATGGCTAGAATAAATATAGTTTTGGGCAGGTTTTCCAGAAGAAGAAAAATATAATAGGAAAAATCAAGGCTATTCAACAACTAATTGATCAAGGGGATGACTCTGAGGGCACCTTAGAAGAAGAGAACAATCTATCTTCAAAATGGAAGAATCTGATGGAAAGGGAAGAGGTTTTCTAGAAACAAAAATCCCATGTTCAATGGCTTATAGAGGGTGATAAGAACACTATTTTTTTTCATCTCTCAACTATTATTACTAAGGATAATGAAATAGGGGATCAAGCCAGGGTGTTCTTTTAGAATCTTCTTATAGAAGAAAATAATAATGATAGAATTGATAGATCTATGAGTCAATTCATTGATAAAATCCCCTATTTGATAATAGAAGAAGACAATCTGGAAATGTTAAAGCCTGTATCTGATGAAGAAGTACATGCTATTTTATTCTCCATGGGCACTTTTAAAGCCCCGAGTCCTGATGGCTTTCCTCCTATATTCTTTTAGGAATATTGGGAGATTGTTGGAGCGGACCTCACGGCTACAGTTCATGTTTTTTTTAGATCTGGAAAACTTTTGAAACAAGTCAAGAATACCTTCATTGTACTTGTTCCTAAAAAATCTCAACCTTTACACCTTGCTGATTTTAGACCCATTAGCTTATGCAACACTGTGTATAAGATATGTACTAAACTGTTGGTTTTGAGAATTTAACCCTTGCTTGACAAAATTATTTCTCCTACTCAAAAAGGTTTCATCCCGGCCAGATAGATTCTTGATGTTGTGATCACCACACATGAGACTATCCATTCCATGGATAAGAGAAGAATCCATGGGATGGCCCTCAAGCTTGATATATCCAAAGCTTATGATAGAGTCTCATGGACTTTTCTATTCCAAGTGATTAAAAAATTTGGGTTTAATGATAAATTGTCTTGCTTATTATGGAATGCGGTCTCTTCTACTAAATTCTCAGTGCTGGTTAATGGTGTTCCTAGAGGGTTTTTCTCCTTCTCAAGAGGAATTCATTAGGGAGACCCTCTCTCCACATACCTATTCATCATTATGGCTGAGGCATTGGGAAGATACACACAAGTTGATATAGTTTCAAAAAAGCTAGTAGGCATCAAACCTGCCTCTTCCCTTCATCCTATGGTTATACAAAAGTTTGTGGATGATACCATCTTATTTGGCATCTCATTGGTGATCGAAGCTAGAAGATGGAATAATATACTTAATGATTATGCCAAAGACTTGGGACAAAGAATAAATTTCTAGAAAAGCAATGTGTACTTCTTTAACACTCCCAATGAACTTAGACATATAATCATTGATATCTTAGATTGTGTTGAGGTTGGCCTACCAGCTACCTACCTAGGTCTCCCACTCTCAGTCAAAGAGGTAACTTCAAGTTTTTGGAATGGTATTGTGGAACATACATAGAGGAAACTTCTTGGGTGGAAGGGGAAACTACTCAGTAGTGCGGGTAAGCTGCAACTTCTTTGGGCATCCTTGCAAGGTATTCTTACTTAATTCATGTCTCTTTTTAAAATTCCTACGTATTTTGCTAAAAAGTTGGAATAGATCTAAAGGAAATTTTTATGGAAAGGAGTGGAAGACAAATAGAGAATGTCTTTAGTCAGATGGGAAAAAGTGTGTCTCCCAAAATCTCATTGTGGACTTAATATAAGATCCATCAGGAAAATGAATAAAGCCCTCCTCTCAAAAGTTAGTTAGAATCTGATTCACAACAATAGTGAGTGGGGGGAAATAATGTATTCCAAATACATGCATAGCATTGATGATTCCAACTTTCTTCAACAGGCGGGATTACCCCAGGGGTCTGTGATATGGAATAAAATGCTAAAAAGTAGAAGTCTTCTCAAATAGGGAATTAGGTGCAAGCTTGGAAATGGCTGGCAGATTAAATTTTGGGAGGATAATTGGTTAAGGGACAAATCTCTCATCTCCCAAGGAAATTATGGAGAAATTATAAACCTAACTACTCAGTTCTTTGGTGATAGGGTTAGTGATTATACGGAAAATAACAATGGGATAAGGAGCTGTAAAAACCTTTTGGATTGCTGTGTGCACAGGCCTGAGCTTATCCCAAGAATTTAAGAGATCCAATAATGTGTTCAGGAGATCAGAATCCCACTCTTCCTTCGGGAGGATGAACAATACTGGTGGCTAGATAAGAATGGATCATTCTCTATCAAATTTGCCTATCATCTGCTTACACTTGAAGCTCAGACTAAGGAGGTATGGAAAAAGGTTTGGAATCATAAACTCATTCCAAAGATTAACTTGTTTTGGTGGGCTGCTGCCCATAACAAAATTCTTACTCAGGACAACCTTCAAAAGAGGGGGTTTACTTTGGTCAACAGATGTTTTTTGTGTGGTTCTAGACAGAAATCAGTTTCACACCTATTCATACACTGTGAGTTTACCCGAGATTTATGAGGCACAATACTTAACAACTTTGGCATTGAATGGGTTTGCAATTTTGACCTTAAAGAAGTAATTCTTAGCTAGAAATCAACCTTCACACATCCCTAGATTAAGGAATTATGGAAGCAAGCTCTGACATGCTTGAGCTGGACTTTATGGAAAGAGAGAAATCATAAAATTTTTAGGGACACTGCTAAAAATGTTGCTCAGGTATTTAACTCCTTTGCTAGGACCATCTTGGAAAGTGTTACAACAACTCATATTAGTGTTGTGGATAAACCCTTATCTGAATTTGAAAGTCAAATTGCGGCCAAATGGAAGGTTTTAAACCTTATCCTTGGGCATGATAATTCCAAAATTCTTCAAAGACTTCATACTAAATGGATACCACCTAAACCTAATTAGATGAAACTCAATTTTGATGGGGCATCCAAATTGAGTGGTAAAGCAAGTGAAGGAGGAATAATAAGAAATGAAAAATGAGGGATGTCTGCTATCTATGCTGGTGGCATGGGTTTCCAGAGCAATAACTATGTTGAAGCTATGGCCTTACTTTGGGGATTAAAGTTAGCTATATCCCTAGGAATTAGAAATTTGAATATTTAGGGAGATTCTAAGTTAGTCATAGATTCTGTTAATAAAGCATCTAACATTGGTATCCATCTAAAAGACATCATTATGGACATCTAGTTTCTTTTACAAAAGTTTTCTTAAGTTGAGATTACCCACACCTACATAGAAGGTAACAGGGTCGCTGATGCTTGTGCCAACCTTGGTCAACAATTCTCAGGATGGAGGGTATGGTGACAAGGGGCTCATATACCCCCAAAAATTAGAGAGATCATTCAGAAGGAGATGACGGAGCATGAATGATGCACTTTGATGATGAAGATAGCTTTTGAAGGCAGTCCACGTGGAGAAGGCCATTGCAAATCATGGATAATGATAACCTTAGTACTTCCTTGATTGTCATGATTATTTCCTAGTATCATGAGGTGGAGGTGTGAGAGTCACATCATGAAAACCAAGGGGAATTATTTTTGAGCATGAAAGTAGACGTCACTGTGGTGGGTCATTTTGTAAAATGAGCCTTCACATCTGCATTCAATGCAAACAGAACTGAGGGCTTGTTACTTGTTCAAAGCTCAAGGTGGTAATTGGGGTATGAAGAGCTGGAAATTCTAGAAATTTTAGATGACACTGGTGGGAAACAGGCTTCTCAGGTTTTTGCAGTCACTAAAGAGCAGGGTGCTAATTCTAGGAGAACTGCTGATAATAAGGAGAAGATGCATGTAGAAGAAGATGGTGAGGGTTCAGAGAATGAGAATGATTGGAAAATAGATATTGGGGCCTTGAAGGTCTGCATTCAAAAGTTGGAAAAAGTCTTCACCAAAGGCCTTTGAAATAACATTCTGTTGAATATGACTATGTTGGAAGCAGTGGGTAATCCAGGGAATGCTGACAATGCAGACAATGAGAATCTTAAGGATCTTGTTAATTCTATAGTTATGTAGTTTCATCCTTTTTGACTCTAGTCTTTCCAGTGTTTTATTTTGCTTCTGACTTTGTTTCTCAGCTGTGTCGTTGGTTCGGTGCTGGCATCTTTTGTTTGCCAGCCTTCCTGTCTTTTTTGACTGTATAAGGTTCGACCCTTGGTTTGCCACCTTAATTAATCAAAAACATTGAATTTTATATAAAATATGTTTTAGATAGATATAGAATTAAAGCACATAAGCATGATATATATCATGATAAAAAAGTAGAGTAGAAAAATATAATTAATGCATGATATGAATCATGAAACCATAGTAAAAAGTAATGAACAATCAAGCAATGTGATACAATGTCACATAATTTATATATGATGTCACACATAAGGTACAAAGGCCACATACAAAGAACATGTGAATGCCACATAAATACATAAGGCCAAGGGCCACACACAATAAGAAAGAAAATATTATCTTATCATGCAGTAATAATAATAAAAAGGAAACATATATAAAATGAGACAATTTAAATCAATCATATATATTATTGTCATTGTTAGCAAATAACATTTTCATGTAACACAATGTAAAGTGTGAGTGTTTATCAAAACATGTGTGTGATATATAGCTTATAATGACAAAGAGGTTGTGGATAGATAAAAACTATTGAAGTGTTCATTGATAATGAAGAGATATCCCCAAATTAACAGTGCTATTAGGTAAAAAAGGGAGATCGACACCAAACAACCATGTAAAAGTATGTCATGTATCACACTCACATACTTTATAAAAAAATTGTGTATAGAAAACTGAAATATGCTATCTACTTATCACAAAATAAATAAGATATGTAAAGAAGTAATACAAAATATTTAAAAATGCTTTCAAGGCCCTAATTTTGAATTTTTATAAATATTTTAATTTTTTTTAAATTTATGACATGTTTTTGTTTTTGGAATTTTTAAAATATTTGATTTTTTAACTTAAAGGATTCTAAAATTCCTAATAAGTAAGGGTTATAAAATAGAGGAAATGGTAGGGATTCTAATATTCATCAACAATGTCTAAAGCATAATGTGTCAAGAAAGAAGGACAGGAAAATGCCTCCAAAGTATATGTAACTGAATCATATCAATGTAGAATAAATTATTGATATAGATAAGAATGTAGATGCCGCAATGAGAAAGAGATAAATGTGATCATGTAAGTGAAATGAAAGCCATAATATGGTAGATATGCAATAATAATCAAGTTGATTGCCATAAATAATGAACATTGAAATTAATGTAATATTTTTATTTTAGATTATTCAAATTAGTTTGAAAATGCAAGGGGGCAAGTGCCTAAGGTGAAAATAAAACCAAGAGATAAAATAATGATTTGATAAGGGATAGAGGAGGTAAAAATGATATAAAATCAAATAATATATGTACAAATAAAAATACATAACTATAAGCCAAGGATCCCATCAAGAGGATGTCTATGTATAGGTCTTGTATCATCAGGACCATACCAGTCTTTTGTACTATTAGGATCATAATCATCAATGTAATCATCATCATAAAAGAGGATTAACTTGTTGGGTTATGATTGAAATTGTGATATACCATTATGATAATATTTTTTATATATATGTATGAAAAATTCACTACACCATATATTGGAATTATTTTTTGAGTATGTGCATTATTTTCAGTATCTTGCATGTCATGTTAAACTAAAGAAAAATTACGTGTTATTATTTTAACATTAGAAAGAGAAGTATTTTGTGTTTTGAATATACATACATATATATATATATATATATATATATATATATATATATATATATATATATATATGAATGAAGTATATACAATACTTGATTCCATTTTTTATTTGATTAGGTAAAAGACTTGATTTTACAGGGACCAGGAACCAAAGTATAAGCAAAGTAAGATAAAGTGTAACAAGCCCTACTGATTGAGAGCCAAAAACTAGAGTATCAAAACAAAAAGATAAATATCTTAGTAGACAAAAAATATATATAATTTAAAAGGAGAAATTACTCTAAGAGAGAGAAGCCCTCTGTGAATACCTTAACAACCTCAATCTCCTTCACCTGCTCAATCAGTCTATTCTTGGTGATTCTATTGCTCAAACCTTCAACATCCTCCTTTGGCATTATCATTCTAGTTTTCTTCCATGAATGTTCCTTCTCTGATGTATTTTTGGAAGGGGATTTTAAGGGGAGATTTGGAGACAGAATATCCACCATGGGTGTATCATTATAATTTGTAATAATATTTTTCTTTAGAAAATTTTTCACGTGAAACCTTTTAAAAAAAGTGTCATTATGGTTATCTTGAATTTATTATTACAAATTTACTTTTTTTAATTGTTAGTTTATAAATATTCATTTTTCATCTTATTTTTTTGTAATCTTTCTTGATCTAATTTTGATTTTTGAATATTTTTTGTTTTGAATTATCCTTTGGTATCCATGTTTTCTTTGTGTTATTTTTGCACTTGTTGTTTAGGAGATGTAATATAAGTGGGTTTATTATTATTTTTTGTTATAAGATCACTACTATCAATGATACTTTGCATTTTATTTTTTAAATCAAAAAACTTATCTATATGATGCCCATGTAGTCTGTGATACGCACAATAGTATTTTGATCTTCTTAGAAGAGGCATAAATAGTAATGTAATCAACTTATTTTCAAGCATTTGACTTGGACTCTTATTATAATTTTTTATACTTTTTAAATAATTCATGGTATATGTATGTCTCTTATAATGCACATTATAGTTAGATGAAGATACATGATTGACACTAACATACTGTAGTTTCTTTGTATATTTGATGTTATTTTCAAGTGATATGATCTTTGAATTGAAATATTTATTTTTATTTTTTAATTCTTGTATTGATTTTTTTATAGTGATGATTTAATATTTAAGGGATTCATAACCGCAAACCATATGTATATTTTATTGAATATGCATATAAACACCATCAAGAGGAAGTGTGGGAGGTGGAGGGATAAGATATTTTAGATTTATAGATTCATTAATTATATATGAATTAATTTCTTCTTATTGATTAATTCTATGCTAAAGTTGTCAAAGATCATGCACATGCATATGTATAGGATCTAGATATGAATTATAGTGGAAAAGTACACAAATATATAACACAATATGTATATAAGAAAATCTTACAGGGAGGTAGAAAACCACAATGATTATTTATTCATTGAGAAATAAGTATGTCCAATACAATATCTCTCTCTCCTTACTTCTTCTTAGAGACTCCCTTTCATAGAACCAATGTTTGAATATTGTTAATGCTGGAATAGTTTGAATGTTTGAATTACATGAGTTTACCACGTAAAATCAAATATAAGTGGAGTGAAATATTGTAAAAAATGGATTTAGCCTCCCACAAAAATTAAAATGGTAAGTTCATAATTATATATTTATGAAAGTATTAACTCACTTAATATTTAAATGTTAAAATCTATTATTATTATTATTTTACCTATGTAAGTTATATTATTATTAATGTATTAATGGCATGTCATATACTAATAACATTAAATTATTCCAACACTCCTTAATGTTAAGTGGGCATATGGATGCCATATCCACTTTTATATTAAATGAATTATACATCTTAAAATATCTACGATGAGTTTAAGGTGAATGTAACATATGAAAGATTTAAAAACCTTCTTCATGATAATATCATCTTTTGAAATAAAAAGAATTAAAACTCATAAATTACTTAGAATATATTTAGGCTAGTATGATCATGAGACTATATCTTATAGTTTCTCATGAATAATCAACCAAATACTTTGTAATATTTTATACCATAAAGATATCCATTACAAGATATAATTTTAAGTATTAGGTATACTGTAAACTCACATATGATGAAGTTTATCAAAATAACATAAAATAACTTATTACAATGATTTTAAAATATGATAATAAGTATATAAAGAATTAAAAAACACATGGTCATTAAGAAGTGATATTGTCATGCACACTCGCCTTCAATGACAACTCTGTGAGGCCCAACATTATATGAAACTTGTAAACCATGGTAGTACCAAGTGGTTTTGTGAAGATATCTACCATTTTATTCATTCATAGGACAAAAATAGAGATAAATATCATGATTGAAGATTTTTTAAAGATAAAATATATTTGAAATTCAATATGCTTAGTTCTTTGATGTTGCATTAAATTTTTTACCAAAACTATACAACTTTGATTCTCACAGAGATGGGTGGTACTATGATAAATATACAATTGGAGTTTTTATAACAAACTTCATAGCCACATGGATTCTTTAACAACTTCTATAACACTTCTATACTCTATTTCTATATAAGAGATAGAAATAATAAGTTACTTTTTGTTGCTCCAAGTGATAGCACCTACATCAAAGTAAAGCACATATTTAGAAGTAGATTTATGATCTATAATATTATTATCATGGTCAACATCACAATAACCATATAACTTAACATTATCAATGGAAGAATAATATAAACAAAAAATTACAGTTATCGAAATATCTATATTTATAAATTTTAATGATCTAAGTATGGATCCTGCATGAATCTAGAAACACCACCTACATAAATGAAATATCTAACCTAGTAATAGTTAGATAAATCAAACTACTAACTAGCTGTATGTATAGAGTTGGATTAGATTTATCGTAATTTTTTTTTGGATCAAACTTTACACCAACTTCAGTAAGAGTAGACATAAGTTTATAACCAAACATTTTAAACTTAACAAGCAGGTTATGTGCATACTAAGATTGAGAAATAAAAATTGAATATTTATCTTGAAATACAATTATTCTTTAAAAATTATGATGAATGCCTAAATCAGTCATTTCAAAAGATTGATTTAGTTTATTTTTATATTTAATAACTAAACTTATTACTATCAACATATAATACAATTAAGATAAAATGACTATTTTCAACTTTTAAAAAAATATCATTATCAAAATAATCGTTAGAAAAACTTAATTATTTAAAATAAATAATGATTTTAGAATACCAAGATCGAAGATCTTTTTTTAAACCATAAAGAGATATATTTAACTTACAAACATAACATTCTTTGTTAGGTTTAAAAAAACTTAGAGGTTAAATCATGTAGATTTATTCTTTTATATAATCAACTACGAAGACATTTTTGACATCTATTTGGTGTATAATCAAACCATTTTAAAATTTAATGGAAATTAACAATATAATAGTATTCATTTTTGCTAAAAAAATAAAAGTTTCAACATAGTCAATCTCTAGTTTTTGAGTAAAACCACAAGCAACTAATATAGCTTTGAATTTGTCAATTTTACCAATTAAATTATATTTGATTTGTTAAAACCACCTAAAACCAATAATATGCCTCTCAAGTGGAGGTAGGTAAGATTTCAATTCTAGTTTTTTATGAGGGATTTATATTTAGCATGTATATTAACTTTCCATCTATTGTCTTGAATAGATTTATCAAAATATTGAGGTTCACATATATACAAAGTCATCAAAGCATGATAGGTGTCTTGAATATTAATTTATTAATATTACCAAGATTAGATGACTGAATTAGGGATTTAGCTTATTTAAGTCTTTTAATTTAAACACATGGGGAAGGTTCACTCTCAGACTCTAAATTATCCAAAATTATATCAAATTTCTCTAAGGCATATTTTTCCTCAGAAGGAGTAACATAAGAGTCAAGTTCACTGAAATAAACAATTTGAGGGGGTTCCACGAAAGGCTTAATTTTTTTCTCGAGGATTTGGACATCATATTCTCAATGATTTGTCATCTAGATGAATCATCAATCTTAATCCTTTAATTTTTCCTCCATAACCTACGAAAATGCTAGAATATGAGGTAGGATCAAATTTCTTTCTTTTTGATTTAGGAATAAAGATGGAAGTAGGACTATCAAATATCCTATTGAGCAACACTCAATTTATTATTATACCATATTTATAAGGATGTATAAAGATGCAAAGCTTTAGTAGAGAATATATTTAAAATGTGTATAATAATATTCATGGCTTTGACCCAGAAGAATTTAGGAATATTCACATAATGACATATTATTATAGCCATTTCAAGGATGGTTCGATTTTTTCTTTCAACAATTCTATATTTCTATGGGGAATATGGATTTGTTAACTATATTTATATGTCTCAATTAATAAAAATTGAATAAAATTATTTATTAACATATTCACATCTATTATTAGTTCTTAATCTCTTAATATAAAAATTAAAATAATTTTTAACTAAAGCTTTAAATTCTTTGAATTTAGATAATACTTCAGATTTGTTAATATAATAAGATCATATCATCTTAGATTAATCATAAATAAAAGTAAAAACATATAAATAATTGTTAAGAGAATAAAATTTTATAGGTTCTCTAACATCACTATGAATAAGCTCTATCATGATTTTTGTGAAAAAATTTAGTGTGTTGTTTACCATGTAAGCAACTCTCACATGTTTCATGATGAAAATAAATAATAATAAGACCAACCAAAATATTATGATGATGAATATCATATAAAATTTTAAAAATAATATGACTTATTCTTTCATGTCATAATTGAGATTCATTTTTACATTGCAATGAAAGACAACATGCAGAAGAAACATAAAACATATATAATCTATTATTTTGAATCCCTTCAACAATAAAAAAACTAAATTAATTATTAATACATCATTTATATTTAATTATAATTACTATAAAATTATCATTTGTAAGCTGAGAATATGATAACAATTTTTTCTTAAGTTTACGAACATAGAAAACATCATTTAAGAATACATTTACAAATTTAGCTTTTTCTTGTTTAATAACTTCTAGAAATAAGTTATCACCTAAATAAATCTTTTTAAATATATATTTAATGTTAGATATAATATTTTATGAACATGTGATGTGATGTGACACAACATTATCTAAAATCCATTCATTATCGTTAGAAGTAAATAATGAACTATACAATGCAATAGTGTTAGTATTATGATTTTGATTGTTATTTTGATTCCGATTTTATTTTTTTATTGATTTTGATTATAACATTTCTTCCATTTGTTATTTTTATATTTTTTATTATTATATATGTTCTTGCTTTTAATAATCTTTCCTTTTATGCCCAAATTTACCACACATTTTAATTTCCATTAAATTTGATTTTATGATTCTTGTTTCCATTTTTTCTATTGGTAAGTTTAGGTTTAGAATTAGTTTATAGTTTATAGTATTTTTTAAAATTATTAAGAACAAGAAGTGTATGAGTGACATTATATTTAAAATCAAAGTTTGACATCAATTATTCTTCTTAAATAAGAAGAGTAGACAATGTAGTGAGGTTAGGAATATCTTACTTTATTCGATATTTACAATTAAGAATAAAAATAAAATTATGAAAATTTTCATGAATGTTAAAATAAATAATAAAGTAAAAAATATAATATTGAATAATATTATGATTATGACCATTTAATTACTTTATTTAATGTTTTTAATTTTTTAAATAAAATTAACTAATTTTTCATCACCTTTCATGGGAGTAGTAAGCAGTTCAATTATGAGTTTAATGATTTATGAGATGAGTATCTTTGTGCATAGATTTAAAGAGTTTCTAGGCATCACTGGGTAACTCCTAATTGATGATATGGAGTATATAATCATCCTTTACACTCTTCAAAATGATTGACATGGTTTCTTGTGATTCCCATTGAAATGCATTGGAAAGTTTAGTCATGACACGTCTTTTTGACAGAGATTTTTTAGTCTCAACAACAATGTTCTAAAATTTATGACCCATAAAATTATATTTAATATATATTTTATAGATATTATAGTTTTACCCATTCAACATTTTCTTCTTATCTAGCACAAAAATTTAGAGAAGCCATAACTTCCCTTCAAAGTTTGACACTTTCTAGTTTTTATTTTATACTAAAAATGACACTACAAATTTAAAAAAAACATAAACTTTTAATATGATTTTATACTTTATTTTTGTAATAGAATAAATATTTTAGTGTTTAAACAACAATAATCCTTTAACTATATGTAAAACAATTACAAATGTCATAAAAAAATGTAATTGTAAAAGACACAAGTGTCACAAGAAGACTTTTACAAGGTATACAAACATAAAATAAAATTTTAATTAATTATTTAGTTCAAAAAAAAATTTGACCAAGAACAAATTTGACCAAAAAATATGATTTATCATGTTTTTAATGGGTAAGTGCACAAAGTTGGGAGACAAAAAGGAGTTACCTATGAACTTGATTTTTTTGAAATTTCAAAAAATTGAACTTGTGTAGATAATTTGAAATAACTACACTCAAAATTTGAAGAAAATATAAGAACATGAATTATATCACTTCAAGTATAATTTACAAAACACTATTTTTTAAAAAATGATTAAGTATAACTATGTCAATTATCTAAAATTTGAATAGGAACTCCTATTTTTTTTAAAA
This sequence comes from Torreya grandis, assembly GCA_037957365.1. Lineage (NCBI taxonomy): Eukaryota > Viridiplantae > Streptophyta > Pinopsida > Cupressales > Taxaceae > Torreya > Torreya grandis. The sequence goes on from JARHVA010004275.1 coordinate 313,140, forward strand.
ATAGAGTGGATAGATGGTTGTGTGGCCCACCATTTTTTAAGTATCATTTAATATTGTTTGAAACTCTTTGATGAATATTTAGATAAGATATTATAGTTTGTGACCTATATATTTTTTATATTTTATCAATGAGTTTTTTATTATTAATTTTTTAAGTAAATAGATATTAAAAATTGATAAAAAAAGAATAGTCGGCCATGTGGCCCCCTAACTACCTCAAAAAAACTAAAAATAATTATTTTTAATGTGTGTATAATTAGGCCTAGTTTGTGATCATATAATTTGTTTTGAACTTGGAGTAATGAAAAAAAATTACATTATGTATATGCATGTATATTTATGACATGTGGTAGCCTAAAAAAGCTATAGTTAGAAATAAACGTAGTTTGTAACTTAAAATAGTCTAAAAATTATACAAATCATATATTTGAAACTATGAGAGTGTGCTCATCATCATGGTAATAATATTTTGAATTTGGTTGTTAAAATTATTAGTGTATTTGATGATGAAAGTTTAAATTTGTTATTTTATATCAAAGTTCTTGGACTTGGCTATAAATTGATAAACCTAAGCCTTTGGATTGAGAATCCATGCCATTTACGAGCCAAAAGGCTTAAATTTTGAATTCAATCCTATAACATGTATGTATTATGATAATAAATATGTGTTTAGTAATTCATACACATTATACCATAATATGTACACGTTATGCTTGCTATAGACAAAAACTTACTTTTAAATAGACTTTTTTAACCCAATTTGAGAAATCTATCCTAATAGACATTCTCTATGCACTTCTACAATAATTGAATATAATATGATTTTACATATAATATTCATCATTAGTAATATTTTGCATATAATATGACCAATTATATTTTTCCCACTATCACATGACTGTCAATCATCTAAAATTATCAAATCACCTAAAATTATCAAATGTGGATCAATGGTCAAACATTACACTTCATTGTTGAAAATTGACTTTGGTGGCCTAAATGACATGGCATGGCTCTTTTGATAGCTATTATGATTATTTTATCCATTGAATATGACCTTAAAAAGGTATTAATTACCTTTAAGTTCTCTTAAAGATTCAAGATCTCCAATCATGCATAAACCTATTGACAATTTCCACTATTTCACCTTGTGTATAGATACATGTACAATGTCCAAATTATAATTATATTTGATAATTAAACACACTTTTAAGTACTTTTGTTCATTGTGTTATCATAATTTATCATCATTACCATTTTCTCTCATCTATAACCATTTTAAATGAGGAAGTTGTTCCTTTTACTACTTAAAATGGATATGGATGCTTATATTAAGTCTATATTTGAAGGATCAGATGGTATTGGTAAGACTAATAATGATAATAAGGAAGGAAAGATGAAGATGGAAATAGAGTGGGCCACTAAAAGGAGTGGGCAATGTGAAAAAATGGACTGTGTGGTAACAAGGTACATGTACAACATCCAACTTATAATTATATTTAATAATTAATCACACTTTTCAGTACTTATACTCATTATATTATCATAATTTATGATCATTGTCATTATATATCCTCTAAAACTATTTTAAATGATTAATTTGTTCATTTTACTACTTAAAATGGAAATGGATGTTTATATTAAGTCTATATTTGAAGGATCAAATGATAATGATAATGATAATAATAATAATAATAATAATAATAATAATAATAATAATAATAATAATAATAATAATAATAATAATAATGAGATGGAGATGGAGATGGAGTGGGCCATTAGTGAGAGTGGTCAATGCAAAGCTTTAGACTATGTGGTAATAAGGTACAAGTCCAAATATGGAGTTCAGGTTTAGGCTTAGGCTCAGGCTTAGAGTATTGTAGCTCATGCCAAAAGGTAAAGCAATAACCACTTATTGAGGTCGATGGAGAGATTAATTCTAGGTGGAGTATCAAGATCAAGATTAGGATTGACCAATATTGACATAACGATAATGTTGGAGGAGGCCATAAAGTACGTCAAGTATATGAAGGAGTAACTTGAGGTTCTGGAATCTCCCTCTCCTTGAAACTATAACTATAACTATCACTATCACTACATGATTTTCCTTTTACTCATGTCTCATGCAATCCAAATAAAATTATACACTGCACAACACATCTTATGTATCTATAATCACCTTAATGCCACTTGCTAATCTCTTTTCAAAAAATAAAAATATAGGATGGTTATCTAGAGGATTAGGAGGGTCAAGTGGCAAGATAAAGATAGAGATGGAGATGGAGTGGGCCATTAGTAGGAGTGGGAAATGTGAAACTTTGGACTATGTGGAAATAAGGTACATGTACAACATCCAAATTATAATTATATTTGATAATTAAGCACACTTTAAGTACATCTACTCATTGTGTTATTATCATTTGTGATCATTATCATTATCTCTCCTCTACAAACATTTTAAATGAGGAATTTCATTTTACTACTTAAAATGGATATGGATGTTTATATTAAGTCTATATTTGAAGGATTTTATGGTATTGGTAATAATAATAATGATAATGAGGAGGGTGAGGAGTGGGACATTAGTGGGAGTGGACAATGTGAAGCTATAGACTATGTGGTAATAGGGTACAAGTCCAAATGTGTTATTTAGGTTTAGGTTTGGGTTCAAGCTTAGCGTCAGGCTTAGGCTAAAGCTTAGGGTTAGATTATTGAGGGTCATGCCAGAATTTAAAACATTAGCCACAAATTGAGGTTGTTGGAGAGATTAATTCTAGGTGGAGGATCAGGACAACTAGAATGTTGGAGGAGGCCATCAAGTAAATCAATTATATGCAGGTAAAACTTGAGGTTATATAATTTCTCTCTCTCTCTATAACTATAATTGTAACTACCACTATTACTACATGCTTTCCCTTCTCATGTCCCCTACAATCCAAAGAAAATTGTACATTGAAAAATGCATCCTATGTATCAATAATCACCTTCATGTCACATGATAATCTCTTTTCAAAAAACAAAAAATTATGAGGCTTATTGTCTCTTCTAGTGGATTGGTCTATTTAAAACAAATAATTTACAAATTAAACAATGTAAAAAACAAAAAAATGGTAAAATACAAGGTTAATAGGTGTAGTTTTTGATCACTTACCTCGTTTACATGGTATCATTGTGAAATTCAAGATGTGTCAAGCTTTCCAATGGACTTTTGGTGAGTTTTGAGGTGTTTGGAGGAGAAATGATAACCTAGAATAGAACTTGGTAGTTGGAAAAATGGTAAGACGTAGTGTTAAGCTATGGGTTTTAAAATAATAATTAAACAAATAACACATACATATTATAACAATGTGTACATGTTATAAAAACACATACATGTTATGGCTTGGTGATTATCAAGCCATAAAGTGAATAATAAATATGTGTTATTCACATATATATGCATTAAAGGGTGTGTCCACAAAATTATCCCCCAACTTTGTGCACATACTCAAACCTTGTACTTCTTTTGTACAAGTGGCTTACAAAATTATAACTACCAACTTCATTTCAACACTTTATGAACCAAACATGCACGATATGCTATTTAAAGTGTATTTTTATTTAAATTAAAAAATAAAATTAATGTGCATGTGAAAAAATAATTATAATATTTTTACTTCTTAGTTAAATAACTAATTGGTAAGTAGGTCCCTCTACCTGATTGCATGTAAAATATTTTATTTATTAAAAAATTATTTAATAATTAAAAATTTAAAACTATATATATATATATATATATATATATATATATATATATATTATGCCATCAAAGCAACCATGGCATAGGGAGGGAGATAGGGTGCAACAATAGTGAGTCTATATAAAGCCAAAAAATAACTTGACAAATGTTATAAACTCTAAAAGAACCTCCTAATGAATCTAAACATAGGAAAACTAAACATCTTTATCAAAAAATATATTTTTTGATGTATGCAGTTGTAATAGCCATACAACCATGCTCTAACCTCTTGACAGCCTAAAAATTATAGATTGTGATGTGATAAGAGAAGAGGATGAAAGTTCATCCTTAGTGGTTGACAAGGGGGAAGAACAATGACATGTAGGCTCAATATCCACTATTTGTAAAGGAGAAGGGTTAACATGACTAATATGAATAGTGACTTTATAAATTCAATCTTGCTTTGAAATGCCTTTGTTAAGAAATCCTTTTTCAAGCATAATTTTATTTTGGTTTGGTGGCTTTATATCTGAATATTGATTTATTTGAGACTTTAATTGCTATTTTTTCTCTAGATTATTAGTCAAGGAAGAGGATGAAGGATCTTGAGGGGGATTTAAATGTGAATTTTAAGAGGAGTCATTCTCCCAAGTTTTATCAAAATAAAATTATCTATTCATTATTATATAATCAAAATTATGATCATTGACATATGTTTCTTCCATAAGTTTTTGCTTATTATGATTTGTCCATTCATTATCATAAATAAAAGGCACAACATGATTAGAAAACAAGGAAGATTTACTATCCAAGATATATATAATGAATGTAAACAAATCAAGTGTAACAAATAAAACACTTATTTCTATCAAGAAATCTTGCATGTAAAAAGGAGCTAATGATTATAAATACAATACAAGAAAAAATCAAGGTATAATAGACAATATACTCAAGGGTTTAAATGATTTTGTAGGATCTCAAATATACTTGCTCATTTGTAGAGTAGTGTTGGCCTAGTGTTTTGTATCACTAACTACAAAGGCTAAACCATGCTTTTAGCACACTATCCCATCTCTGAGGGTATGACGAGAGTAAATTTCCTTGGAGATATTATCCTCTCAGTTGCACCAAAAATAAAATGGCTATTAGAGGATTCCAATGGTATAAATAAGGGACCCTAGGCATTTCTAATATTTAGTGACGTATGGTGAAACTAAACTCTATGTTTAGTGTTACATAATGGATTTAGTAATAGGGTAGTACCCCTCACACCATAGTGCCTATAACATAGATTATCCTTTAGCCCATAACAATAGTCACTAAATAGTTTTAAAACTATCAGAACACAATTTCTAAAAACAAGTAACAAGAAAATAAAGGATATAATCAAAATCAAAATGTTTATGCAAATATATTAATAAATTTCAACTTGAACTCAAAAGAAAGAGTGTAAATGTTAGATGTTATCCAAGGTGATAAGATAATTTCTTCATTATCATATTAAGTATAATGTTAAAAAAGATTAACTCATGGTTTCAGATTTATATCCAATGTTAAAGGCTATTTTATTTTAGAGTTAGGAATTTATATAAATTTTGTATTAAACCCCAAGACAAAAATTAAGGAAACATGAAGTAATGTTATAAATAAAATATGGGTTCACCAAAAATTTTAATGTTCATTTTTTTAACAATAAAATATTAAGAATAAATATACTATTGAAAATAGATTTAGATGTACACAAAACACAAAAATGCATGTGAAATAATTAATTTACAAAATTAGAAATGAGATATAAAAATTAAATTGAAAACCAAATATGCAAACCTAGACTGGATCTAATTTATTGTTGATTGTGCAGACTAACTATTGGTGTAAACTAGGTAGAAAGACCTATGAATTGTGTCTCATCTATAAAAAAATTCAAACTATATTGGGATGAAGCTACACTAAGAGGACATGGCTGCATTATGACCTTTTTTGTTGATTACATCCACTTCCTAGTTGAATGTGTGATTGATTTTATGATTTGGGTATGTCTATGAGGGCTTATTATTTTATTGGGTATGGATATTTGATGTGTAGAAGATAGGCAAAATCAAATCCCTAGCTCCTACATAGTAAAAAAAAAAAATTGAAATAAAAAATGTATAATTGGGCAAGGTGAATAGATGAGTTATCCTTAGAAAAGCTTTCATAATCTAAGTGCTACCTACATAACCCAAAAGGACCTCAATATGATGTAGTTCTCTCTCCTAGGGTGAGTGTGTGAATCTTGAATTTTCTATATGATTAAACATGGATAGCTTGATTTGAATTATTAATAATGAGTAACCTTGACCTTTAATAAAACAATTTCAAACTTGACATATGAGCATTAGAATGATTTAGAATTTGAATTGGAAAAGAAAATGCTCTTTTGAATGTGCAATACAATTTCCAAGTGATTGATAGATGTAGTTGGAGAGGAAATAATCTAATTATTTAAATTTAAATTTCAAATATTTATATTAATTGACCTTTCTAAAATTATAGGAGGGGTAAGATGAAATGTCTCAAATTAAAAAAAGTTACTGTTGGAGTGCGGGGGACAAGGTCACAATAGTGGACAAGGCCATAGTGTAACCTTGTATGCCTAGTTTGGTATTGTCCTAAAAAGAGAAAGACTATTGGAAATAAGTTGACAAGAGTCTATAAGTAAATTAAATATTTTTGAATGATGTTCTAAGTAGTTTTAAGATAATGAATATAACAAAGAATGCTCTCATAGAGATTATAAGTTAAAAAAATGGCAAATAGGCTAAGGATAAGGGTGCAAATATTAAACACTATCAAACACTTAATAATTAAATTTTAGTATCTACAAAATTTCAATATGTACAGATGTAAGTTATATTCACTTTATAAAATTTCAACCCTATTCTAAAGGTCTACTACTAAGGCTGAAATCTATTTCTTGGATTGGTTGGCACTTTTTGAGGATGGGGAGTTGGGATTGATCTCATGGATATGCTAGGTATATTATTGAAAACTATAGTATTTTCATCATCAAGTATCTCTATAATTTGGTCATGGTTGATCTTAAAAGAGTCCCCTCTTGATCTGATCCTACTTTTAGCCAGGTAGGGTTTACTTTACAAGGATATTCAAACTTTAAATTTAGATAAGATACATGACGTTACTAAATCCAAACCTTCTTCCCCTTATCTGACTTAGTTCTCATCTCACCCTTACCTTATTTTTGGTTATAGGCCGAGGTAATTTTTAGTATGGAAGTTTTAATATCTTATGCAATAATTAGTGTAGTTGAGCTCTTACAATAATTAGTGATAATTGATATCTTATAACAATAGTTAGTGGTAGTTGAGCTAGATGGATAATATTTTTCTTATGTAATATTGTGGAGGTTGAGTCATCATCTTGGTTATACATATCAAGCATCTAGAATAAATAGAGGTTGAGTGAGGTATATTAAAAAATATTCCTGGTGTGATTCTTTTTTATACATTAATGTTTAATAGCTAACAAATTGGACACATTTATTGATCTAGATTTTAAACATTATTGCTTATACTCTATTATTATGTGTTGAACATTTAGATATCTATTTCTTATTTTTCCTTCCTCTATTATAATATAAACTTTATTATGCTATGGTTTATCACTAGCCCTAAGATCTAACAATTAATTATAGGAGTAATAATGTTTATAATATAGGAAAAATAATGTTTATAATAAATTATGTAGGATATTTTGATTGATTTTTAAATCATCTTGTGATCCCCCACTCTCAACCCCCCCCCCCCCCCCCCCAAAAAAAAAGAGAATTTAATATATTCTAATAAAAGGGATTTAAATAAATAAGCATATTAGGAATTATATTCTAAATGTTAAGATGAAAAGTCATAAATTCAAATATGTTTATAACAGATGTTCTATAGAAAGTTTTAATATTTATTATTATATGTAAAAATAATTTAGATTAAAATTATTACTAGTTTAACATGGTGATTATTCCAAATATGAATATTGCAAAGTTATATAATGAAATTATGAATATATATTTAAATAACTTTGAAATAAATTTTTAATATTGAAAAGGATACGTTTGTGTAGACACCTAAAAAATAGTCTCTAAGAATTATTAGTTATTGAATTGCATGATTTTAGGATGCTTATGTACTTGTCAATGATTAGTCCAAGTAAGGTATTATTTGTATATTATTGGGTTATCATCGTGTCTCCCTCTTCTTATCTTTCCCCCTTATTTATTTGAAGTGTATTGGACTTTATGCCAAGAGCATAAGTCATGCTCAAACATTTTTATAGAGCATCACTATATCATGATGAGCATGTAGCACATAGATCCTCATAATCAATCTAAAAGACCAAAACTATGAAAAATATTACTTAACAAAATACAAACATTTAACAAATAAAATATGTAGGAACTATATTTAATCATTTCAATTACATAAGTGTCATTTTATAGGGGAGATATAATAATTTTTAATGATGAGTGGCATTTAATATTTGCAACTCTTAACTGTTAACCACTAACCCCTAACTAACTCATATCTAACTAGATCTTAGAAACACTAATCATAAGATTAATTAATTTAATAAAATACCTATGTATAATATTATAACACCCTCTTATAAGCAAAATTTAGGAATAAAAATAAAATATGAGTCCCTAGATACTAAGCCTTATTAGGTACCCATGTATAATTACAAAATGAAGGAAGAAGGACTTCATGATAAATCCCCTCACCCAAGTACAAATTATTTCACCCCGATCAAGTCTTTCAACTATAAGTAATGAGGTGATGATAAGGGTTTAGTAAATATGTATGCAACCTACTAAGTGGTAGGCACGAACTCTAATGAAATAATTCCATCTTGAATAACCTACCAAGTGAAGTGAATATGAATCTCAATATGCTTTGTTTGTTGATGCTCAATAGGGTTTCAATAAATTGTAATCACACATTATTTATGACACCAAAAAACAATATGAATATGTTATAGGAACCCAAACTCACCTAAAAATTGTCAAAGTTAAAGTTCCTCTTGACTAAATTTGATAACACCTCGACATTTGGTCTTAGTAGAGGATAATGCAATAGTGGTCTAATTTTTGAAAGCCCATAAAACTAGATGAAAATTAAGGTTGTAAACAAAGACACATGTGGAATTATGAGTATCAACATATCCTACTCAATCTAAGTCTATATATCCCATAATATGTGAATATCCTTTTGGTGTGTATTGAATCCAAAAGTGTGTTTTAACCCATATGTTCCATAAAATACATGTGGCTACTTACTAGTGAATCTCATGAGGATCATGGGAGAAATAAGATATAAGGTTAATAATAAGGGTAATATTATGGTGAATGTAAGTTAGGTACAAAAGACTACCCACTAGTTGTTGGTATAATGTCAAATCAACTAAAGTAGTCATGCATCTAGTAGATAAATCAAAACCTAAGTGAAATTGAGTGAAAATAGGTTTACAATTAGACATGTTGAACGTATGAAGAAAATCATATGAATAATTTTGTTGACCAATGAAAATACCCTCAGGAGATTGATAAATTTCAAGGCCTAGAATGTAATACATAAGTCCTAATTCAGTCATTTCTAATTGATTCATCAATTTGTGATTGACACATATAATCAAGGGATATAAAATCCATATGAGAATGAGATCATAAACATATAGAAATAATATCAAAAGATCATCCTCATGATTTTTAATGTAAACATTAGGGTTGAAGTGGCATCAATTGAAACTGAAACTTCACAAAAAACTATCCATCTTCTCATACCAAGCTTGGGGAGCTTGTTTAAGACCATAAAGCGAACAACAAAGTATGTATACAAGTAAATAATCCTAAAAAAATCCTAGTGGTTGATCTATTTATATATCCTCTTGAAGATCACCATGTATAAAATCAATCTTCACATCCATCTAGTATACAAACCAATGATGTGAAATAAGGGAAAGTACAATATGAAAAAATAAATATTGGCAATAGGGGAAAAGGTTTCAAAGTAATAAACTCGTTCAACCTATGAGAAACCCTTTGATATGAAATGTGATGTATACCTATCAATTGAACCATCTACTACATATTTATTCTTACATACCCATTTAAATCACATAAGTTTTCTTCCCTTAGGAAGAGGTACTAAGTACCATGTGTGATTTTTTATGAGTGAAAAATATTAATCTTGCATAGAAACATTTCATTTTGGTGTATCTATTGCCTCAAAAAATAAAACTGGATCATATGTAATGGCATGGATTATAAGAACAAAAATTTAAGTGTGTGAGAAATTTTGGTGAGTATTAAAAGGATCACCAACTAAGGAACCTATAGACACTCCTTTTAAGCCACACCCATGTCTAAATAGACTTTAGACCAATTTCTAGGAAACAATGCAAATGAAGCCTATAAATCACTAAACATCCCAAATTCATCTACACATTGGACATAAGTGACCAAAATTGCATCAAAACATCTTTATTTGTTGTATTACACTGTACGCAATGATAAAATCTTTTAGATTATTCCCTAGTCAGGTTATGACCTAGTAAACTAACATTTTTGACCAATTAAGTGTGGCACTTAACCCAATTCTATAACTGACCAAAAGCCTAAGTGAAATTAATTAACCAAGTAAATAAAATTGAATGCTTAGTTAAATAATCCATGTTGAATGAGTGAATATATAATTTCCAAAAATAAAAATTCAACAAATATCAAGGGAAATGAGGTCATGATGATGTCACCATCCTCAAAGCCAAGAATTGTAAAATATCAACATAATTGACATTAAAATTAGAAATGTTGGATCATGCCTCCATAAATGCATAATTAAAGACATCATTTATTGCATTTGGACTCCTAATCCTAACCTAAGGTTAGCCTAAAACTAATCATACCTAGGTTGGGGGTTAATTTAAAAATAATAAATATAAGGTTTCACACTCATTTATAACAAGTTCTTTTAAGACAAACTTATAATGACAAATTGATTAATTGAGAGATTCATTACAATACATGACAAATATAAAACCAAAGTGAACAAAGGGGAGGTGATACCCTCAAAGCAAGAACATCGATAATGACTACATTTGGACACAACCTGAGCACATGCTAAATTTATGCCAAAAAACAAGCTCTCATCACAAAGAAGGTGAAGGTAAGTTATTTTTTCTCTCATTGTATTGGGTTTGACTCTTTTATATCACTCCCACAAGTAGCTAGGCTTGGGAATGATTTTTATTAAGCTTATTTTTGATGTTTATTCTACTAACAAGTGACTAATGCATTTCCATTGTATTTGTATTGCATACATAATGACACACTTGGTGGTACCACACACCCCACACTCATCATAAAATTATTTTTGGACATCTTGGAGCCAAGAAAAACTCATTTTAGACTTTAATTTTATAAGTTTTCCTTAAATTTGCATGTTTTTTATTTACTATTAATCAATGACTTCAACTTGAGAAATTGATGACTTCACCAGTTTTATTTATTTTATGTATTTCTAAAGTTTTAAAACATGTCATTATCTTCAATACTAAGTATTAGTTACTTGGATGGAAAATAATGAATTCACCTTAAAATGGCAACTTTGACTTGCAACTTTCTCCTTGTGACTTCAACTTGAGAAATCAGTGACTTTACTAATCGAAATTAGTGACTTAACTAGGTAACATTCTGTTATGTATTAAATGAATTAGTTGCTTTTAAAGGAAAAATAATGACTTTTATAATTGTAATTTGTGATTTTTCACCTACTTTGTGTTCTCTGTTTATAAGGAAAATGATGACTTCACCTTGTTTGGTAAATGATGACTTCACCATGAGACCAAAAACCCAAGACCTTAAAAGTTTGAAAACTTTCTTTGTTAAGGCAATATATAAAAAAAACAAATCAATCCTCTAATGTTTTATGCAGGGAATTAAATAAAAGAGAAGATTTTACATGCTAACAAAGTCATTTCACTTGTCTTTTGGTGCTTATAATACTTTTGCAAATAATTTTTTGTCATTTCAAAGTTTTAACAAAGGCCAAACTTTAATCACCCTTCAAATACATGTTTAAAAAGAAAAATCACATTTAGACTTAGAGATCCTAAGAGAACTTTGACTTTTACTATTATCTTGAAAAAACACTTAGTTTCTTTCCTTAAATTAGTTTCTTTTTAGTAAATACTTGCACTTATGCTCTCCTTGTCTCATTTAGGGAACTTGGTTGACCAAAAATGTATTATTTTACTTGTTTTGTTGATTCAAACCCAAGTAAATGTTGTGTATGCTCTCCCCTTATTCCTAGGGACTTAGGTGATTCAAAAATATCCTAATTCTTCCTTTATTTTTTTTAATCTTATGAGTGGGAGTTCATCACCTCCTTATGGGTTCTTTAGGTGGGTGTTGACTCGTGGTTTCATCTCCTAAAATTATTCCAACCCAAATCTCTAGTGGGGGATGAAAATTAGTTACACCATTAGGTTAGATAGTGGCTGAGCAATTAGTCTAACAAGACCAATAGAGTTTTAGGCCATGCAGTGATCTAAACATCAAACTTCACTAAGCAATACATAGTTGAATTCATTGTGCAAGGGACAAGACCCTTTCATAACAAGCTACATGGTTTGGATCTAATTGATGTGAATTTTGTGCCCAAGTGTTTCTAGGCACTTGTGGACCATATAGATAATCCAAGTCAAAAAATAGATTAATTTACCCCACTTGCTATGGGTTATCTTGCCAAATGTTCAGTTGCTTTGGAAATCTAAATTATTTATCACGTATCTGTTGTTGAGAAACAAAGGGGATATTAAAAACTCTATCTACATACACTCTTTTTTTTTGGATTAATAATTAATTACTTTCAAGATTGGTATATCGATGGAAGTTTTAGTGGATACTATGAACACCTCATGTCAATTTTAGGGTAAGAGCATGTACTTAGGTGATAATTATTCTTTTAATTATTTGAGTCTAAAATAACTTTTATAAATTAAAAAAATCAAAATTTTAAATAAGTATTACGCTGCCAAAATTTTCCAAACTATTTACCTTGTTCAAATGAGATCAAAACTAATTGTGCCCTTATTTATAAATAACATTGTTACACTGGCCATTTTTTCCTAGATAAGTTGGAGTTATTCTTGACCAAGTTTCAAACATCCTAAAAGTGTGGAGATGATTTCAAATATAGCATGATTATTTCATTCATATAGACTTATGACCCTTTTCCCAAGAGTTATGTTGCCTTCTCAAACTAATTCTGAAACCCACTTTCAAGTATAGATCTAAGGACAAATAGTTTACATTTGAGTCTTGCTTACTACTTGGTATTTAATGTTTTAATTTGTGTACTTAGTTTATTTATTTCCAATTGGTTTAAAGGCCTTTACCTAGACCAAGTTCCCTTTTGGATCGAGATGAATTTTTTAATTATTTCCAATTATACTTAAACCAAATGTGCTTTTTGATTCACCCCAAGAGCCTTAGACCTAAGAGTAGCTTCAAGTTTGTGTTCAGATCAAGTTAATTTCCAAGACTAATTTCATGCTAGACCTAAACCAAGTCCCATTTCATTTCAAACCTAGGCCTAATTCCATTCCAATTTCATGCCAAACCTAGACCTAGTCCATTTCACTTTAAACCATTTCTTAAACCAAATTCACAAGTGCCAAATCCTAAGTTCAAATTGACCAAGTTCAAAATTAGTTTCACATAGACCTTTTACAAACATCAAGTATTTCACCTAAATTAAAAATCTATGTGAGAATCAAGGTTCCTTATGAACCCACATTCTAAACCATGCCATAACTAAGTTCACTTTAAACCCACTTTCCAATCTAATCTGAGTTCATGTTTGAACCCATATACTAATCATGAGCCAAAAAAAACCCAAACAATATTTCTTTTGAACCCACATGCCTATTATGAAACCATTCCAATGCCATATTAGAGTTCATTTTGAACCTTCATGCCACATTTTATTTTAGAGTAATAAGGCTTCCCATTTTTGGGAACATTTTTATTAAGTACCATGTTCACCCTCTTTGGGCCTGTTTCTAATTGTGACTAAGTTTTACATTCTTTGGGATAGTTTATTATCAAGTGCCAAGATTTCCCTTTGTGGGATAATTTATAATTTTCAATATAAGCCATGAAAATTATCATATGCAAAAATTTCCCTTATTTGGTACAATGATTAAGACTACGTTCACCCTTATTGAGTCCATACTAATTACCTAGATCAAGACTATCTTCTTTGGACCTATTACCAATACCAAAGCTAAGTTTTCCCTCTTTGGGCCCATTCCAACTTCATGGACCAAGCCTTTCAAACCAATCATGGAACCAAGTGGAAAATTTACCCAACAAATCCTTGAGATACATATTTTATCAATTGGTCACAATAAACATAATTATGTGTCCACAAACTAACCTTTTAGTGAAAATGATCTCAAACCTCCCTAGTACCAAACAAATAGATATTGTGAGTATCATGGGATTCAAGACCATTCACTTAATTGATGTGTGAATTTCACATAACATCTCCAAAACTTGATTGACCATAAGGATATCAAGATTGAGTCACAACCACACCAATCATTACCTTATAACACCCACCCACCTAAGACAATTAGCATATTGCCAACTCATTTTGAAATCTAATTTGATAAATGGATTGCTGAGAATAGAGATGTAGTCCTTATAAAATTGTTGAGAGATGGAGATAAATATTGTTTAACTTTCTTAAATAGATATTGAATAACCTTATTTAGAAATAATAAATAATTCTAACATCTAATCTAGTCTTAGATCCACAATAGAGCCAATCATTACCTCTCTAAGAGTCATCATTTATTAAAGAATAAAGTGTGTCTAAATCTGACATTTTACAAATAAAAATAAGCCAAGGACAAGAGAACCAACCAATCCTTGATGTTTTTATTAAAAAACCTATTCATGAAAAGTCAACCTATGATAAATCATCCTTTGACCATTCCCCTACCTTTGTGGAGCCTCACTTTGACAAGCCAATTTTTTTTAGTCACCTTTATACCATTCCCTTACCTTTGAGGTTCTTCATTTTGACAAGCCAATCTTTGTTAAATCATCCTTTGACCATTCCTCTACCTTTGAAGGGCCTCACTTTGATAAGGCAGTTTTTGTTGAGTCACTCTTAGATGAGCCTATTTATGAACAACAACCGATTATTACATCACATGCCATTACTCATCCATTGCCAAACATTCAACAAGACATCTTTGTAACCATATCCACATTAGAAGAAGAATCAAAATTAGAGTTAGGTTCTATTTTTAAACCAATATCAAATTTAACATTAGAAGTAGGATCAAGATCAATCTCATTATTAGATTTAGAGTCCTTAGAGTCAAAATCAACTTCAGAAGAAAAATAAATTAGTGGATGTTATAACATTGGTTACACAGTCCTTACAGATTAGATTGAACACATTTGTGAGCCTTATACAGTTTTTGAGGATATTTTCTTTAGCTTCGACACAAGTTCTCCTAGTAGACTTTATGAGGATTATTATGCCTTTTACCATTCCATTGACACTATACCTTCTATTAACATTTAACATCCCTTTTACCATTAATAATCTTATATATTATATTGATATTCCACCTCCCATAGATTATGATTGGGACTAACAGAATCACACATTTTTGAACTGCATCCATGGAAACATATTAGTTACAAAATATCATGGGGAGCAAGACCACATTTAGGCCAAAGAAGAAAAATCTCCTAATGAAACATTTTTGGAGGCACTAAGGGACAATAAAATTCCAAACTCAATATATTTTATCAAAACCTTTTATGAGGCACTAAAAGACAATCAAAGCTATAAGTCAACATTTTTAGTGAAACCTTCTCATAATAATTATGGGATAATTAAGGTAATTTTATTGGTTAAAACCTCTTTGAAGAACTAATTTATAAACACATTAGTTATTCATTTCTTGATGAATAAATTATTGAAGTCCACATTATTACAGCTGATAATCTATAACATAATCAAATTGTAACATCTCTCAGGTCCAAATAACAAAAAAATATTCAAAAGTCTTTGACCCTACCAAAACCAAAATTATGTCAAAATCAGAATCAACAAAATTGTGTGACTAAAAATATTGATCTTCATTTGTTTTCAAACCATTATACATTCTGTTATGATCTATTTATTCATTCCAAACCTATATTCCATTGCCAAATCATACCTTTCATCCAATACTTATCATTATTTACCATTCCTAGTTGCACTTCATCAAGGCTACAAAGACATTTTTTCTTATAGATTTGGAAAAAAATGAATTAATGGCCAATAAATATCACAAAAATGTCAATGGAGTCTAAATCAACAACATGTTCTTGATAGAGCAACTATTTAGAGTGGGTGTGGGATAGAGAACAAGCTCATTAACTATTTTGGTTGTATAAATGTTAATTAGGACATGTATTTCCAAATTAGTAGGATAAATAAAATTATGCCATTATTTCATGCCTTTTCTGAGTCCTATACCTTTCCATTTTCCAATTCCTATACCTTTTCATTTACCTTGCCTTGTTGTTATTTTGCCATCATTTTTTGTCTTTTGATTCGTCTTGCCTTGCCATCATTTCATTCCTTGTCATCATTTCTTACCTTTCCATCATTTCATGCCTTTCCATTTGCCTTACCTTATCATTTCCATTGCCTTACCATTTGCATTTACTTACCCTCATTTCCTACCTTGTCTTACTATTATTTCATGCCTTATCATTTCCCTTTAC
This sequence comes from Torreya grandis, assembly GCA_037957365.1. Lineage (NCBI taxonomy): Eukaryota > Viridiplantae > Streptophyta > Pinopsida > Cupressales > Taxaceae > Torreya > Torreya grandis. Next base: position 329,708 of record JARHVA010004275.1, read on the forward strand.
CCTCACTTGGTATTACTTGGTCAATTATTCAAGGTAGGGTGACTATAGTGGATTGAGGTCCATTTGGATTATGTAGGTAGTGCTTAGTATTTTTTGAGGTTAGTTAAGCCACCCTTATTCCCACAATCTTGCCATTTTTTGAAAAACCTAAACCATTCTCTCATCATTGTAAAATCAACCTAAACTATGATCTCTCCATTTTGTGATATTTACCCATTCTGCATCTCTTAATCCTCCATTGAGTTGAGATGTCAAAAATCCCAAAAACATTCAAATAATTAAAAGACATAAAATTATAAAAGGATTATAATCTCTAAGAGAGATATAAACCACAAAAACTTAAACATTTGAAAATAGCCTACAATCTCCTAGAGAGACATAAAGCCCCAAAATCCAAAAACATTTGTCCTATCTCAAATTTAGTCACCAATCCTTGATCTGACTTACTAGGATTAATTCATTATTGATTTCAATCCACTCTACTAATATTGGGGTGTGACCTTCCCTTTGCATGTATCCTTGCTTAGGGGAATCATCCAATTCACACTTTTAGGTCAAGTATCTTTGGGGTTGTGACCTTACCTTTTCATGTATCCTTACTTAGGGAAACCATCCGATTCTCACTTTTAGGCCAAGCTCATAAATTTCATCCTGCTAGGGCAAACTAATGCATTCAGATTATACAAGGATATCTTATCCCCAAATGTCATTCCCATGCATATAATCTTGCTTGGGGGCACAATCTGTTTATCATTCCATTAAGCCTTCACATGTAGGTATTGACTTGGTTAATGACATGGTGCTTTCTATTTATTTTATTTTCAAGCTTTGTGTTTGTTTATTTTCTTGTTTATTTGTTTATTTATTTGCCTATTTATTTTTTTTCCAATGTATATGCATTCATAGGGTGATTTCTTGTGCATTGTAATTGAGTCCATCCATATTCATGCTTCAACATTATTATCATGGTTTTTATCATTGGTTCATTATTTTCAATTGTTATTGGATTAGGAGTTAGTCCTTACACTTATAAAATTCATATCATGATTTTTTTTATAATTATGGTGCATAATGTCACATATAAAATAAAAAATTAGACCAATGGATCTTACAAGCAATAGTGCCATGATAATTCACCTTGTTCACTCTAGCAAATCATCCCATTTTCCTTGATCAAATTTAAATAATTGACCATTCTAGTTCTATCAATGTTAATAAAGATGTGCATATATACATTTTAAGGTAAAACTAAATCATATACATTGATCAATTATTCTTCTCATTTTTAGTCATCTGTTTTTGCTCATTATACTTTATCCTACTTCTGTGAGATCTACATTGGCCTGAGGTCCATTTGGACTATGCAGGCAGTGCTTGGATACATGATATATCTTGGGTTAGCTTGACCACCATTATTATTCAATCCCAATTATCTTATTCCCATAATCTCTTTCATCACTTTGTGCATCCTCATGTACCTGGTTTATTCTGATGTCTTTAGTCTTTGAAAAGTCATTATACAATCGTACCTATGTTTTCACCCACTCATATTTAATCTATGTAATAGGATATATTTTTGAGTTATTGTTTATAATATGACCTATTGGGGAACAATAAATTTGTCATGATCAAATCTACGTTACTAGGATAAAATCATTATTCAATTCAGACCACTCTATGGGTCATGAACCTGTACACGTTGGCTTGTAATAACCTATGGCTGTCAACACATTATTTTAATTTTCATCATTGGAAATAAATGTGTGAAAGCATTAGCTCAATTGGATCAATCTCATCCATGGGTTAACTTCCTTATTCTTCTTAATTATTTTTAAGAAACCATCCATCAATCTTATATTTTGGCTACTTCTTCGAGGGCACATCATAGGCTTCTTAGGCTTCCCAAACTTTGTTTGGAGCATCAGTATTCAATAATTATGTAAAATTTTCAACACAATATTTTTTTCATTATTTGATAAAACATTGTTGTGCATGTGTCTTTAAATGCATACTCAAATAGGGGGAAAATGTAGACACCTCTTTTGAACCACATTCATGTCTAAATGAACTTAAAACTGATTTCTAGCAAATAATGTACATTAAGTCTGGAAATCACTAAAAATCACAAATTCATCTACAAATTAGACCTGAGTGCCCAAAATTGCATCAAATAATCCATATTTGGGGTATTAACCTATACGTAATGATAACCCCTCATGGATTCGTCCCCAGTTGGTTATGACCTAGTAAAATGGCATTTTGACCAATTAAGCGAGGCATTTAACCCAATTATTGAAATGACCAAAAGCCTAAGTAGAATTAACTAACCAATTAAATCATATTAAATGCTTATTTAAATAATCCATGTTGAATTAGTGAATTTATAATTTACAAAAATCAAAATTCAATATATATCAGGTAAATTAGGTCATGATGATATCATCATCCTCAAAGTCAAGAATTACAAAATATCAACATAAATACCACAAAAATTATAAATGTTGGACTATGCCTTTATAAATGCATAATTAATGACTTCATTTATTTCACTTTGACTCCCAATCCTAACCTAAGGTTGGCCTAAACCTAATCATACTTAGTTGGGGTTAGTTTGAAAACTATAAATACAAAGTTTCACACTCATTTCTAACAAGCTCTTTTAAGCCAAACTTATAATGCCAAATTGATGAAGAGAGATATTTATTTCCAACACATACCAAAACCAAAACCAAAGTGTACAAAGGTGAGGTGATGTCATAAAAGCAAGAGCATCAATGAAGACTCCATTTGGATATAATCTAAGCACAAGCCAACTTTATGCCAATAAACAAGAACTCATTACAAGGAAGGTGAAGGTAAGTTCTCCTTTATTTCCCCATTGTATTGGGTTTGATTTTGTTATATTTCTCCCAAAGTATATAGGTTTGGGAATGCTTTATCTTAATCTTGTTTTTAATGTTTATTCTACTAATAAGTGACTAATGCATTTTTTCCTTAGATTCCTATTGCATTTAGAACCAACTAATCATAGATTACTATGAACCCACATAGGTATATATTGAGAAGGAAGTGGTGGTGGTTGAGTAGGAGAAATATTAGTGGCAACATCATCATCAGGAAGTAGGTCCTCATAATCAACTGCAGTAGGATAAGAAAGTGGAGAAGATATTAACTCCCATGGAGTGAGTTTCTCATCAACTCTGACATCCTATCAAAACAAAACATCTTTTGTGAAAGGATTAAAATGTCAATAAGCTTTTACATCTTCAAAATAATCAAAAAATATGATTTGCTCGATATTATTCTCTAATGATCTATGTTTGTCATCAGAAAAAAATGACCATGCCTTACTTTTGAAAACATGAAATCTAGATATATTAGGCTTGATGCCTGACCAATATTATTTAGGTGTCGTAATATGCACGAACTTATGTGGAATATGGTTGTGCATATATTTAGCATAATTAATTTCCTCAACCTCATATCGTGGTCCCAAGTTCTTAGATTGAATCCAACAATTTTCCATCTCTTTCAAAATTATATTCTTCCACTCAGTTACTATTATCAATCAGACTCACATGCTTGTGAAGGTAGTTTTAGGCCTTCACATTCTGCTAAAACATGGAAACAAATCTAAGCTGTGGGTGGCCTAATCAATAGATTAAATCCCTTTGATGTATCAATTAGGATCTCTACTCTACGCTACAAACTACTAGGAAAAATGAAGAAAGAAAATTGAAGGAAAAATCCTATCTAATGATGGTGATACACTTAAATTTTGGTTCATCCACTTAATTTGAGCTCCTATAAACATCGATTAGACAAGAAAAAGATTGAAATTTCAATTCCAATTGACTCCTATGCATCAATATTTCATGAAAAGGTTCTATTTAGTGTTTAAAGCTTGAGGGAAATGAGGGAATATACCTGATTCAAGGCAATAAACAACCACTTACATCCATCGTAACTTTAGCCAAAAGACATCAAACATAGAACATGACCTACATAATCTAATCAACTAGTAAATAGTTAAGAATCAAGACTTGACAAGGAAGAAAAATTCTTTCACATATGCAAATCACTAACATAAATACACTATACCAACATCTAGGAATCTTAAAACAATCTTTCTATTTATCTAAAAAGGTTACAAAACTCAAATTTTGGCAGAGACTGATCTTGCCAAAAGAGGGATTTAATTTAAGGCTGAAAAAGCCAACTTATATAGAAAAAGCATACATAAGCCAAGAGATTGGTGCTAAAAATAGAGAGGAGATCAACTCCCACATTAAAAAATTCCAACTTGAGCTAATGAAAATAACCCAACCTTCCAATAATATTCTTTTGTCTTATGCCTTCCATGAAAACCTCTTTGGCATTGAAAATGATGGAGAGCCCATCGTAGACTATTCTTCTTCATGCATGGAAAGTTATGCCAAATATTCAAAGAGAAACTCCACTTGATATGTTTGGAAGTTGAATTGAAACAAGAGAGAGTCCTTCTGTGCATGGAAAACAAGGAAGATGCATGATAAGCCTTACCTAGTCAACTCCAAGTAACTCTACCCTGCATGAGATGATGCTATGCCAATCCTTAGGTGAATAATTTTAGTTTGAACAAGCTGTAAGTGTTGAAATACTTCAATCAAGATAAATATGAATAAATGTGGCACTTTGACAAAAGGTCAACTCAACTCAAGACCAATCAACTCTAAATGACCTTCCACTTTCATGAAAAAGATCTTTGAAAACTAAAGCATGCATAAAATTCCATGTTAACTCCTTAAATAGTCATCCAACATGAAAATCATTGATCCCTTCATGCATTTAAGTATCTCTTTTGGAATTGAGAGAGTTGTGCTTGAGGCAACTACATGTATTGGACTATGTATCTTCTTATAGATGGAAAAAATAATATCTTTATTGGATTTTTGCGTGTTCATGCTTGTCCTAGATGCGTCTAATCGAGCTTGGGTAACTTTGCATGTAGACTGTAGACCATGTTGATCTACTTGCCATTGAATGTGATTATTCCACTTGTCATTTATTAATTAGCCACTTAGATTTACTAACCATTTGAATTAATCTTGCTCTGTTGATCTATTTTGAGCTAATTCCTTTAGGCTATTTATTTCTGTCTACTTCTTTTGGAGTTTCTATTTCTATATATTCTCATGGACTTTCCTCTTCATTATTTTCCTTTAGGAATTTCTTTGGAATTATTTATTTTAGACTAGTTATCCATGGATTTTATCTTTTAACTCTTCTTTTGGCATTTTCCTCAGACAAATTTTTTGTGGCTTACTTCCTTCAAACCATTCCTTCAAACAATTTATCTGAAGGAATTCATATCTTCTATCTATTTCTTTCAGGATTTTTTCCTGAAAGAAATTCTTCAGAAATATGTGAAGTGCCTTTGCCCTTTTGAAATGCCCTTTTAGAAAACTAGAATTGTCCTTCAACATAATTGAAATGGACCATTTATTGAAAGAAATGACCCTTTAGATTTTTTAAATTGCCCTTCCAGTTGTTTGAGATGAACTTAATTGTCCAAAGGAAATCTATATTTGGAATTTTTTTTATGTCCTTTCAAGATTTTGAAATGGATACTCAGTTGAAATAAAATGACCTTCAAGCTTTTTGAATGTGCCCTTTAGTCTTTATGAAAAGTCCTTTTTTCATTTCCTTTAGACAAATTGTCTGAGGAATTATTTCAAAATTTTTGGACTTAAGACTTTTATTTCAAAGTTTTTGCAATGGATAATTCCTTTGGACAAAAATTCTGAAGGAATTCATGATATGAACTTTTGTAAATTTCCCTTTGGATTCATGAAAATTCCCTTTCAAAAAAATGTAATTGACTGTTTGGCAATTTTGAAATGGTCTCTCATAACTTTTGAAATGGTCTCTTGCCCTTTGAAAAAGTTGTAAATAACTTTTCTAAAGGAAAAGAACCCTTCAAAAAAATTAGAACAATCCACTTACCCTTCAAAAAAGTTGAAATGGTCCACTTACCCTTTGGAAAATTTGCCTTGCCAATTTGAAAATGTCCCTTAAAAAAAATTGGAATGGTCCTCTTTGTCTTTGAAAATACATTTTTCTGAAGGGCATATACCCTTTGACTTTCTTGCAATGGACTTTACTGAAGGAAAAGATCCCTTTTAAAAAATTGAAATAGACCTCTCCATAAAAATGAACCCTTCAACTTTATTTCAAGTTTCCCTTTCAAAAAAATTAAAATGGACCTCTCCCTGGAAGTGCCTTTCAGATTTCTATAATAGACCCTCAGACCTTTTGAAATGGTCCTCTTGCTCTAGAAAAGACCCTTTCAGAAAAATTTCAAAGGTCCTATTGCCCTTCAGAAAATGTGTAATGGAATTTTCTAAAGGAAAAGAACCCTTCAAAAAAATTGGAATGGTCCATTTAGAAAATTTGAAAAGTTCCCCTACTTTTGAAGATGCCCTTTGGGACTTATGTAAATGAATTTATTGAATAAAAAAGAACCCTTCAAAATTATTGAGTGAACCCTTTTTTTGAAATAATTGTACCTTTCAACCTTTTGGAGATGCCTTTCCAAAATTTTGAACTGGCCCCTTCTAGAAAATTGTAAATACCAATTCTTGATACTTTGACAAAAGGCATGGTTATGCAAGTTTCAAATGGTAGAGGTGATAATTTGACCTACAGAGTCAAAATTGTCAAAATTTTAGCAACTCAACTGGGAATCATGCCTACTATGCTTGAGAACTAGACCATTTACATGACTCCTGGACTCACAAAGTAATGACAAATTTGATCCATGACTGCAAACTCTCTTTTGACCTAGCATGAAACAACCTTCATCCTCAAAAAAAGAAGGGAAACACACAAAGAAGGGAAAACTAACTAAACAAAGAAAATGTAAAAATAAAGCACTTATTTGGGACAAAACAAAACAAAACTAATGTGCTTGAACAACACTTGGAGGAAAATAAACAAACTATGTACAAGGAACTTTACTCTTCAATGATAATTTTTTAAATGTATCCCATTGACTGGGATTGGAGGCTCTTCACCATCCATATTTGAAATTTAGAAGGAATTATGATATTTACATCTAGAGATTGTGTATGGGCCACTCCAAAGGGAGTCAAACTTTGTGTGCCTTCCTATTTTAGCTTGATCCTCATCCCACTTGAGGACCAAATCTCCTTCCTTGAAACATCATGACGAAGCTCCTTTTTCAAAATCTCTCTTCACTTGTGCTTGATCAATTTACATGGATAGAATGGACTGATTTCTTATCTTCTCCAACTCCATAAGATCTATATACCTGATTTCCATAGGCTCATTCTCCAACAACTCACGCTGATGCATTAGTTCCAATGCAAGAAACTCAAGGGAAATGGGTAACCTTGCTTCCTTACCATATAAAAACTTGTATGGAGAGGTGGATATTGATATTTTTTAGGTGATCCTATCAGCTCATAAAGCTGAATTCAACCTGAGATGCCATGACCTCTAATTTTCTTCAATAATCCTTATGATCTTCAATAGGTTCTTATTAGTAGATTCAATAAGGCCATTGCCTTGTGGATAATAGTTTGATTAAGTGCTAAGATAAATTCCATGTTGGATATCCCACTGGATGATTATATATCCCAAAACATCCATTATAATATTAAAAATAATAGTTGAAGTGATTTGGGCAATAATTTAGGTGAAAATTCGGGTGACGGGTCCACCCCAATTGATGACGGAACTTCTGGGAGCCATAACTTTTACACCGTAGCTCTAATTGACTCACCGTTTGAACTATTGGAAAGATAAAAATGAGGATAATTTCATAAGATGGCATGGAGCTTTGATGAATTAATTTTGACTCCAAAAAATCCAATGGAAGTGCCCCAAATTTCAATTTTAGTAGTGCAGTCTAAAAATAGTAAGTTTCTAAATATAGTAATTCCTTGAATTTTGTATTGTTTTAAATCATGGAAGATGAACCACTTATCTCCCTTGATATTGGTGAACTTAAAAATCCTTCAACCACCTTAAAAACATGTATAAATTAATATGTAAATTGAAATGGAAATTAGACATCTCTTCTCAGAGATAGGCATATGTTTGGGTATACAAATTTGATCAATAAAACATCTCTTCTCAAAGATATCATTATTTGAATTATGTTGTTCTTCTTTCTTGAATTACATTTCAACCAAAGCTTTCAAGTATTAGATCAGTGGTATCCAAGTGATTTGTATTTAGAGTGTATGATCCTAAGGATGAGGTCAGATTACAGGAAGCTTGGGTGGAAAATAGAACCAGCAGACTATCCACCTATTCACTCCAAATGACTTCAAATGGTGGAAAACACCGAGACATCTGATACTTGTAAAGAAATGGTGAATTAAGCCCTCCAATAGTAGCAAGTTTAGATGCTACAAAATTTTTCTCAAATTCTCCAACAAATCTCAATGGAAAATTCTAGATCCTTATCTGCACCCCCACATCCTTTCAGTGCCCTAACACCCTTCAAGGTTCAGGTGAATTTTCATATCCCTACATTTGAAGGCAAAATCAATGCTGATGTAGTAAAAAATTGGTTGGATCAATTTTCATCTTATTTTTCTATAAATAAATTCACCGATAAAGAGAAGATCACTTACACTCTTTTGAAAGCATCATTGCCTATAATAAATTGGTGGGAAGTGTACAAAAAGAGATTCAGTGTAGATGATATTGGCCTTGAGATGGAACCTACCTGGGATGATTTCATAGAAGCTGTAAAAGAACACTACCCCATTAGAGCATATGATGATCTGTATATAGAGTGGCAACAACTTCACCAAGGTAAGGAATAGTTTGTTCAAGATTACACTGACATTTTTCATTCTCTATCTGCGAGATTGGGCATCCAAGAAAGTGAGAAACACAAGGTTCTCAAATATTGTGGTGGACTACAATGGTACATATGGGGAGAAATGGAAATCTTCAATTTAGAAACCCTCGATGAGGCATACAAGTTCACAGTGAAGATTGAGCAGAAGCATGGAAGAATGAATATGAAGAGTCAGCCTTCAAAATGGAAAAGTGACAAAGAAGGTCAAACAAAAGGCCAAAATTGGAAGAAAAAGGAAGGAAAGACTAAGAAGTGGTGTGATTATCATAAATCTAGAACTCACTCCAAAGAAGAATGTTGAGCCATTAAGTCCCTACTTTCTGAGTCACAATCCTCAACATCTACTGCCCTACCTCATATAGACATTACAGTTGAAGAGGTTGAAGAAGAGATTATAGATACTAAGCCTGAAGCCATTGTTGCTTCATCACAGACCCATGAGGAGAGGTTAGACAATAAGGAAAGGTTGTTTCACTCTAAATTATGGGTGAAAGGTAAGCCTCTGCATTTTATTATTGATAGTGAAAATCAAAAGAATTTAATCTCTAATAATGTTGTGAAAAGCCTAAATCTATCCATGAAGCCTCACCCTAAGCCATACAATATTAGATGGTTGAGTCCAGGGAGAAACCTCCGTGTCACCCACCAATGTCTTCTCTCATATGCAATAAAACCTTTCCAAGATGAGGTCTTATGTGATGTGGTCAATATAGATGTTTGTGATGTAATATTTGGTCAGCCATTCATGTATGATCAACATGGCATATATGAATCAAGAATTCAAAGGATCACTCTCACTCTTGGAACACGATACTACAGGGTATCAGAGGTACCACTTTCTACATCTGTCTCTCTGATTAGTGCCAAGAAATTTGTTCTCATGGTGGTCAAGCTAAAAGAATCCAAAAGGGCTGATGTTGCATTCCTAAATACACAAACAACACAATAATAAAATCACATAAATACCAACCTAAAGAAGTTTATGACCTTCCATCCACAGACTGATGGTCAGATAGAAATGGTGAAAAATAGGGCCCTACACAGTTCCATAAAGCACACTCCATTCCAAGTATGCATCAGGAATCAAATAAAAATAAAACTACCACACTTTATGACAAATATTAATGCAATGGGTACCATTTATTCTCAAGGAGGGAGGAATGATCTAGGCAACAATTCAAGTGACAGATCCACCTCAATTGATGATGGAACTTCTAGGAGCCATAACTTTTGTATCGTAGCTCCAATTAACTCACCATTTGAACCTTTGGAAAGATAAGAATAAGGATAACATTGTGAGATGGCATGGAGATTTGATAGATGAATTTTGAACTCTAAAAATCCAATAAAGGTGCCCCAAATTTTAATTTTAGTAGTGCAGTCTAAAAATAGTAAGCTTCTAAAATTAGTAATTCCTCAAATTTTATATTGTTGTAAATCATGAAAGATGAACCACTTAACCTCCCTCGAGATTGGTGACCTTACACATCCTTCCACCACCTTAAAAACATGTATAAATTAAGATGTAACTCAAAATGGAAATAAGATATCTCTTCTCAGAGATAGGCATATGTTTGGGTCTGCAAATTTGATCAATAAAACGTATCTTCTTAGAGATATCATTATTTGAATTGTGTTGTTCTTGTTTCTTGAATTATCTTTCAACCAAAGCTTTCAAGTTTTGGATGTGTTATTAGATTGATTTATATTTAGAGTGTATGATCTTGAGGATGAGATCAGATTATAGGAAGCTTGGGTGGAAAATAGAACCAACAGACTATCCACCTATTCGCTCCAAATGACTTCAAATGGAAGACAACATTGAGACATCCAATCCTTTTAAACAAATGGTGAATGAATCCCTCCAATAATATCAAGCATAAATGCTACAAAAATTCACTCAAATTCTCCAACAAATCTCAATGGGAAATTCTGGATCCTCATCTGCACCCCCACATCCTTTTAGCACCCCAACACCCTTCAAGGTTTACGTGAATTTTGATATCCCTACATTTGAAGGGAAAATCAATGCTGATGTAGTAAATAATTGTTTGGATCAATTGTCATCTTATTTTTCTATAATAAAATTCACTGATAAAGAGAAGATCACTTTTACTCTTTTGAAAGCATCATTGCCTGTCAAAAATTGGTGAGAAGTGTACACAAAGAGATTTAGTGTAGATGATATTGGCCTTGAGATGGAACCTACCTAGGATGATTTCATAGAAGCTATAAAGGAAGAATACTACCCCATTGGAGCATATGACGATCTGTATATAGAGTGGAAATAACTTTGCCAAGGTAAGGAATAGTCTATTCAAGATTACACTGACATTTTTCATTCTCTATTTGAGAGATTGGGCATCTAATAAAGTGAGAAACACAAGGTTCTCAAATATCATGGTATACTACAATGGTACATACAAGGAGAAATGGAAATATTTAATTTGGAAACCCTCAGTGAGGCATACAAGTTTGCAGTGAAGATTGAGCAGAAGCATGGAATAATGAATATGAAGAGTCAACCTTCAAAATGGAAAAGTGACAAAGAATGTCAAACATGAGGCTAAAATTGGAAGCAAAAGGAAGGAAATACTGGGAAGTGGTGTGATTATCAAAAATCTAGAACTCACTCCAAAGAAGAATGTCAAGCCATCAAGTCCCTACTTTTTGAGTCACAATCCTCAACATATACTGCTCTACCTCATATAAACCCTATAGTTGAAGAGGTTGAAGAAGAGATTATAGATGCTGAGCCTAGATCCATTGTTGCTTCATCACAAACCCATAAGGAGAGGTTAGACAATAAGGAAAGGTTGTTTCACTCTAAATTATGGGTGAAAATTAAGCCTCTACATTTCATTCTTGATAGTCAAAGTCAAAAGAATTTAATCTCTGCTAATGTTGTGAAAATCCTAAATCTATCCATGAAGCCTCATCTAAATCCATATAGTATTGGATGTTTGAGTCCAGGGAGAAACCTTCGTGTCACCCACCAATGTCTTCTCTCATATGCAATAAAACCTTTCCAAGATGAGGTCTTATGTGATGTGGTCAATATAGATGTTTGTGATGTACTCTTTGGTTAGCCATTCATGTATGATCAACATGGAATATATGAATCAAGAATTTTAAGGATCACTCTCACTCTTGGAACATGGTGCTATAGGGTACCAGAGGTACCACCTTCTACATCTGTCTCTCTGATTAGTGCCAAGAAATTTGTTTTCATGGTGGTCAAGCCACAAGAATATAAAAGGGTTGATGTTGCAGCCCTAAATACAAAAACAACACAAAAATAGAAGCACATAGATACCAAGCTAAATAAGTTCATGACATTCCATCCACAGACTGATGGCCAGACATAAATGGTGAACAATCGAGCCCTACACATTTCCATAAAGCACCCTCCATTCTAAGTATGCATCAGGAATCAAATCAAAATACAAATGACACACTTGATGAAAAATCTTGATGTAATGGGGAAAATTTATTCTCAAGGAGGGAGGAATGATCCGAGCAACAACTCAGGTGACAATTCGGGTATGGGTCCACCCCAATTGATGACAAAACTTTCAAGAGCCATAACTTTTGCACTGTAGCTCCAATTGACTCACCGTTTGAAATGTTGGAAAGATAAGAATGAGGAGAAAATTTTGAGATGGCATGGAGATCTTAACAATGAATTTTGACCCCATAAAACCCAATGGAAGTGCCTCAAATTTCAATTTTAGTAGTGCAGTCTAAAAATAGTAAGTTTCTAAAATTAGTAATTCCTCAAATTTTATATTGTTGTAAATCATGGAAGACAAAACACTTAATCTCCCTTGAGATTAGTGACCTTATAAATCCTTCCACCACCTTCAAAACATGTATAAATTAATATGTAACTCAAAATAGAAATCAAACATCTCTTCTTAGAGATAGGCATATGTTTGGGTTTGTAAATTTGATCAATAAAACATCTCTTCTCAGAGATATCATTATTTGAATTATGTTGTTCTTGTTTCTTGAATTATATTTCAAACAAATATTTCAAGTTTTGGATAATGAAGGAACTCCAAATCTAGTAAGCAAACCTTCATATAAATCTAGAACATTGGTTTCGTTTGGTTCTTTCAATGCCACTACTTCTATCCAATGTGTGAAGTAATATGTAGTAGTTAGGATGAATTTATGTCCTAATCTTGAAGGAAGATTTATGAGACCAATTAAATCCAATCCCCATTGCACAAAGGGATGATCCACTATAATTGGTTGAAGAGGTAAGACTACAAGTTTCACTTTCCTTACAAACATAACACACTATTTGCACTTCCTAACCCATGCACGACAATCACCAAATATACTAGGACAATAGTTTCCACCTCTCATGATCTTAATGGCTGTGGTTATTGCATAAAAATGTCTTCCACCATGTCCACCATGGAATTATTCAAGCAATCTCTAAGTTTGGCTTGGCTCTATACATCTTAACAACATGCCATTGATATCTTTCTTAAACAAAAGACCATCAATAAGCAAAAGTGGAATTGATTACAACTTGAAATATCTTATTTTTGAATAAATTAGATGAGAGGCATAAATTCGATCTTGAAGATATCTTACCAAGTCATGAAACTAACTAGAAGGTGAGGTATGACCAGTTACAACCTGTTCATCATTTGATGCCAAAATAACCTCATTAGTCTCTTACAAGTCTTGGGCTATATGCTCACAAAGTCCTTTCCCTCTAATAATATTTGTGACCTTAATTTACATGTCATACTCCATTACTTTGTTTATCCAACCAAATCTCTTCTCATTTATATCTTTTTTCAAAAGGAACTCCTTGATGCTTGGATGAGAAACCATTAGGTGTATCTTATTGTTAGACAACACGTATCTAAACTTTATAAGAGACCTTATAACTGAAAGAACATATTTTTCAAAAAAATAATACCTTATTTCATACTATTCCAATCCTTGACTAAAAAAATCTATTGGCTACTTTGAAGCCTCATGATTTTGATGCATAAGAATGCCTGAAATGGTATCCATGTTAGCATATGTACACAAGATGAAGTCTTTTATGAAATATGGATTTATAAGTGTAGGAGCACTAGCTATAGCTTTCTTAATATCTTCAAAACTCTTTAATCCTTATTTGGACCACTTGAAGCTATGATTCTTTTTTAGCATGGTTGTAAGTGGCTTAGCTAAAATGGCAAAATATGAAATATATTTCCTTATGAAGTTGATTTTCCCAAAGAAACTTTGCATAGACTTTTTGTGCTGAGGCATGGAAAGTGAAAGAATGGAACCAATATTTTTATAATCTATACTTAAACCATACTATCAAACCACATGGCCAAGAAGCTTTCCTTCATAAACTGAGAAGACACACTTTTTGGGATTTAGAGATATCCCAAATTGCCTACACCTTTCAAACACTTGCTTGAGATGAACCATGTGATCACTTACACTCTTTGAAAACACTTTTATATCATCCAAATGAATAAGTAAAAACTTGTTAAGAAGGCCTTGAAATGCCATATCCATGATTCTCTAAAAGGTTGCTCCAACATTAGATAAACCAAATAGCATCTTTCTATATGTAAATGTCCCCCACTTGGTTGTGAAGGTTATCGTAAATTAGTACTCTTCCTTGACCAAAATTTTATTGTAGCCACTATATCCATCTAACAAAGAAAACCTCTCTAAACTTGTTACTAGCTATAAAATTTGTTCCATTTGATGGTAATGGATAGTGATCTTTAAGTGAAACCTTATTCAAATCATGAAAGTTAACACAAAATCTAATCTCACCATTCTTCTTCCATACTAGAATAATATTTTCCACCCAAGTTGAGTGTTTAATTGGAAATATAATAGCTGACTCTATGAGCTTATGAAGCTTAGCTCTCATTAAAGGCTCAAGCTAATAGGGCTTTGTCTTTGTCTCACTAGTTTAGTTTTAGCCTCTAACTCAATGGTGTGTTGAGCTAAACTTGGGTCAAATACCTTGAGATCGCTATATTTCCATGCAAATAAATCATTAAAACTTGTGCATAACTCAATGAAATATTCTTTTTGTGAAGGAGTGCATACCTTACCCAACTTCAAAATCTTACCAACTGCAATCTCTACATTGGCATAGTTCTCTTATTTTGTTGACAAGGATGACTTCCTTCCTTAACTCATCATCACCATTGAAAATGTTATCAAGTGTGACCAATCTCTTGGGCAACTTATTTTTTTTAGTTACACAATCTGATCACCATACTACTGTAGGTGATTTGATTGGTTTTTTGAAGAAAACTTAGCCTCCTTTTACAAGAATCTCATAATTTGAAGATCATCTTTGAAATCTTGCTAATTCTCATGATTATATGGAACATAAGGAATTTAAACCACCTTTATATGTGACTTAATCTTCTCACTTTTTATATCAACTGGGACACTAAATTATGACCCAATGGTAGCCAACCTATCCACGTATTTATTCTTACCTCTTGGTATTGCCTGAATGTTAAAAGCTTGAAAATATTCAAGTAAGTCCCATATTATATGTTTTTAATATTTAAGCAAAAAAAATTTACATACATTAAAACTTATTACTTTGTGATCTATAAGTTCACTATCACCAAAAACCTACAAGGTGTTGACTTTCATCTTCATAGCCTACTGCAAACCGTGAACTAGTGCTTCATACTCAACAACATTTTTTGAAAAAACAAACTAAAATTTAATAGAAAATAGATAAATTTGATTTTTTTGAGAAAATAAAATCATTCTAGCTTTGGTACCATGTTTATTCCTCAATCTATTGAAGTACAATTGCCACAAACCTTCACTAGATTCATCATCTTTAACCATGGTTGGAATTGGTACGTAATTCTCATGAAAGTAATAAAAACTGAGTCTTTATTCTTCAATTAACTTATAAGGATCATGATCATGTAAGGTGGTATCCAAATCATCAAGAAAAAAATCTATAACTCCATCCAAAGGTGATCCATTTTCTACTCCACTAGTTTCTAGTACATCATCCGAGATGATATAGTTAGTGTTCATAACACTTGGCATATATGGATCCATATGGAAACATGCAATAGGTTTAGAATGAATCATTACCTTGGTACCATACCTAGTTATAAATAATAAATAAGTCCAATCAGCTGATAAATATCCCCCAATCTTTGAGGTGAAGTCCTTTGAAAGGCAAATAGTAAATTAAGGAGGCAAGTCTACCACAATGACATCCTATTGAATAGTAAAATTGGGACAACCATGTAATATAAATTTCAGATATTTGATTATGCCTACCATATTTTTTGGTGACCCATATAATTTCAATAACCCCTTAGTGTTTGGCTCATACACAAGGCCGATCTTGTCTATAATCTGTTTAGGCATGATTGTACTACTAGTTCCACTATCCACCATATAGTTATGAACCAAAGTATCACCTATTATCAAATAAAGGTAGAAAGGAGGAGTTTTATTTTTTTTACCTTATTTTTTACACATTTTCCATCTTATTTACTTGTTTTACTTGTTTCTTAGTTGTCTAGTTTGAATTAGCTAAGACAACACCTTCTTTCTCAACTGGTTTTGGAGACAATTTGAGAACTAAAAGCTCTTAGATGAGCATATTTTTTTGTCCTAGGATGGAAAGAGAATCCCACATGATAATTATAATATTATAATTCTTCATCTAATCTACTATACTGAACTAAGATCCACCAACCTTTGGTTGTACTTTTTGAAGAACTGGCTGCTCACGAACTAGGGGTATTTGATGAACTTTACTAACCTCTATATTCTGATTTTTTTATGTTGTAGGGGGAAAAATTTATTATTCTATACTCTTATAAAATACATTAGGATTACTTGAATCATTTTTCACCTCCTACAGCTCATTAATGGCTCTTCTTTTAGCTCTAGTTATAACTACAACTTGACCACTTGTATTGTTAGTTTTGACACCCTAAGTAAAAGTAACATGATCATCCACTTACCAGTTTACATTAATGGCATTTAGATTCCCTTGAACTCATTGAGTTTCTCCTTATGATGCCAAACTTGTATCTTGGTATTGACCTCCTTGAAAAGAAAACTCTTCCTGTGTCATTTATGGCATAGTGATGTTTTGTGATACCAAGGCTTGGTTTTGAGCATCATTGAGATTTGAGGAATGCCAACTTGAATCCTACATCAAGTTGTTTTAAGGTGGGGTGAGAACAATGGCCTTTGAAGTGGAAGGAGCATTAGGATCAAGGGTAGCATATGGCTTAGCTAGAGTTATGGCTCCTTGTGTTTGATAAGGTGGTCGACTCTCACAGAAACCTTGATAAGGAGGCCTTTGATCTTTGAAGGGCTAATAGGTGGTATAATTTTATTGTTAATAGGGTCTATTA
Source organism: Torreya grandis (assembly GCA_037957365.1). Lineage (NCBI taxonomy): Eukaryota > Viridiplantae > Streptophyta > Pinopsida > Cupressales > Taxaceae > Torreya > Torreya grandis. The sequence continues at coordinate 346,988 of JARHVA010004275.1, forward strand.
ACCTGATATTGTTGTCTCTTGATTTTCACTATTTCATTCCCAAAGGATTGTAACAAGATTTTCAACTCTCCTATCTCACTTGCTTGACTAGTAGGGGATATAATTTGAGCTTGAGGTGATGGAATAAGAGCTAAGGATGGGATTTGAGGAATTTTAAGGGATAGTATAGACTTTATTTCTAGAAATATAGGCATTGGAGGTCTTGGATAAAGATTACCAACTTGTATCAATTTGTTCTCTGCTCTTAGTACAACCTCAAAACATCTGGCAAGGTAGTACCACCTATAGACTGTATCATTACACTAATACCAGAGTTAAGGGATTTCAAATAGTAAAAAAATGCATATTTAGGGGATGGCCTAATCAACATAGGTATTTTGGTCCATGTCTTGTGGAATCTGAGGTTAAAATTAGACATAAACTCATGAGGAGCTCTATTTATGGTAGTTAATTATTCAACTAAAGATAGGTGATCAGATTTGTCTTCAAATTACTTGACTAAGGCTGCACACAATTCATCCTAGGTAGAAATGGAGTTTAGTGGAAGGTTTATATATCATTGTAATGCTTTTCCTTTGAAGGAAGCAACAAGCAATCTAATAGCAACATTATCCTCAATAACATTATAGACTAAACACAGATTAGCTACATCTTAGATATGTTTAATAGGGGTTGTTTGATTTTCTCTTGAGAAGAAAGGGATACTTTTGAGAGTAGACATAGGAATGTCATCAAACTAGGCTAGAATTAATGAACTACCTCTATTTAATGGAATAAACACCTAGTTTCTGATGGCCATTTGGATAGTGAGGATTGTAGTTCCTAAAACAATAGGATAATTAGGGGACAAATATTTATTTTAAGGATATAGATTTGCCCTCCTAAACCTTGATATCTTATATGATATAAATTCAAAAGGAATAAATTTACTAGCTGACCTTGTGGTAACCTTTAGCATGAAAGGATTGCCTGAATGGTGATATGAACCTTGTAAACTAAAGAATCTTTAGCTTGTGATGAAGATGAATATTCTCATCTGCTACAACTACTTCTCCTTAGCATCAAAATTCTTCAAATATGCAAAGAATTTATTTAATTTCCCACTAGGCATGCCAAAAACTATTGTCAATCAGACTCACACCCTTATAAAGGTAGTTTCAAGCCTTCACAATTTGCTGAAACATGGAAATAATCCTAGGCTGTGGGTGGCCTAATCGACGGATTGAATCTCTAGATTCGAAGGGATAGCTCCCTTTGGTGTATCAATTAGGATCTTTACTATACACTACAAACTACTGAGAAAAGGGAAGAAATAAAAATGAAGGAAACATCTTATCTAATGATGGTGATACACCTAAATTTTGGTTCATCCACTCAATTTGAGCTCCTAAAAACACTGATTAGACAAGAAAAAACTAAACTTTCAATTTCAATTAACTCCTATGCATCAATATTTCATGAAAAGGTTCTATCTAATGATCAAAGCTTGATGGAAATGAGGGAATAGGCTTGATTCAAGGCACTAACTAGCCTCTTACATCTATTGTAACTTTAGCTAAAAGACATCAAACACAAAACATGACTTGCATAATCTAATCAACTATTAAATAGGTAAGAATTATGACTTGACAAGGAAGAAAAAATCTATCACATATGAAAATCACTGACATAAATACACTATACCAACATCTTGGAATCTGAAAATAAGAGGTTACAAAACTCAAAATTTGGTAGATACTGATCTTGCCAAAAGATGGATTCGATTCAAGGCTAAAAAATACAACTTATATAGAAAAAGCATACATAAGCTAAGATATTGGTACTAAAAATAGAGAGGAGATCAAATCCCACATTACATAAGTCTAACTTGAGCTACCAAAAATAACCCAACCTTCGAATAATATTCCTTTCTCTTATGCCTTGCATGAAAATCTCTTTGGCATTGAAAGTGATGGAGAGCCCATCTTAGACTATTATTCTTCATGCATGGAAAGCTACACAAAATATTCAAAGAGAACCTCCACTTGATACATTTGGAATTTGAGCTAAAATAAGAGAGATTCCTTCTTTGAATGGAAAATAAGGAAGATGCATGATAAGCATTGCCTAGTCAACTCCAAGTAACTCCACCCTACATGAGATGATGCTACACCAATCCTTAGGTGAAGAACTTCAGTTTGAACAAGCTAAAGTGTTGAAAGCCTTCAATCAAGATAAATCTAAATAAATGTGGCACTTTGACAAAAGGTCAACTCAACACAAGACTAATCAACTCCAAATGGCCTTCCACTTTCATAAAAAATCTCTTTGAAAACTAAAGCATGCATGAAATTCCATGTTAGCTCCTTGAACAATCATCTAACATTAAACTCCTTGAGCCCTTCATGAATTCAAATCTAACTTTTGGAATTGAGAGAGTCATACTTGAAGTAGCTACATGTCTTAGACTATAGATCCTCTTATAGATGGAAAAAATAATATCTTTATTGGATTTTTTCATGTTCATGCTTATTTTGGATGTGTCTCATCAAGCTTGGGCCACTCTACATGTTTTGCATGTAGACTATAGACCATGTTGATCTACTTGCCATTGAATTTGATTATGTCACTTATCATTGATTAATTATCCCCTTGGATTCACTGACCATTTAACTTAATCTTGCTCCGTTGATTTGTTTTGAGCTAATTCTTTCAGACTATTTATTTCTATCTACTTCTTTTAGAGTTTCTGTTTCTATCTATTCCCATGGACTTCCTCTTCATTTATTTACTTTAGGCCTTTATTTGGAATTATTTATTTTGAACTAATTATCCGTGGCTTTTCTCTTTTGAATCTTCTTTCAGTATTTTATTTAGACAAATTTTTCATGGCTTACTTCCTTCGAACCATTCCTTTGGATAATTTGTCTGAAGGAATTCATATCTTCTATCTATTTCTTTCAAGCTTTTTTATCAAAGGAAATCCTTCAAAAATATGTGAAGTGCCTTTGCCTTTTTGAAATTCCCTTTCAAAAAACTAGAATTGTCCTTCAAAAAAATTAAAATGGACCATTTGTCGAAAGAAATGATCCTTAGGATTTTTTTAAATTTTCCTTTCGGTTTTTTAAGATGAACCTTTCCTTTGGACAATTTGTCTAAAGGAAATATGTCTTAAAACATTTTTTTAATGTCTTTTTGGGCTTGTATAATGGACCCTCAGCCAAAATAAAATGACCTTCAGGATTTTGAAAAGTTCCCTTTGGAATTTATGAAAAGTCCTTTCATTTCCTTCAAACAAATTGTCCGAAGGAATTATTTTAGGCTTTTTGGCCTTAAGAATTTTCTTTCAAAGTTTTTAAAATGGATAATTCCTTCAGACAAAAAGGCTAAAGGAATTCATGATATAAAATTTTATAAATTGTCCTTCGAATTCATGAAAATCCCCTATTGTTAATGGAACATTTGGCAATTTTGAAATGGTCTCTTGAAACGGTCTCTTACCCTTCTAAAATGTTGTAAAGGACTTTTCCAAAGGAAAAGAACCATTCAAAAAAATTGTAATTATCCACTTACCCTTTAGAAAATTTGAAATGGTCCACTTACCCTTCAAAAAAGTTGAAATGGTCCACTTACCCTTCAGAAAATTTACCTTGCCCTTTTGAAAATGTCCCTTCAAAAAAATTGGAATGGTCCTCTTTGTCTTTGAAAATGTCTTTTATTGAAGGGCATATACTCTTCACCTTTATTGCAATATACTTTCCCAAAGGAAAAGAGCCATTCGGAAAAATTGAAATGGACCTCTTTGAAAAAATGAACCCTTTGGCTTTCTTGCAAGTGTCCCTTTTGGAAAAATTTAAATGGACCTCTTCCTAGAAGTGGCTTTTAGATTTCTGCAATAGACCCTTAAACCTTTTGAAATGGTCCTCATGCTCTAGAAAATTCCCTTTCAAAAAAATTGTAAAGGTCCTATTGCCCTTTAAAAAATGTGTAATGGACTTTTATGAAGGAAAAGAACCCTTTGGAAAAATTGGAACGGTCCACTTTGTTTTTGAAAAAGTTGGAACGGTCCACTCAGAAAAGTTGAAAAGTGCCCCTACTTTTAAAGATTCCCTTTGGGCTTTATGTAAATGACTTTTTTGAAGGAAAAAGAACCCTTTAGAATTCTTGAGTGAACCCTTTTTTCAAAAGAATTGTACCTTTCAACCATTTGGAGATGCCTTTCTAAAATTTTGAACTAGCCCCCTCTATAAAATTACAAATACCAATTCCTGACACTTAGACAAAATGCATGGTTATGCAATTTTTGAATGGTAGAGGTGAGTTTTCAATGGTAGAGGTGACAATTTGCCCTGCAGGGTCAAAATTGTCAATAGTTACACCATTTATTGTGGAGTGTATGGCATAGTGAATTTTTGTTGTATACCATGCTCAATACATAAGTATTTGAAGAATTTACTATCACATTCTCCCACATTATCAGTGTGTATCTTATTGAGTGGAAGTGATGATTTTTTTTACAAAGGATTTGAAAGCCTTGAAGGTCTAGAAAACATCAATTTTTAGCTTGAGAAAATATATCTAAGTTTGTTTAGTGTAGACATCAATGAAAGTGAGTGCATACTTTTCTCTTGAAAAATACCAAGGTTGAAATGTCATTAAATCACTATGTACCAACTCTAGAGGTGCCTGTGTGCATGGTCTTTCCTTATGGAAATGGATCTTGGTGTTGTTTTCCAAGTAAACATCGAGGACACATTCCATTAATACAAGAGACCTTTGCAAGGAAATTTATAATATTTTTAGCACTCATTTGTTACATATATCTATAGTTTAGGTTTCCTAGTCTCTCATGCCACAATTTTCTCACTGAGTCACTATGAGTAGTAAGAGATGAACTAGAAGAAGACTCAAACTTGTCCAAAGTATAGAGCATCACACTATGATCCACTCCACCTATACCTATTATATCTTTAGTTTATTTATATTCTATTATTACAACATTTTGTGGAGTAAACTCCACAATTTTTCTAATACCAAAATTACAAATTTGATACACATAAAGTAGATTATAATATATTTTGGGTACAAGTAATACATTATTAATGCATCCATACTACATATCCAAAAATTCAAGTCTTGAGGATTTTCCCATAAAAATATGTAAGATAATTCAATCATGAAGAGAATAAATAAGATATCAAGAGTGTGTGAGATCATGTGAAGCACTTGAATCCAAGTTCCAATAATGTGATGTGGGTAATTCCCTAGCAGTAAGTGATTTCCATTTACTTGATGAATACATAAAAGGAGTGGGAATAGAGATTTCGTGTTATTTGACTGCTACTTCCAAATCTTCCATCTTATTAAAATGTTTGCTCTCAAAATGATTAGTCCATCCAAAAAATCCACAAGGTGTAAGAATAACAAGCATAAGGAATATAGCATTTATTTAATATGAATGACAGGTAAATAAATAAAATAATTAATTATATAACTTATAATAATAATGAAATAATGTAAGAAATAAAAGAGAATGCACATTACATAGTATTAACATGGGAAAATCTCAATAAGGTAAAAAATGACAAATCTTATTTCATTCTTTGAGAAACATTTATAGACACAGTAAATTCCTTCTTCACCTCACTTCTCCATAATTCTTCACATAAAAGTCAAAGACCATCACTACCATAAATCAAGGTGTTTTATTAATCAAAACATTAATATTTCACCAAAGGCTATCACATCTTTATAAGAAATTTAGATAGTTGCAACCAACCAATCCATGCATTTAAATTAACCATAATAATTTATTAATCGTACAACCAATTTTTAAATATTTGGTTGTGTGTAAATAATACTTATATTATTTGTTTGTTTTATAGAAAAATGTGGGACAAAATGTAACCCCACTAATATTATTGTTCCAACACAAGGATCATATGTTTTCTTTTGTCTAGATTTTTGTTTGGGCTTAGAATAATTAGAAGACTCCTAAGAAATATAAGAGGTAAATTTTATAGGAGTGTTTGAGGGTATAATATTAGGTTTTGATTTTTGTTTGCCTTGAGAAGAGCCAAAAATAAGTGTGTAACTATGACTAGCAAGGACATTCAAGGACATCAACTTGGTTTCTCTCTAATAAGCCATTTGTAAAATAGATCAAAATTAGGCCATTAGAACTGGTCATCTAAGACATCCATTATCAAATAAAAGGTAGAAAACAAAGTTACTAAAATGACCCTTTAAATTTGACATAATCAAAATAATATTCTCTATATTAGTCTTATTTTTACCACCAAATTTTAAGTTATATCTAAGGGACTTAACATTTTCAAGAAATTATTCTATAATGAGAAATTATAAGGGCAATAAGGAAAATATTATACATCTAATTACAATAATTTGAACTCATTTACCTTTCCAAATATTTATTAAAACTTTTCCCAAGATTTTGATGGTATCTTGGCATAATAAATGTATAATTGAAAGTTTTTAAAGATGTTGAGACTGACCAAGCTAAGGGTATCATATTTATTGAACAAAAACAAATACTAGTCATTTTTTGAAGCTATGTTTTGAATGGTGTCTTGAACGATGTGCCACAAGGATTTGGACTATAACAAATATTACATGTTTATATTATAGGTGTTGTAGTTGGATGTGGATCAAAGAGGTGAGTCTCCATTATCTTAGGCAAGGAAGAGATCAAGGAGAATACTAAATGATCGCCCGCACCCCCCCCCCCCCCCCCCCCCCCCACAAAATAGTAACTCCCTCTTATAAAAGTTGACCAATAAATATTACACCCTTCACAAAGTCAAATTAATCTCCTTGTCCCTCTAGAGAATCTATTTTCAAAAAATACACCTAAAATGACATTAAGGTCTTATATAATGCATTTAAATTTTAAAAATGACAAAGAAATTCCTTAAGGTAAAAATTTTAGCCTTCCCAAAACAAAACAAAAAATAAAATTCCACCATAAAAAAAAACTCCCCTCTTAAAATCAAACTCCCTCGTATAAAATAAATTTTGTTTTGTTTTAAGAAAACAAATAAATAATTTATTTTAATAATAAAAAAATATTTTCTTTAAATATGGAGGGGTTTGGAACCCAAGATCGAGTTGAAGGAAGTTTTTAACATAAAAGTTTGAAACCAACATAGCTATGTAGAAATTCAAATATCATTATTTAACAATTAGTATTATTTTAATCAAATGATTTAAGGTTTTAAATGTATGGAAGGGGTGAACATTTGTTTTTATTCATTTTAAAATTGAAGCTATGTATCAACTAATCTCTCCCAAAATTACTAGTTGTCAAATTAGCTATTTTGTAAGTAAGATTGGCAACCAAAAATTATACTGAATAGCGTCAAAGTTGAAAGTATATGATTGTTGTTATGAATTAATGTGTACATATAATAAAATCAAATCTTAAACATAGAAATATGTTTTTCAATTCAAATTAATGCACCACACTGCCTTTGTGTATTATTCTTATTAATAAAGAAAGCTAAAATAAGTTTATTACAAGGTAACTTTTATTGCAAGTTAAGTATAAAAGTAAAACATAAATAAATAACTTTACTTAACCAATAAGTAAACTAAAAATATACTAACTATGGAAATTTTAACTCAATGATAAGATATGGACATCATGCAAGAAGCATATTCATTAATTAAACAAATAGGCACACTCACATGCACACTAGACAAGTAAAAGTCTAAAAATAGAACTCTAAAAATAGAAGTTTGAATAAAATAACTTTAGAGTTTAGTTAAGTAAACTTTAAATTAACTAAAATGAACTAGACTCTAACTGACACTTAGATATCTATTTTTAAGAAATTATTAGAAAGTGTCCAAAATTGACCAAACAATTAATTTAGAACACAAATGAATACCAAATAAATTAATTTTAAGACTAATACTCAAGTTTATAAATTGGAAACATACTGAACATGCTTGGTTCTAGTATGGAAAACTAGATTCTTAGAAAATTATATTGCCCTATTATTATCATAAAATATATGTGTTGGCTCAAGTTGAGCCTCTCTAAAATCAAAAAAGAGTTTCCTAAACCATAATATTTATGTGAAATATGATTTGAGGGATTTATATTCAACTTCAATAGATGATAGTGCAACTATAGATTGTTTCTTTGAAGACCAAGAAACCAAGCCACTGCCCAATGTAAAGCAATAACCTGAAGTTGACTTCATATCATTAAGAGATCCTCCCTAATTTGAATATGTATATCTAATGAGACATAAAAATATTACTAATAAAAAATTAATTCCATTATTATAAGTACATATTACACATCTAAAAATTCTCTTACTACTTGCAAATACTTGAGTGATAGTTTGCCCATAAATATAAAAATTAGTGAAACCCCATAACTAATATTGGGTCTTATCATAGTGAGATACATAAAACATATAACAATGATGATAAAAGTATTTTAATCAGTTTAAGGATTCCATCCTACCTATTAATATTGTATCCACTTTCAATTATAATGTCTTTGGGCTTTGAATCTTGAAGATTATACTTCTTTAACATGTGCTGGGCATAATTCACTTGAAAAATGAATACTTCCTATTTATTTTGATGAACTTCCATGAAAATACAATACATAAAAATTACAAGATCAGTCATCTCAAATTATTATTTCATATATTCCTTGAATCTATATAACATCTCGATAGAGCTACCTATAAAAAACAAGTCATCCACATAAAGACAAACACATAAAACATTAGAACCTAATGTTTGTATGTAAGGAGTTGATTCATTTTGAATTATTACAAAGAATTGATCCAATGATAAGATATTAATTATTGAGTATGAATATATTATATATTTATTCATCCCATAAATAGCCTTATTCAACTTACATACCCAAAATTATTTACCTTTTACCTCAAAACCTTGTGGCTACCCCACATACTTCTTAAATCAATCCATTTAATAGTGCACTCTTAACATAAATTTAATGTATTTTCAATAATTTCTGAGAAGATACAACACATATTATTCTTATGATATCTTAATGTTCCATAGGTGCATAATTTTTCTCATAGTCAATGTCATATGTTTGTGCAAATCCTTTTATAACTAGTCTAGCTTTTATCTTATCAATTGTATTATCAATCTTGAATTTGGTCTTGTAGACCTAATTTGTATCAATGAAATATTTAATAAAAATAGGCTTATATAGTTTCCATGTAACATTTTTATTAATTTAATCCAACTCTAATTTCATAGCATTAACCCATTCTTTCCTTTAACTAGCTTTTGTATATCTTCTAGGTTCACTAGCCATTGTTGACAATGTCAACATAGTATTTTAATCATAAGAATCATAAAAAATATATTATTGATTTTTAATAATTTTAATCCTTATCTCATTATTCTGATCTAAAATTTGATGGGTTGGATGTGGATTTAACAACTACTTGTTCTTGCTTAGAGTTGATGACGATGCATGACTAATCTCTTACAAAGTGCTACTATTGTTTCTTGTTGAATTAGAAACATGTGTAAGAATTTGTAGGCCATAAAAATAAAATTCAATATGATTCCTAATTAACTTATGAATTTAGTAGATACATGAATAGAATCAACATACACTTCATTTAAAAAAAAATTACAATCCCTAGAAATAATTATGGATTTACTAGTAGGATTATAAAACTTGTATGCTTTACTTTCATCACTATAACCTATGAAAATATAAGGATCAATATTTAGATATTTTATATCTCCTTTACATTTATTTTTGGTGATTTTCATGCTGATATTTCTTCAAATTGGATGGACTTTACATCTTTCAATTGTACTTGGATTTTGAAATAGTCATATAACTTGTTGAAACCATCTTTGTGCTTTGTCATTTGATTTGAGCACCCTGAATCAAGAAACCATAAATTATTTACTTCCGATACTCCAAAATTTCATGTGATAAAATTAAATTATCACTCTTTAACATCACTTTACTCAGATTGAAAATATTTATTTTCACTCTCTTGATTAGCTTGATTCTTAGCTACTAGTATATTACAATATTTAATCATGTGTCCTAGTTTTCTATAGTAAAGAAAAATATAATATTTATTACTCTTCCATATGAATTTAGATTCAAATTTTACCTTTGAATTTTATTTTTTATAACTCCCTTGATTCTTATTTATATTTTTCTCTTTGGTTTTTGAAACTTTTGCCTTGGTTTGAAGTGCTTGTTCTTGGTCGCCTACGTATAGTCTCATCTTAACCTCATGAGACAAGAGAGAACCAATGAACTCATCAACACTGATAGTGTTCATGTCATTTCAATCTTCAAGAGTGATCATAAATTTAGATATATTTGAGTTAAATATCTTAAAATATTTCTTACTATAACACTATATTGGATAGTTTCTACACCCTTATTCTATGCACTAAATCATTTAACCTTATGGAATAATCTCTTACTCCTTCAAAATCAAACATTCTCAAATTCTCATAATTAATTTTAAAAGTTTGTATATTTTATTCTATTATGTTTATAGAGACTTAATATTAAGTCAAGTTATTCCATGCCTCATTGACATTCTTACATCCTATAATTCTTGGATAAATGTTTGGGTCTATGACACTCTGAATATATAATAAAGTTTGTACATCTACTTTTTCTTCATCTTTTTTTATTATTTTATGATCTTATGTCAATGTGTTCCAATATTGAGTTGGTGTTTAACCATATATAAAATTATACTAAAATAATTTCCATACAATAATTATCTTCAACTAATCTCTCTAATACTCAAAGTTTTCACCTTTGAAAACAAGAATATTCATGTAAGCAAAATCCATTGAAGCCATTATTTCTTTTGATAATGGTATGAAACCTTTACAAGACTTTATTAAACATAGATATGATACAAAATTAAGGTTTTTAATGTATTGAGTGAGTTAAAATAATATTTTATTCACTCTAAAATTAAAGTTATGCATCAACCGATCTTTCCCAAAATTACTAGTTGTGTTATAAGTGAGATTATCGACCAAAAAGTATATTGAATAACTTCAAGCTTGAAAATATATGATTTATAGTATAAATTATTTTATAATTATAATAAAATAAAATATTAAACATTCAAATAAGTTTCAAAATTAGAATTGATGCACCACACTATCTTTGTGTGCAATTCTTATTAATGAAGGAAGCTAAAATAAGCTTATTACAAGGTAACTTGCATTGAAACTTAAGTATAAAAAAAATAAAAAATAAAAAATTAAGTAACCACTAGTTAAACTAAAAAAATACTAAATATGACAATTTTAACTCAATGATACAATATGACATATGCAATAAGCCTCTTCATCAGTTAAGTAAACATGCACACTCACATGCACACTAGACAAGCGAAAGTCTAAAAATAGAATTATAAAAATAGAAAATAAAAAATATAAATATTAAAATATAATTTTTAATATAATAACTTTATATTTCATCTAACTAAGCATTCAGTGATCTATAATGAACTAGACTCTAACTAACACTTCTAGTTATTTTTTAAGAAATTCTTAAAAAGTGTCTAAAATTGACCAAACAATAAATCTAAGACATAAATGAATTAAATTAAATTTATAAACACATAAATAACTAAATAAAATTATTATAAAACTAATAATAAAGTGCTTAAATTTGAATCATACTCAACATTGATTAGAGTTTAAAAAAAAATAAACCTTTGATCTTGATAGCCCTTTGTTAGTGGTGGGTGACGCTCAGATAAGAGGAGGGAAACAAATGATATGGGTTGACTAGTCTACATGATAATCCAATTAATTATCATCCAAGTGGGGACTTAGTTGGTCGACTGGAGGGGAAAGGCTATAAAATCTTTCATGGGCTACAAATTAGTCATTTAACAATGATGGATCGTAGGAAGGTTATGTGTAGTTGAGACTCTAGTGCTTTAATAAACTAAGAAATATTATGCCATGAATCTAATGAATTACAATACCATTTAAAAAAAAATTATCCTTCAATGACAACATTTGAGGTAGAGGCAACACAACACAATGTAACTTTGGTAGTTTTACTAGATTGTTAGGGGTTGAGAGGCATTCCCTCAATGCTATTTTGAGTTCTTGATCAGATCCAAATATTAAAGATTTAGATGACATACTCCATGTATATACCCTTAATGAAAATCATACATAAATATTCCAATGCACACTAAATGGATTGAATGTAGATGTAACTAGTCAGTAAATAATGGTAAATAAATGCCAATGTTGAGTTTTAATCTACACAACACTAGAGTGAGTATGACCCTTTAGAAAGTAGATCATTATGTGCACATAGCTGATAAATGGATGAAAACACATAGAATGCTAATTTTTTCACTAAATGAACAATCAAATCTATGGGCAATGGCTATCAAATGTTCTCCTCTGCTCTTATACCAGAAAATGATGAACACTGAACACATATATCCTCAAAATCAATCTAAAAGATCAAAACCATGAAAAATACAATTTAAAAAATAAAAACATTCAATAAATAAAATATACAGTAAGTATATTTCATTCTTCTACTTACACAAGTGCCCTTTTATAAGGGATATTTATTAATTTTTTGATGAGTAGCATTTAATATTTGCAACTCTTAACTAATAACCATTAAACCCAAACTAAGTCCTATCTAACCAAATCTTATAAAAACTAATCATAGGTTAAATTAATTTATTAAACTACTTATGTATAATATTATAACACTCTCACACTCCTCGGCCCCTTAATGACCCCTTTTGGTCGAATGCATCTATCTTTTTAGTTCCATATTTTATACCTTTTAGTCATTATAATTTTAGTTGGTGTGCAAATAAGGTGTAAAATTGAATTCAACTATCTATAAATACAAAAGCATTGAAGCCAATTTACATCTATATATTTACAAGGAATACATATAATATTCATAAAAATATATTGAGTAGTCATAATAATTCTAGACAAATCAAGTGATCATTAGAGAATTCAGCATTATTGAAGTTAACATTTTATTGTGGAGAAATTTTGGTGCACAACATATGTTTTGCATTCAAATATAACCATTTCAAATTATTTAGATTACTATTTTTATATAGTTCATTTTTAGGTGTTTAATAAGTATAAATTTATTAAAATCTAAACTAACCCTCAACACAAGCCCTAAACATTTATTATTTTTATTAAGTTTTAGATATTGTTTCCAATCTAGTGCAAAGAGAACCAATCTATTTTACAAGTTACAAGTATCACAATCTAAAAAATAGAGTGAGGTGAATGAATATCTAGACCAATATAGTGAAATTATCAAAACACTTTTTCTCATGTGTCATTCCTTAGGAACATCAATCACTTCTGTAAGCATGTAAATTATGCTCATGGGAGCCTTTTCTTATTACTATATTTTTTTAGACAAGGTCATTATCACTATTGAGTGCACATTTTTGTGTTTTGATTATAATGAATATCACCAAATCATGTGTTAATAGAGGTCCACTTATAAATATTTTGCATTTTTTCTATTTTTGTACTTATATTAATTAATTAGGTATTATTTCTATATTGTACATGCATTGTGATGTTTAGTTAATTTTAATAAGGTATTTGTGACATTATTTTCTTTTAAACCATTTATTAAAATTACATTTTGGTTGTAGTACCTCTCATCTTGAATCATGGTCCACTTTTCAAACTTGTATTCTTTTTTTTCATTCAATGTGTTTAACGAACCTTAGTACTTGTATAAATTAATTCAAAATTAAAATTATAAATTTAAAATATTTAAAAAGTGGGTACATAGGCTCTCTAGGAAAGCTATGGGTACCAGTTAGTAGAAGTTAGCCTAGGTTGGGTGGAATGTGCAAGTGGATAGAGTGTGCAAGCAGAATTTTAAGTGCATTAAAATAAATTGTAAGAATACTATGTGGGTATATAATAAAATAATTACACTTTTTGAATGTGTAAGAAAGTGTGTTAACCTATGCAAGTAAACCCATATGGAACATGTGAGAAAATTAAATGCATGTGTAAGAAGAATTATGTGGCATGTAAGAGAATTGAATACAACTGTAAGAAAAATATTTTTCTTGTAAGAAAGTAGATCCCCATTTATGAGTTTTAGTGGATATTTTATTAGGTAGTTTTTATATTTATTTGTTATTTCTTGGTTTGGTTGGTGGTTGAACATCCCTTGATGGAGTTTTATTTGGGGAATATTGTTTGAGGAATGAGCTTGGAGAAAGGATCTTGGAGTGTTATCAAAAAGTGTTTGTAAGATCAAAATAATTTTATTGTATCACTTGTTTATTTTTTAGCTCACTAAGTTTAGTTAGTTTTCTTACCCTTGTTGACGAAGGACTTGTGTTAGTATAAGGATGATATACAGTTGTATTCCATAATGGATCCTAACATATCTTTCCTTCAAATGTTAAAAGGTGAAAAGAGTGCTTGTGAAATAATTTTAATATGTTGTGTTAGCACATTAAAAAAAAATTAAATTAATAATGTAGAATTAGATCTAAATGTTGATGTATAATATTTTATTGAATTAGAAATAAATACTTGATTTACTTGTTAAAATCAGCCTTTTTGAGTAAATGATTCTTAAAGATTGTTGATTACTAAAATAAAGCCATTTATTACAATAATAAGGGAGTTGCAGCTTTGGTTTTACATTAAAAATTTCTAAATGTACATATTTAATAAATATTTAAATACATTAAAAAGTTAATTGATCTGAATTCAAATCCCATAAATGGGAAAATGGTGATTGAGAGAGGCTTCAATAAAATCATATTATAAGTGCCTTACTAAGCACCCTAGTTTGGTGTTTTTAGTGTGGACTTAGTTTTATAAGTTAATTGATCTGAAATTAAAATTATGATTTTGTGCACACACACACACACACACATATGGGCCTACTATAAAATTTTAGGCAAACCATCATAACTCTAAAGATTTATAATGAATATATATTGTTTTTAATGATCTTTTACTCTACTATGATTTATATTGAATTTTGAAGGGAAATGGTTAATAAATAATCATCACCAAAAATTTCATGTTAGGCAAGGTCAATCATCAAATTATTCCCTATTGGGGTTGGAAACCCTCTGTAGTTACTATTATTAGGCACTAAGCATGTAATATAATTAGGGGAAGGGGTAGGACAAGACTATCCACCCATGTGCCCTATTTATGGATCAACACTTTAGTATGTCGACCACAAACAATGATTGGTATAACCTTGATGGGTGACCAAAAACCCACACTCCTCATTTTTTCACATGCCCTAAGTTGTAGCCACACTTGGACAATTGCCTGAATCTCAACCCCTATTTGAGAATTAAGCTTAACTATAGTTATGAGTTGTGAAATCATTGGTTGTTTTTATACTTTACATTTATTTGGATATTGATGCCTAAAATTATCTTCATCCCTAGATAAAATCCTACAAAAATAAAACAATCATAAAGAAACAAAATATTAAGGAATATGGTAATGCACTGTCTTTGAACCTTTGTTCTTTTCTCCTATTTTTTTTTCAAATGATGGCCACTAGGGTTTGGGCCTCCTTTTATTGAGATTATTTTTTTAGGGGAATTTTTAGTTTTTATTCAACAACTTCAATAAAAAATTAGATAAGGTTAACTATGAGATATTCTCTCTTTGAAAATTTAAAAAATAATATTTTTTGAGTTTTTCAAAATTTACTTATGCACTTTTATACAAAAGAAACATTGTTACTTTGTGAATAAATATTTAAGAAGGTCATATTTTGATAATTTAATCACACATGAATTAAACATTCAAATTTTTCCATGGAAGTTATGATTTCCATATGAAGAAAAATAGCCTTGAAGACAACTATTTTTGAATGAAATTAAAACATTTTCTATAAAGCCTAGGCCTCAAGTTTAAAATATTAGTTTTTAAAAATAAACCTCTTAGTTATTGTGAAAATGAATTTCACATCAATAATAAAATAAAATAAATGTGGATCATTAAACTTATCAACAATCAAATAATTAGAATTTTAGTATATTAACTACTCCTTCCTTAGCCTGGAAGATTTGATAGTTGTTAAAACAAGTTTTTTAGTTACATTCAATTTAGTATATAAGTCTTAATTTTGGTTTTAATAATGTTAACAAAACAATCCATAATTTGAATAAAAGAAATACCCATTGTTGAAATCTACTAAATATAAGATTTGAACTAATTTTCAAACATATTAGAATTGTTAGATCAATAATTAATTAATTTTATTATTGATACTTTTCAACTAAAATGAGTCATATTTAAAAAGTATTTTCACGAGTAGTTTATTAGTGCTTTTCTACCTCATAAAATTTGATTTGGAACTAATATAAAATAAATACGTGAAAATTAAATTTATCAAACTTGAGAATTAAAATGATTTTCAAATGGCTTAGAATGATCCGTTTAATGGTTAAATAATTTTATTATAGGTTTTTGCTACTAAAATTATAAGGATTTCAAACTTAGTTTCACAGGCAGTTTATAGTATATATATTTTAGCTTGTAAACGTTAGATTAAGGTAAGCCCACCTTTGACTAGTGTGGGAACCATCCTAGGACACATCGGGAGGCCCAAGTATCCAATGAGACATAGAAGCAAACAACAAGGGGCATTTCAATCTAGATAAAAAGAAACCCCCCCAAAAAATGACTGAGCAGAATATAGAAAAAAGTAAAGAAATAAAAATAATGACAAATAGTACTAACAAAATATAGACAAAAAAACCCCAAGAACCTAACGAAGACTTTTAGTGGATTTTTCTAGGGTCTTGGCCCTGAGACCTTCCTTGGAAATGTATTTAAAACCTTAAGCAACTGAGGGGGGGAAAATTCTTGTAGGAGTCATAAGGTGATTGTAGGAGTCCTAAGGTGAGACACTAGAGTATCCAACCCTCCACCTGAGAGAATCGGAGCTTATGGATCAACATGATCATCCTTGTTGAGCATGGTCATTGATGTTTGTTGTCATTGATAGCAAAGAGAGCATGTGGTACTAGTGTATTAATGAAAAAGTGATCAGATTGATGGTTTGGAGAGTGTTTGATTTAGTGAGTCAAATATTGGGTGATATAGATGGTATGTAAATGTTTTAGAGACCCTAAGGTATGTTATGAGTTATTATGAAAGTGAATGAAATTCATTAGAATAGTCATTTGAATGTCTAAGCTCAAGTAGTCATCTTGACAGATAAGGCTAAATAAGTAGTTTGATAACATCATATTTCACATGTGTAAAAGTTGTAGGAGTAGTTTGATACATGAATGATTCCCATATGAAAGGTGATCATGTGGTTTAAATTTTAGGTCATAAGGTTGAATGTAACAAAAGTTATTAAGGTGAAAAGTTGGCCTTATAGATATAATTTAAGTTCCCATACATGGAAAACTTTGTGATATCGAAGTCCTATGGTGAGCATTTAATCGAATCAAGGATCTAATGGTGATAATTTAATCTAAATAGATAAGGATCTAATGAAGAGCATGATATTTTTTGATAGAGATCAATGGCACATGTGAAGTTAATTTTTCAAAGGTTCTTGAGATTGCACGTGTTAGTGACATGTGTCTCAATCTTGATGATTTGATAGAAGATCAATAGCATGTGAGTGTTTGTATAGATAGAGATCAACAATTTAGTCAAATAGTCAATGTGTGTAGAAGGCACATAGAGATGCCAAGTGGCATGATTATGGATGTGAGGATTTAAGATCAATGGTGAGTGATTGCAAGTTAAAGTCATGAGACTTCTGAGGAGATCGATGATACATATTTTTTCAAATTTTCTAGGGAGAATGAGATGTTGTCAAAGTGTTTGATGTTTTGTATTTACATGGTGACCATTGGAATTTAAATATTCAAATTTGTGAAAGAAAACTAGTGAGGGGTTTTTGATCTATATCTTGAGCATATGGAAAAATTTACTAATGGAGTAAAAAGCAAAATTGAAGAGGACTTTAAGGTGCATCCAAAAACATTTATTATAATATTGGAATGTTTGTAAAGATATAGATATTGAGATTCAAATTTTACTATTCATTCTTTCATGGTATTTCTATGTACATAATATTGTTTAAGCAATTTATGCTTTATGAGAAGAGTGTTTTGGCAGGGGTATTCATTTGAAGATGTCGTAGAGGTATATGTAGTAAACCCATGTATTTTAAAGTGATATTGTGTTCTTTTTTTATCGATGAAGTGCTAAAAGGGTAATAGGTCTCCATGAGACCTATAAGGGCTTCTAAGGCCTAATTGAAAGGAGTAGTTGTTTAAGTGTGACCCATAGATGCTATGGCTGACCATGATAATGAATTTGAGCTATGTCTTATCATGATAGATGTCTTAAGGTTTAATACAAGCATTTTGGCCAACCTAAAAGTTGGTATTCATGAAGACTCTATAAAAGGTGAAGGCTAAGGTAATAGTTTCTAGACTTGATGCAAATGTGTTAAGAGAGTAGAAGATAGAGACAAAAGGAAAGAGATAAGAAGGAGTGTGCTCAGTGGATGGATTGAAGTACAAAGTAGATTGAGGATGAGAGAAAAAGCCTAGAGTGATCCAAAAAGGTATTTGGATACATTGTTTGTATGATCAAGTTTGAGTGTTTGGATACATTATTTCCCTAGGGGTTATCAATCCACACATTTTAGGCAATTAAGCTTATAAATAGAATAGGGAAGTACTTGCATCAATGAATCAAAAGGTACTAAAATTGAATACACAAATGCTTGCTAATAAATTTACTAAAAGTGATTAAATTAGTGAGAAAATAATTAATACTAGTGATAGAGGGTTGGGGTACACTTCATAAAATTTGAAAGGGGTCTATGAATAGGCAAGAACATAAATAATTAGGTTTGACTAGATGTAGGTAGGTGAAATTAGCTTGCAAATTTTGGTTTCCATAGTGACCATTGACAGTTGGGTTGACTGTTGGTGGTTAAGGTGACCAATTGGGTTGACTGTTGGTAGTTAAGGTGACCATCGATGGTCAAGGTGATCATCAATGGCTAAGGTGACGATCAGTAGTTGGACAAACCATCAATGATTAAGTCAATCATTGATAGTTACTATGTGAGGATCTGGGTTGGTAATTTAACTAATTGATGAGATCCAAAAGATGGATTTTGAGAGGTTGATAAGACCTAGGTTGATTGTGAAATAGAAATAAAGTAAATAAATACTAAGAAAAAAATACTTATCTTATAAAAAATTGATTGGGTGGATGGTTGAGGTAGTTAATTTATTGGTGGAATCTAGCTTGATTCTAATAGAGTAACGGTACCTAAAATCTTGGTGGAGAGGTGGTGGCAAATTGAAACTCTAATATGATTTGATAGATTACTAGATTACTAATAAAGATTGACCTGGAAAAAGAAATTCCTAGATACACAAGCTCTTGATAATAATTGTAGATGGATTTCACCTCCTAGCTCCTCTTTTCTTATAGGCATAAGCAAGAGGCCAAAGTGAAGGTTCAACTAGGTTGTCTGATTATAAACTATCCATGCAAAGGATTATAATAGGATTTAGAAAATTTATAATTATAAAATCAAAGTGGGTAGTTTGCATGCTCTTGGTTGGGGAGGTGTACCCTAACTATCGACTATCAAGGTGATCATCGGTGGTTAACCTGATTATTGGTAGTTGAGGGTAAAGGGTAAAAAAAGTAAAAGACTAGGTTAAGTCAGTTAATTTAAATTGACTATGGGTGAGATTGATTAGGGTTTAGAGGGTTAGATTGGTCTCAATAGGGTACCAAGGTATTCAAGGGCTACTTTGACATTCAAAATTATGGTATGTATATTTTTGGTGTTTATATTTTACCCCTTTTTGTTGTACAACCTATAATTAACCAACTACAAAATAAAAATTGATGTTGGTCAAAGGTTTATTAGTTGTCTCAAGTATGGGAAGAGGTGTTCCCCCTCAAACTAAGAGGAGATGAGGTAAAGTAGAATCAGGTGTGAGTTTGACATGGTTAGTGAAGGTGATGATGAGGGTAGACATCATTGGGTACCAAAGTGTGACAAAAGGTGCAATAGCTAAGATTACTCAAAGACAAGGTTGCCATGGTTGATAATAATAATAAAGGTTGGTTTTAAGGGACAAGTGAATAGTGTACCATGTAATTGTATGTAGGTGTGGTAGTTGGGTACACCTACTAGTCTCCTAGACAAGGTTAGTGTTTTTGTGGGTATCAGAGGTAGGAAGTGCTTTCATGAAAAAAACAAATAGGTCAAGTGTCACATGTATTTGAGGTAGGAAGTGCTCCCAAAAAGACAAAAGTGGTTTAGTCAAGTGAAAGTTGGTATAATTTCAAAAGTTCAACATGGAAATGTTGTCATTATGGTCAAGGGATGAGGAAAAAAGTGTCATAAAAATGCACACTAGTTGGGTTGAAATAGACCAATGGCAAGGTGATGAGGTGGACATGATAGGTGGAGAAGGGTAATATCCATGGGTGGGTTTGGGTTGGTTTTACTAAAAAGGGGGTTTATAAGGTCAATGTGACAAATGGGGCATCTTGACCATTGATGGTCAGGGTGCTCAAGGGTGATTTTTGATGGTCAGGGTACAAACCCTAAAAATTCACATGTTAAAAAGTGAAAAGTGAATCACTTTTAACCATTTGTTACTTGTGTTGTGGGTTGACTTTAAGTTCTAGATCTTGGCTTTTTAGCACTTTTTAGTGAGAGAGTTGACCAATATTTTATTTGATTTTGTAGTTGGTTATTGGTTGGAGGTGCATACTTGAGGTTATTTCCTAAGACTGAGATGTAGGGAGCATGTGGATGTGGGTGAGGATGAGTGGGTTTGCAGCTGACTCCACTGCGGAGGTCACAAAATGAGGTAAGAGATGCTCTTAGTTTTGGTAGATAGTTTTGATTTTATGCATTATATTGGGTGAGGTGGTCAGGCTGTGTGGAAATGATTATTTGGATTTACTATGCCCTAGGGAGGGGTTTTATTGATTTAGGGTAGATGGGTAGGTGAAATTAGGAATTGGTGGGTTGGATAGTTAAATTAGGTTGAGTAAAGGTATATGGTAGAAAATTTTATGGTTTTTCATGAATTTTAGGGTAGATTGAAGGTGGGAGAGGATTTGGGCATTTTGGACACAAAATGCCCACACTGACCATCGATGATCAGGGTTGATCGTCGATAATCACTACCCTTAGAGAAGAGGAGGCCTGACCTCTGACAATCATCATGAGTATAAGTGGTCAATTAAGGGTAAAATGGTTTTTGATAAGCATTTAATGGTTAAGGAAAATAGAATATTGGCTTTGGTAAGGCTTGCATCAAAGAAATAAATTTAGCAAGCATAAGGTAGATGGCCTAAGGGGAATAAGAGAATAGGTTAGGTGTTTGAAATGCTTGAAGGGGTTTTGGGTAGAGAAAATGCAAAGTGTTGGTTAGGCTAATGCAATTTTCAAGTAAGAATGACACATTAACAAATGTGCCAAGTGTAAGCTAGGATAGGATGGTTGAAAATGCTTAGGTTAGGGTAGGCATTAATTGGAGAAGGTAGTGAGGTACTTATTAGATATAGGTTTAATAGGATAAGGTAGGTATCAAAAATTTTGGTAGGTGAGGGTTGTAAGAGGGAAGGTGGTGTAGGTTGATAAAGATGTCAATTTGGAAAATGATCAATGCTAACATGTGCTAACTTTTGTTTTTGTAGGCATTGGAGCAGATCTAGATAAGGGATTTAAGTCTCTAGGATCTTTATAGATATTTAGTAGGGTATGACCCCAACTAATCGGGCTGATATAGATGAGGTGGGGTTGGGAGCTATGAGACACTACCAACATGTGCCTCGAGATGCATCTATAGTCATAATGCTCATTAAGAGATGGGATCCTGCTATGAACACATTCTGGCTTTTGACTAGTGAGATGACCATTATTCTTGAGGAAATGCATAAGATCACTTAACTTATACTATGTGGCAATATAATCTACCATATTGAGCATGAGGAGTGAGATGATCACATCAAGATCTTGTATGGAGACAAAAGTGATAAAGTTAGATGGTATGCTAGGGGATTAAAGTAGATGGCATTATATCAGAGGGATCTAGTTGAGAGGAGACTCATGACCATGCTTATGATTAATATGACATGTTTTGGGCTCCCTAACTCAAGTAGTAAGAGGTTTCCCTATTTTATACTGGGGGTACTAGCTAAGCTATTGCTAGGGTAGACTGTATTTGGTTGGGTGCTTATTTTGCTTATGCAAATCTATAGAGTGCTATGGCATCAATGTCGACCTAGTCTTGTATTATTGGGCCTATGAGAATATTTGAGTGTTAAGACTAGTGGGATTGCCATGGGCTAGCCACACATAGATTGACTTCCCCATTAGCTTCATGTGATAGAGGGGTGATTTTTATACATTAGGTGCATGAGGTGGAGATATGTGTACATCAACATTTTAACCTAGTGCACAAAGAGGTGGAGATGATTCTATTTGATAGGGTACATCAACATTTTAACCTAGTATAGGGTATCCTAGGGCCATTCCCTAGATATAAGAGAGAGGATTTAGAGATCCTATTACTAGTGCCATAGCCTATTCCTATAGTTCTAGATGGTGTGTATAAGGAACTACTAATTAGGGCTTATTGGAGATGATATAGGTGTGAGGTCAATTTCCATAGATCCAACTGACCATGATGGATAAATAGGGGTAGATTTGGTTATTGCACAAAGACAAATATAGGTACTACAAGGATAATTGGACACATTGTAGGGCCAAATTATCACATTATAGGGTTAGGTTGTGATCTTGTAGGATCAGCTTGCTACTAGCACAAGTGAAAGGCATCAAACCAAGACCTCTCTAGGCTTTGTGACTTAGGAGAGGGACTCTCTAAGGCAGAGAGGAGGAGGAGTAGTAGAAGGATAGGTAGCACCACCCAAATTTATCCCTAAAACATGATACCTAGCTAAAGTGGAGGAGTTATGGTACTATGAGGCTATTTTTTTGGCATAGTGTCTAAATGAGCTCTGATGCGGTGAGTATAGGGCTAGGTTAGCAGGTGGAGCTAGTTTAGTGACACCATGGCATTAGGTAGTGTCTATATATAGACAAATAGGGATAGATGGTGGATTGGTAGGTATAATAAGTGGACATACACTAAGATCTAGTGGTGCTTTAGGAGGCAGTGGTGCCCATAGGGCATATATATATATAGATATTTATATGACTTTTGTATATCATTTTGATTCTAGCCTATGAGTCAATGTGGTGAGATGTACATTTTTGAGTGAAATTCCTATCTATCTATATGCACATATTGTTATGTTATGGTTATTTAACTTACAAGTTTATATATATATATATATATATATATATATATATATATATATATTTGTGTGTGTCTGTGTGATATTTACTTATGCTCATGCTCATGGTGTATAATTTGACATTGATTTTTATTGTTTATGATGTGATGTTCACATTTGATCATGGATTATGCTTATGTTATGAATGTTTAGCTTAGGCATGAGATAGTTTTGATTTATGGTTATGCTTGTGACATGTTAAATCTTAAAGTGTATATACTGCACTAGTAGACTTTAGACATGTGGTGGAAAGTGGTTGATTGTGTAAACACTTATGGATGTTATTACTTTATGAAGCTCATTATGGTTATGGTTATTATTTGTTGTTAATTTGGAGGATAAAACATATGAGATACTTTAATTAACAACACTAAATGGGATACTTAAAGAATCTAATCGAAAGACAAACATCACAATGAAAATATCAATTAGTCATGATAGGGTAAGAAGAGCATTGACCAGGACTAAAACACAACCAAAGTTGGATTAGCTTAATGAACACAAGCCCTTTGAATGCTTTGCATGAGCATTCATTAGTTGGTTAGAAAGGTGTATTGACCACATAATGTCAAGTAAGCTCAAAAATACCTTACATATAGTATAAAGGGGAGATGGGTAAAATAGAAGCCTATTGCGAGACTAGCATGCCTCCACTACAAGTGTCTAAAAGACCAGGGTAAAAAAGTCTATGCCAAATTATGTAGACCGATCAATGTGGGAAATCTACTTGTAAAATTTGATTGTGGCTTCCACCTTATCTTGATTTTTGAGAGCCAATTATAGATTTCAAGATTATTTTGCTTTTATTTTGATTGTGATAAAGGGTCTTTTACTAATTGGTATAAATGGGAATCTGATTGATGTAGGAAGCTTCTAAGAAATTCCTATGCTTTTGAAAAATGCTTATTTAGCCATCCTTCGAGGGAGTGGTCTAAGTTTATGTGATTTGTTTAATGTTTTTGATAGCTATCCTTTAAGGGAGTAGTACACCTTATGTTTTGGCAATTTCAAATAGATTTTCAACAATTGTCTTTTAAGGGAGAAGTCTATAAATGCTAGGAATGACCCATGATTGCTAGTGATAGGATTTTTTTTTAAATTTTTATTTGATTTTTCTTGACATAGACTTGCTTAGACCAGCTTAGTGGTTTATGTTTATGAAGGAAAAACTAAAATCATAAGAAGGTTGATTAGGTGTGAAGAGGTCTAGGTGACAATGATCATGGGAATCCATCCTATAAAGGTGTAAAAAGTACCATGAGAACTATGCCATGGGTAGAGCTATAATACCCATTGTTTAAGATAAGGATATGATGGTGATAGCTAATCACATGTTTTAGTTCTAATTGGTTGCCCCTAAAATAGGGAGATGGAATGTGGGCGGATAGTAAGGGATGAGCTTAAGTTAGACAAAAGGTGAATGCAACCCATCTTTACCAAAAAATGGATGCCAATGCAAAGTATTGAGGGGCTCAAGTTCTATGTGGCCTTCGAGAGAAGACAACTGGTAAGCTCCTAATCCATACCTATGGGTTATGATATAAGGTACAAGCCAATTGAAAGTAAACTTGTCCTACTTACTTTTCTCCATATTAGTGACATGTTGGTTTTCTTTTAGAATGAGCTCTTTGATATTGAATTCTCACACTTTAAGGTGCTTGTTGTATGCACACTTTATGTGCTCTTGATAGACATGAATATTAGTAAGGACTTCTAAACTATGGTCATCGAGTAACTCAAGTTGGGCTAAATGGTGTTAATGATAATCATCCTCATAAATGAGCTCTTATAAAGATATGCAAAGAAAGGGGATTTAGAATTCAAGAGGCAATATGGCCTCTGATCTAAACACAAGACAAAATGGGGTAGTACTTGTAGGGGTTATAATGATAGTGAGATATGCCCACAAGACAAAGAGAATGTGAAAATACCAATCATAACCAGATGTGTTGACCATTTTAGTTAGGATGTTATTAAGAATTTTGTTCGAGGCTTCTACTTATTCATTAGCTTGAGGGTGATAGGGCGAGGCAAAACTTAACTTAATGTTGAATGCATCAAATAAACCTTAGACCTACATGTTATTAAAGGATTTACCATTTTTAGTGATAATATTATGAGGAACACTGAAGCAATAGATGATGTGATGGTTGATAAAATAGATAATATTTTCTACTATGGTCGAGACTAGAGGGATTGCCTCTACCCACTTGGTAAAATATTTAGTCATGATAATGATCGAATGACACTGCTGCAAGGAATGGGGGTTAATTTCACTGATAAGGTCTAGATCCCATTATGAGAAAGGATAGAAATTAATAGAAACATGAAGGCTATGGCTAGGTGCATGATTTAAATTAGTGTGTTGTTGATACTTAACACACTTTTTCACATAATCATAATAATCTTGGTTAAGGATAGGCTAATAATAGATGAGATAGAGGATGCACTTTACTGTAGTGAGGCCACTAAAGTGACCCCCGTAGATACCATAGTACATTTCCTTGATAGCGTAAGGTAACATAAGAGGAGGCCATCAAAATTATGTTTATAAAGAATTCCTCCCATAATGGTATAGCTAGAGGTACTCTGGATAAACACTCTTCGATCATTCTTAGAGAGGATAGAAGGAACTATTCTAAG
Organism: Torreya grandis; assembly: GCA_037957365.1. Classification (NCBI taxonomy): domain Eukaryota; kingdom Viridiplantae; phylum Streptophyta; class Pinopsida; order Cupressales; family Taxaceae; genus Torreya; species Torreya grandis. The sequence continues at coordinate 373,046 of JARHVA010004275.1, forward strand.
GTTAAGATAGTTGAACGTTTGATAATACCAAAGGTTAGGTTGGGTCTCCTCCACACTAAAAATAGTGGGAGAATCTAGTTTAACATATGATGGTTGGGTAAGTCTATAAAGAACAATAGACATCTTAGAGTTTGAGGGTGCAGATGGTATTTGAGAGGCAAGGGAAGCCATGGTGTTGATTGGATGCAACAGTGTTCAAATGATGCTAAGAGTTAATCAACTAGTTTCTTGTACTACTAAAAAACATCATTCTTACATTGGTAAAAGCCATTGATTTGATTGACCACAAGTTGGGAGTCACCAAATATATTGATTGTTTTGACTCATAGGGATAAGGTAGTTTGAAATCCTATTAAGGGGTTTATACTCAGCCATATTATTGGTACATTCAAAATAAATCTTAAAGGACAAAGGGAGAGGTTCACTATCAAAGGGGATAAGGATGATACCAACTCCCCCACCATGTTGACATTTTGATCTATCAAATAACATGGTGACCTGATAAGTGAAATCCACTTGAGAGAGGGTTATGATAGACTCATCAAGAAACTCAAGAGGAGGGGGTTGGTTTTCTATTAAAGGTGCCTCAGCCAATTGGTCAGCAATGACTTGCCCCTTAATTGACTTCTGCTAGAGGAACTCAAGGTCAAACTCTACTAGGAGCATGAATCACTTGGCCATAGCTAGTTTAGGTATTGCTTGGAGTACATGTATTTGAGGGGGTTAGTATTGGTTATGACATAGGTTTTATGGTTAATAAGGTAGTGGTGAAGCTTGGTAGCCATGAAGACTAAAGCTAAGAAAAGCTTCTTAGTATAGGTTTACTGAGTCTCATATTCTACTAGTGTACTACTAATGTAATATACAACTTGATCTCTATGTTGTTCATCTTGGTGAGCCAACATTACCCCTAGGGAATGGTCAATGGAAGAGATATAAAAGTAGAAAGGTTGGTCATCCTTGGAAGGGGTGAGGATAGGTGGTGACAAAAGGTACTCTTTAAGTGAATCAAAGGCCTTTTGGTAGTCACTATTCCACTTGAAAGACACATCCTTATTCAAAAGGTGGTGGAAGGGTTGGCATTGATCTGAAAGCTGGGAAATAAAATGATGAATGGATTGCAATTTCCCTTGCAAGATATAAAATTGCTTAAGGTTTGTTGGAGGAAGCATGTCGAGGATGGATTTGACTTTAATGGGATTAACTTCAATTCCATGAAGGGAAATAATAAATCCAAGAAGCTTTCCCGATAAGACCCCAAAAATGCACTTCTTAGGGTTAAGGTAGACATGGTAATGGATAAGTCACTCAAAAATGATCTTAAGAATGACTATCATTTTAGATTTTGGATTTTTTGAGAATATTGCACACATAGTCCTCTATAATATTATGGATAAGGTCACAAAAATTATAGGTCATGGCATATTGGTAGGTTACACTAGTGTTCTTTAACCTGAAATACATGAATCTATAGCAAAAGGTTCCCTACGGGGTAGTAAAGGTAGTTTTCTATTGATCTTTAGGTGAAATCAGGATCTGATTATGACCTAAGAATCCATCCATAAGAGATAACATCTCATGGTCAGCTATGAGATTAATAGTCTACTCAATGCTAGGTAGAGGGAAGTCATCTTTAGGGAAGGTGAGGTTGAGGTCATGAAAGTCCACATAAAAATGTAGTCCCTCTGTGACTTTGGTGATAGGTATGATATTCAAAACCCATTGGGGGTAGTCAATGTGTTGAATAAAGTTGATAGATAAAAGATGTTGAAGCTCTTCTTTAATGAGGAGGGCTATGTGAGGATGCATGTGTCAAAGCTTCTATTTGATAGGTTTGGCATCATAGTGAGTGACTATGTTATGGGTAGTAATGGTGGGGTAAATTCTAGGCATATCACTATAAGACCAAGCAAAGGCTATGTTACAGTCTTGGAGGAAGGATGGGAAGTCCCAAAGTTCCTTGATATTTAATGATTGGTCAAGTTTGACAATGTGAGGGTTATTTAGAGTACCCAAGTTGGTATCCATGGTGGATTTGTTCAACATGGTTGAAGACTCAGGAGGAAGGGATTTGTTTATTGAAGAATATGGGACACAAAGATAAGTGAGAATAAAATCATCATCTTGAAACTAAACAATGTTAATGGTAGGATAGTCTTTTCCTATCATCTCAAGATGGGTCAAAGGGATGTTGATAGTCACCCCCTCCTTATGATAAGTTAGGGGTCCAAGGTTGATCATGTTGATGAAAAAAATTTAGGTGGATGATGTCATCATCCTCACATGTAGGTAGGGGAGAGGTTGATGAGGAGGGGGTATCTTCCTCAATAATGGTGGTGGTAGGTGTTTTGGGTTTGTTTTTGTTGGGTAGGATGAAACTGAGGCCATAATTCTTGTGAGGTTTCCTAGTTTCAATTGAGACAAACTCATTCAAGCCATTTTCATATCACTTAAGACTAAAGCCTTTCCAAACACATTGATGGAGGTATGCCTTGGAAAAGCTCAATTTGTCTAGGTAGGATAAACTGGTGGTAAATGGCCTAGGGGAGAGAGGTGGTGGAAGTACCAAAGAGTTTTTCAAGTCCCCCATAGATAAAGTGGCCCTGATGGTTGGGAGGTACAAAAGGAATGATATTTTTGACATTAGGGTCATATCTTGGTTGGTTGGTAAATTTACCATACTCATGAGGAGTAGGGAAAGCATCAAGATCCAAAAGGTGATACTCCCCTAGCGAAAGGTGATGTAACATTGATTCCAAAGGGTCAATGGTGGGGATTTGGTCTAAAGGGATGGAGGAACTAGTTGATGACTCATTGGTAGAAGGGGAAATGGTATCCACTTTGGCGGTTGAAGATTTGGTTTCAACTATTGAGGGTGTGTTGGATGGGGGTATGAGGACATCATTAGGGAGATAGATCATGTTTCATGTTGATAAAAGACTTGGGTCAGATTGGATGGTGATGACATGGCCTTCATGCTCAAACTTAATGTAATGGTGGAGGGTAGAGAAAATTGAACCCATAGAGCAAATCCAAGGTCATTCTAACAAGATGTTGTATTAGAATTCACCTTCTACAACATAGAAAAGTTTAAGGAGCATGCAGGGTCCTACACAGATATGAAAGATGATAGTTTCCAAGGTAGTGACCATGTTATCATTGAAGGAATAAAGGATGGCCAAGGATTTAGACATAACATTATTCAAAAATTTGATTTGGTTATAGGTGTGAGAGGAGATGATGTTTATGCTAGATCCCCCATCAATCATGACCTATTTGATGCAGGTTTGGTTAATGTAGATAGTGATAAAAAGAGGAGGATCTGGGTCCTCAAGATGGATGGAGAGAATTTATGAATCCTTGAAGGTAAAAAGGTTAGAAATATTAAGAGCACCAACAAAGGTAGTTAGAGGTTGGGGGTCCTCAAGTTGCATCTCAGTGGATTACAAAGCCTCTATTAGCACTTGAAAGTGGTGGGGAGAGGTAAAGATTAACTCATATAATCTCATCTTCATTGGGGTCTAATGAAGTTTCTTGAGGATGACTCTCTTAATGGATTCTAAGGGGTTAGATTAGGATGCACCTAATATAAACACCTTGTGTTTGGTATAATATGGAGATACTTGGGTGTAGGTTGGTTGGGATTTTGAGGAGGGGTATATCCAAGGAATGGACACCTTTCCCTTCCCCTTATACTTTTATTGTGCTCTTGTGACTGCATTGATAGTATGGATAAAAGGAGAGGTTGAGATGGAGGATTGATTAGATTCATCTTCACTCTGAGGTGAGCATGGAGGAGTGGGTCAGTGTTGGGTAAGTATGGTTGGTGTTTGGATTAGCATGGGGCTCATAGGAGGTTCATATATTAATAGATCATCCTCATCATAAATTCTATGGATGATGGTTTGGAGAGATATGTAGTTCTCCATATCATGGTCAGGTGTCCTATGATAAGAACACATGTGGTGGTCATTGTACTAGATGGGTTTATAAGCTAGAGGGTTAAAGGGTCTAATGGTAGGTAGGGTTAAACAAGAGGTTTGTAATAACCTATGGAAAATGTTTGAATAGGATTGAATCAAAGATGGTAAAGGTTTAATGGTCTTTATTTTTGTGGTTGAAATAAGAGGTTGCTTGGAAATAAGTTTGGTGGTATTTTTTTTGGGTAGGGTGGCAAATTTGGTCAATGACTTCAGTTTAGGTAAGGAGGTTGATGAGATAGAGGTGGAAGATTGTAAGGTAGGTAGCTTAGTTATAGCTAGTATGGTAAAAATAGGAACATCAGAGAGTAACTACAAAGGTGTAACCAAGATAGGTGGTGGGGTTTGGTAGAGGCAATTGGCTTCCTACTCAAGGTAGAGGGTTGAGGCCTTAGAATGGAGGGCAAGGTTAAGGGAGGAAAAATTCAATCCTTATATACTTTAAGTGGTTTCAACTCTTTGGTTTATTTGATCTAACATTTAGTTGGTGGGCTTAAAGGAGTTAGGTCCACTTTCATAGATGGGTGACTAAGGCTCAGTGTAGGGAGGATACTAAGGTTCTTAGTAGATCTGGTTGGGCTGATAGGAGAGGGTTTGACTACTTGAGTCATGGTTGGCTTAAGTGGTTGAGGGTTATTTAGTGTGGTGGAGGTTTTAGTTGGTTGGTTAGAGGGTTTGGTTGTTTGGATAGATATGGTAAGAGTATGGTCAGTAGAAGTGGTTGGTTGGTCTGATTGAGAAAGGGTTGAAGGTTTTGATTGGGTAATATAAGGGAGGCCTAATTGCTACCAAAAGGTTTCTTAATACATGTCAAGATTAGAAATAAATTCCAATTTTTTCACTAGCCTAAAGAAATTTTTATAGGTTGGTTTGATTCCTTAAATAGTGTACCTAAAAAATAGGCCCTTAGGTAGAGACACACAATGGTAACCTCATCCTCCTCAATCAAAAGATGTGGGGTTGAGATAGGTGGTTCCTCTATGGGAGGAGTAGACATAGGTGGGATGATAGGGGTTTCCTTGGGAATGATCTCTGAAGGGAGAATGCTTTACTTGGTAGCTAAAGGTGAAGATAGGCTAGCGATGGTTGGTTGTTCTAAGATATCAACTAAAAGGGTGGATAGTGGCTCCACTACCTCAATAAGTGGAGGGGGGAAAATAGTGTTTCCTTAATTTGGGTATCTAAAAGAAGGGAAGGTAACTCTAATACCTCAATAAGTAGGGTGGGTGAGAGATGAATAGGTTGGTCAATAGGCTCTTTAACAACAAGTGTGTCAAAAACCATGTTAACTATGTGGTTATCATGAGAGCACTCGATGTTGTTGCTCTCATTGTTGGTAGGAGCATGGTTTGGGAAAGGTTGCCTAGATATATCAAGGGCTTGGTTTGATGGTGCATTAGGGTTGTCTAATGTAAGCTTCCCCTTGTCAATGAGGGATTGTATAAGGATCTTGAAGGTGTTTCACCTACTGAAATCATGTCCTATCACTCGATGGAAGGCACACATATCATTCTTGTTATACCAACTGGGCACAGGATGAGAAGAGTCAAATTTTTGGGATGGATTGATAGGAGGAAGTTGAATGATATTAGATTTCAATAACTTCTCCAAGATGGAAGCATTATATTCTCCAAGTGGAGTGAATTAGTTTTGGTTGTTTTGGGTTTCATTCCTTGGGTTTTTATTTGAAGAAATAGAGGAATTGGATTGGTTAACATAAGGTGGAGGAGCAGCTTTTAGGACAACTATATTTGTGGTTCCCTTGATTTTGGTGTTGGTATTGGGTTAATTGTTGACTTGGAGGAAGAAGCCTCATTAGTTTTATAGGTTGAGTTCTTTTTTTTGAGCTTTAACTTTCCTTCATCAATGGCTTGATTCTCTAACTTATGTACCATGGTAAAATCTTCATCGAATATTTGGAAGCTTTGGACACATAGTGTGGAGGAGATATGCTTGGCACATGCCTGATCAAAGAGCTCTATGAGTTTAGGTTGAGGAAAGGAAAAGGAAATTTAGTTAATAAGACTCCTCTAATGAGCCAAAAAATAAACAATGGATTTGTCCTCAAATTATCAAATAGAGTAGAGGTTGGTGATAGAAAATTTCTTGGAGATATTGATCAAAAAGTGGTCTAAGAAGGTTTGAGCCAGTTGGGTGAAAGAGAAAATGGAGTGATTAGGTATGGCACTATACCAATCCAATGTCAGACTGACTAGAGACATGGGGAAGGTACGAAGGAGAATGGCATCTCATAGGTGATGAGATAACAAGCATGTCTAAATTCCCTAAGGTGTTATTGGGGATCTTCTTTATGTTGAAATTTAGAGAACTTGGGAAGTTCCCATTGGGGAGGATATGGTCTGATAGGTACAGATGGATGGATGGGCTCATTGCATATTTGGTCATATGATAAGATGTTGTGAGAACCTAAAACAGATGAATCCAAGGTGGTCATCTTGTCTATAAGCATATTCATCAGGTCATCTTGTGGTTATACACCTTAAAGGTTATAAGATGCATACTACTATGGTGGTTGGGAGGCATGCTAGTAGTGGGTAGAAGGTTGGGAGGATACCATATATGGGTAAGTAGATGTTAAAGGTTGGGTGGAGGATATATAAGGGTAGGTAGAGGTAGTTAGTTGGGTAGTGGGTACATGCCCTTGTAGATTAGGGATGTAACCAAAGGTTGGTGCAAGGGGTGCTTGTTGGATAAGAGTAGTAGTTGGGTTGGTGACCAATGGAAGGGTGGTGACCCTTTTGATAATTGGTGGTAGGGTAGAAGGTATAAATACCACAAGGTTTTGAAGTGGAGCAGTGTTTTATGGGTTGGGGGTAGCTAAGGGAATGTTGGTAGTGCTAGAGGTAGACACTCCTATCATGGAGGAGTGGTTGGTAGGAGTAGAAGGTATAAGGGTAGTTGTAGTTTGGGTTGGTTGGTTTTCAATGGTAGTCTTAAAGGGGTTGTTGGTTGATGAGGAAGATTGGGTAGTTAACAGTTGGGTAGTAACCATGGTAATAGAGGTACCCCTTATGAGATGAGGAGGCATGCCATAAGGTGGATCTATAGATGGATCCAAAGCCAGAATATGGTAAGATGTGGTTGTAAGATAATGTTTCAAGGATACAATATTGTTGTCCAAGAAGGAAGCAAAATATTCATCTCCTTAAGGAACCTCCTGAGGGAAGGTAGGAATTCTTGAGGGGTGAGGAGAGTCTATGGGTTTAGAAATGTAGTCCATTGATGAAGAGGTAGAAGAGATAGGTTGGTTTGGTGATGGATTTTGCTTTGTAATGTCTCTTCACTACTAGAGAGTGAGAACCATGTGAGATAAGGGAGATAGAAAGCATAAGTAACCTTACTACTCAAATAAAGAGAAGACAATAAAAAATCAAATAAATCAAATCACATTCTAAAATATGAATTAAACCCTAGAGTTTTAATTAATCTCACTTTTGGATTATGCCTTAAGAAGATGTGTGACTGAAATTGGTTTGTAGATTGGGTACTAAAAATGAAGTCTAAGGTTGGTTTCAGGTTATGTTTAGGCACTCAAAAATAATCTATATTGGAATCAATATGTGGCTTGGTTTTGGGGCCTACCCACTCACTTCACACATCGTAATGATAAGGGCATTGGGTGCTTAGCCAATAAATATTGATATCCAAATATTATACTCAACTAGAGAGATGAGTTGGTCCTCCCCTTAGTAATGACCTCCAATTAGGATCGTTAGGAAAGGGTAAAGTTACCATTAGGTGATGAAATCCTAGTCAGGCCTTGTCTCAAGTACATTTGGTGTTTAATTGATGAAAGTGTTCTGGTTAGGTGTGTGTAACAAAGAGTGAAGCTATAATAGATTACTTTTCCTTTAAGTTAAGCTATGTGAAATAAACTTTCAAGTAATCAATTTATGAACTTAGTTTTAAGCCAAAATGAAACTTATGATTTTGTTAATGAACATATAACAGAGAGAGAATGCATGCAAACAAGAACCAAAGTAGAGACACAAGGGTCCCATCAGGTGTGCCAAAATATTTCAATGAATTTTTGCTTAATTTCTAAAGAAAGGGAGAAAATAAACTTGATAAAGTTATGGTTAAAAAACCTAATTAATTATATACACGTTGAAATCAAAATATTATGAAGAGTTCCTCTTTAGCTTGGGAGGATGACCTGTAGATAAGAAAGCACAAAAGTAAACTTGTTTATTGGATAGATAGTTGAGTGGATTGCCTAGCGATAGCTAGATCCCAAAAGTGAGATCCTCCTTAGGGGATGTCAATCCACACATTTTAGGCAGTTAAGCTTATAAACATAATAGGGAAGTACTTGCATTAATAAATCAAAAGGTACTAAAATTGAATACAAGAATGTTTGCTAAGAAATTTGCTAGAAGTGACTAAATTAGTGACAAACTGATTAATATTGGTGATAGAGGGTTGGGGTATGCTTCAAAAAATTTCAAAGGGGTCTATGAATAGGAAAGAACATAGAGAATTAGGTTTGATTAGGTGTAGGTAGGTGAATCAACTTGTTGGTTTTGGTTCCCATAGTGACCATCAATGGTTGGGTTGACCGTCAGTGATTAAGGTGACCATCAGTGGTCAAGGTGATCATCGAGGGTTGGATAGACCATCAATGATTGACTCAACCATTAATGGTTACTATGTGAGGATCTAGGTTGGTGATTTGGTTGATTGATGAGATTTAGAAGATGGATTTTAAGAGGTGGATAAGAGTTGGGTTGATTGTAAAATGGAAATAAAGTAAATGAATACTAAGAAACAAGTACTTATCTTATCAAAAATTGATTGGGTAGATGGCTGAGGTAGTTGATCTATTGGTGGAATCTAGCTTGATTTATATAGAGTAATGGTACCTAAAAGCTTGATGAAGAGGCAAGGAAAATTGACTCTCTGATATGATTTGCTGGATTGATGGATTGCTGATAGTGATTGACTTACAAAAACAAACTCCTAGATATACAAGCTCTTGATAGTAATTGTAGATGGATTTTACCTCCTAGCTGCTCTCTTCTTATAGTCATAAGCAAGAGGTCAAAATGAAGGTTCAATTAGGTTTTCTAATTATAAATTATCCATGTAAAGGTTCGTAACAAGATTTAGACAAGTTATAATTAGAAAAACAAAGTGGGTAGTTTGCATTCTCTTAGTTGGGGAGTGCACCCTGACCATCGATGGTTAGGGTGACCATCGGTGATTAACTTGAATGTCGACGATTGAGGGTAAAGGGTAAAAAGAGTTAAAATACTAGGTTAAGTTAGTTAAGTTAAACTAACTATGGGTGATCTTGTTTAGGGTTTAGAGGGTTAGATTGGTCCTGAGAGTGTCCCAAGGTGGTTAAGGGCTACTTTGACATTCAAAATTATGGTGTGCAAATTTCTAGTGTCTATAGTGTGTTATGAATTAAAATAGAGGTGTTATACATTATTTCTCCAATCACATTTAAATGCAATCATAGTTCTAGAGTTGTTGATTTCATAAGGTGTTGTGTAGGTGCTCAACATATAGAACAAGTGGGTGCTTGTTCATATTTAGGGGTGGGTGCTCCTTGTGAAGCGGGTGATTCACTAAAAGGTCTCATGTTTATGATCATATTATAGGACAAGTAGTCCATGTGTTTCTGGGCTTAAGAGTGGGTTTTATTCTCCAAGAGGGTTTCCCACGTAAATCTTGTGTTATGTGTGTGATCTTGTATCATATTTCTTATTCATTTTTATGAACATCCTGATTGCTTTATGAATTATTATGTTCATTGATTAAGAGTTTGAAATGATTACAATTAAATTTGAAATATCTTTCATCAGTGATTTAACCCCACTTCTTAGTGATTATACCTCTAATAATTGGTATCAGAGTAGGAACTTCATTACAAGTTTAACCACTTAAAGGTGATCTAAGGTACAATATGACAAGTCAATAGAAGTAGGATTTCTCTATAAAGCAAGCACCATTATTTAATGGGTCAAATTATTATTTCTGGAGTGCAAGGATGAGGACATACATCCTGTCTCTAGGGTTTGATACTTGGCAATCTATTGTAGATGGTTAAACTACACCAACTACTCCTCTAACTAGTGCTGCTAACAAGAAGTTGAGTGAGAATATTTATAAAGCTATGAATGCTATCATTGATTGTCTATCTAAGGTTGAGTTTATTAAAGTGATCCATTACAAGTCTTCTAAGGATATTTGGGAAAAATTATAGATTATCTATGAAGGAGACTCAAAGGTAAAACTAGCTAAATTATAGACCTATCAAAAGCAATTTGAAGGTCTCAAAATGAAAGAAGAAGATATTGTGGCATCCTATATTCTAAGGGTTGATGAGGTAGTAAACATGATCAAAGGTCATGGAGAGGTGATTGATGAAGCTAATATAGTACATAAGGTATTGAGTACTCTTACACTCAAGTTTGAATCAAAAGTTTCTACTATAGAAGAACACCATGATCTCACTCAATTGAAGATGAATGAACTACATGACATCCTTACTACCTATGAGATGAGAGTTGATGAGGATAGACCTAAGAAAGAAAAAACCTTCAAGGTGATCAAGGAAGCTAAGAGGAAAAAGTTAAGTCTTGAAGATTTTGATCTTAATGAATATCAACTTGAAGCCATGATTGTAAGAAGATTGAATTTAAGATCAGGTAAGTATGAAATAAAACTTCCTTTTTAATGTTTTTCATGTGGTAAAGTTGGTCATTTTGCATCTAAATGTCTAGAAAAGTTTAAACTCAAAGAATCTTATAAGGAATCTCATAGGATGAACATAAGAAATTTGAGGGTCCTAACAAGTACAAAAAGTTATTCAGTAAGAAAAATGGAAAGAATAAATCATACAAAGGTAGTAAGAGCCTTTACCATGAAGAAGATAGTAAGTCATCTACAGAAGAAGAAGTAAACACATCTGATAGTGATGGTTATTTTCATAATGAGGACAAGGATATATTATTCATGGATTTTAGTGATGATGAAGGTGAATGTTATTTAAGTAGAGATTTATTTGGTAGAGATAGCTTAGAGGAAAATGATGAGAAAATTACTCTTGAAGATAAATATCTAGATACTGTGGAAGAAATGAAGATACTATAAAGAAATAATAGAAAACAAGACTTCTTGATTAAATCCTATGAGGAACAAGTTGGAATTTTTAAAGGAAGGATGAATAATGAAGTCAAGGAGCATGATGAGATTACACAATAGTTTAAAACTCAAGTTTGTACTCTTAATGAAGAAGTAAAGATTAAAGATGAAGAGTTTATCACGCATCAATGAAAGATAGAGTCTTTACAGATGAAACTAAATTAAGCTATGATAAAAGATACAGCTGATGATTTAGATAAGAAGGATGAATTTTTGAATTATATTGAATATCTGAGTATTGATAAGAATAATAACAAGAAGATAATGTCATAAATCATGGAATATGAAGAGAAATTTAGTATGTTTGAAGCAAGAATGGATGCTAACACTAGGGAACATGAAGATACCATCAAACATCTCAATAGTCAATCAAAAACTATGTCTACAATCCTAAAAGCCAAAGAAGATGAGTTATTAAGGTACGTGATTGAAATTGAGTCATTAAAAGTTTATTTAGACAAGACATATTATAAATTGAAGTCATTTGTGAAGGATGAAAATAACTCAAATGATCTTGACAATAGTCAAAAACATGCTAGTGATAGATCTGGTCTTGGATATAAAGAATAACAAGAGCATGTAACTCAAGACAAGATAAAGGCATTGAAGATCAATCATTAGTCAAGATATGAAGGTGTTTACATAATGAAGACAAATCAGATCAAACAATCAAATGCTATAAGGTATGTAAATTTAAATGGTCATTGTTAATATTACAATCAATTTGTTCATAGGTCAAAAGATTGTAAAATATTCTCAAGGAATGAATTTTCATGGAATTATGAGCAAGAAAATGACAATATTGAAGAACATCATCACTCAAAATAGTCAATAGATTCAAAAAGAAATAATGACATCTTTTACTACAAATGTCAAGGATTTGGTCATTACAAAGTTTTTTAATATTTTCATCAGGAGACCAAATGATCAGGTACATGAATGAATTCATGCAACTATAATAAATCATCATATGTTTCAATCATAATGTATGTAAAATCCAGGAAACATAATTTTTTTCAAATGTCATGAGAGAGGTCACATAGCAAGGTTATACAAAAATGATCAATATTCTACTTCAAAAATTATCAATCCTATTATGAAGAGGAGTCATAGTGAATGGAAGCCTAAATAGGTAAATGAAAAATAGGCTCAGAGTGGATTGTTTTCCATGATAGAATAGGGAACAAGTTCAAGTATCAAGGAACAAGCCTTATCTACCCAAATAGACAAGGAAATCAAGCGGGATCCTGAGTTAAAAGAAAAAAATAAGGTTGAAAACTCATTCAAAGTCAATTTGAAGATGAGGAAGGACTGCAAGTCAAGTAAGAGCATAGAGATATGGGAGTCTCATGAGTTTTAGGATCTTTATCCCCTATATGACAAGAGGGTGTCTATACCTATGCTTTTTAGGATATATTTTTCACATGTGGAAGTAAGTATGTGTGTTCCAAATAATGATAAAAATACTAATCAGTATACAGGTATGTTCTCTTCAATTTGATAATATGCAAGATGTGTTTGGATAAGGGGGAGCTAACTCAGTTATCTTGAGTGGCTTGAAGAAGATGTGTTTAATGTTAGGGGGATCTTTTAAAGCTCTATGAGTAGTTTTTTAGGTCTAAGGATCAAAGAAATCTAAGTTTAGATTGGTGCATATCAAAGGGGGAATAATTTTTTCATATGCTTCAAATTATGTATCTTGAGCAACTTAAATAGCATTTGAATGCATACATGATGTTGAAGAATTATTGTTGGCATGTTGAGGAAGAGACCCTTTATCATTAATGTCAAAAGGGGAAAAAGATCATAATGAAGGAGTTCAAATGAGTAAGAAGTCATTATGAGGGTGTTTTTCCATCAATGACAAAGGGGGAGATTATTGATCATGGTCATTGATGTTTGGTTGTCATTGATGACAAAGAGAGCATGTGGTACTAGTGCATTAATGAAAAAGTGATCAGATTGATGGTTTAGAGAGTGGTTGAATTGCTAAGACAATTAATGGATGATATTGATGATATGGAGATATTGAAAAGGACCTGTGGGATGTTATGAGTCCTTAGAGTGCTTATGTAAGTGAACAAAATTCATCAAAATTGTCATGTGAATATCTAAGCTTAAGTAGTCATATTGCTAGATAATGCTAAGTAAGTAGTTTGATGATGTCATATTTTATATGTGCAAAAATTTTAGGAGTAATTTGATACATGAATGGATTCCCTTATGAAAGGTGATCATGTGGTCCAAATTTTAGGTGATGAGGTTGAGCATAGTGAAAGTTATTAAGGTGTAAAGTTGTCCTTCCAGATAGAATTTACTAAGTTCCCATACTTAGCCAAATTTATGATATCAAAGATCTATGACGAGCATTCAATCGGATCAAGGATCTAATAGTGAGTGTTTAATTTGAATAGATAAGGGTCTAATGGATCCTATGGCCTTATCAGATACATATTAATGGTGTGTGTGAAGTTAATTTATCAAAGGTTCTTAAGATTACATGTGCTAGTGACATGTGTCTCAATCTAGATGATTTAATAGAATATCAATGGCATGCAAGTGTTCATATATATGGAGATAAATGGAGTGTATTGAGTCAGATAGTCAATATGCATAGAAGGCATGTAGATCTATCAAGTGGCATGATCATGGAAGTGAGAATCTAAGATCAACAGTGAGCGATTACAAGTTAAAGTTAGGAGACTTTTGAGGAGATTGATGATGCATATTTATTCAAAGTTTCCATGGAGCATGAGATGATGTCAAAGTGTCTGATGTTTTTATTTACATAGTGACAATTGGAATTTAAATATTAAAATTTATGAAATAAAACTAGTGAGGGATTTTGATTTATATCTTGAGCATATGGCAGAATTTATTGATGGAGTAAAAATAAAAATTGAAGAGGACTTCAAGGCAACTCCAACAAAGTTTATTATAAGATTTGAATGTTTGTAAAGCTATAGATATTGATCTTTAAAGTTAATTTTTCATTCATTCATGGTGTTTCTATGTACATAATATTGTTTAAGTAATTTGTGTTTTACCATAAGAGTGTTTGGTAGGAGTATTAATTTGAAGATGTCTTAGAGGTCATATGGAATGAACCCATGTATTTGAAAGTGATATTGTGTTCTTTTTTTTCTTGATGAAGTGATAAAAGGGTAATAGGTCTCCATGAGACCTATAAGGGCTTCTAAGGCCTAATTAAAAGGATTAGTTGCTAAAGTGTGACCCATAGATGCTATGGTCAACTTGTGATAATGAATTTAAGATATGTCTTAGCATGATAGATGTATTAAGGGTTAAGGCAAGTCTTTTTGTCAACCTAGAATTTTATATTCATGAAGACTCTATAAAACGTGAAGGATAAGGTAACGGTTTCTAGACTTGATGTGAATGTGTTGAGAGAGAAAAAGATAGAGACAAAATGAAAGAGATTAGAGGGAGTGTACTCAGTGGATGGACTGAAGTAAAATGAAAATTGTGGATGAGCGAAGAATCCTAAAGTGATCTAAAAAGGTGTTTGGGTGTATTTCTTGTATGATCAAGTTTGAGTGTGTGTGATGAGTTAAAAGAGAGGTGTTATACATTATTTATCCAATTAGATTGAAATGCAATCAGAGCTATGGAGTTATTGATTTCATAAGGTGTTGTGTGGGTGCTCAACATCTAGAAAAAGTGGGTGCTTGTTCATACTTAGGGGTGGCTGATCCTTATGAATTGGGTGCTTTACTAAAAGGTGTCATGTTTGTGATCATATTATAGGACAAGTAGTTCTTGTTCTTGTAGGCTTGAGAGTGGGTTTTATTCCCCAAGAGAGTTTCCCACATAAATATTATGTTATGTGTGTGATCTTGCATCATATTTCTTATTCATTATTATGAAAATCATGTATTATTTATTAATGCTTATGGTCATTGATTAAGAGTTTAAAAGGATTACAATTTAAGTTTGAAATATCTTGCATCACTAGTTCACCCCCCTTCTTAGTGATTGTACCTTTAATAATCCTTCTTTTTGTGGATGGGGGTGCTTAAGGTTGAGATTTGGCCCTCCTTACCTTCTACACTAGATTTTAGAAATAGGGCCCAAAGGATCTCTTTAATCTCCCTTTGTATTGTTCTTATCTCCATAGATGTGCTCCTTAGGCTCAATTTAATTGAATGCAATCTAGTTTTGGGAGAATTGACTTCATGCTGGGTAGATTTATTTAGGACGGGGTCCTACTATGAGCCCTCTTAAGGAATAGAGATGGTTTGGATTTGGACCTCAGGGGAACCTAGGTTTGAGAGTATGACCATAGGATCCTCCTTCTTTGGAGACTTAGTCAAATCAACATTTAGCTATTTTGAATCCTTAGGTACCAATATTATTGTTTTCTTGGGCTTGCCAACTTTAACCTTTTTTCCCCCACCTGTAATGACATTTATGCACACCCATTTTATTATTTTCTTCCCTTTTGACCCACTAACTTGTGAAAATAAAGATAATAATAGTTATTTACTCCTCTTTATAGGGGTGAACTTGAACAAAATAAAAATAAGAGACTAATGTGAAACTAAAACTTTGTTATTCCCTTTAAAAACCTTCACAGAATCCTCTAGATAATGAAGAAGATATAATGGAAGTATAGTTGTATAAATACCTTTGAAGTGATTCAATAACATGAAGTGATGAGACCTAATCAGGCTAAACTTGGAATCTAAGGTGATATACAACATCACATGCTTTCAAACTTTTGGCCAAACCTTAGGGAGATCCATCATTCTGAAGCTCTTGGTTAATTATTTTTATTTTTGCATAAAGTTAAATAACTTTGAAACCCATTCATCCTTCATTATTTTGTCTTTATAATACTTCAAGTTCTGTACAATCAATCTAGTGGCTTTAGTTATGGATTATTTAGACACTTTAATCCTCATGCCCCTCATAACTATGAGCCTCTCCTTCTAAGCCTTAGAAAAATCCTTCATCAATTTGGAATCATGGTAAAAAATTCTAAGCATAAATTAAGCAAGACGTCCCTTCTCTAGAATTTCCCAAACTATGGGGTTATTATTCTTGATAGTTGAACAAGACATGGGCTCTACCCTACTAGTTCCTAATTTGGTCATATCACCCTCAATAGAATTTTACTCTAAATCCATATCCTTTTGTTTTTTGTTCCATGATTCCTATAGTGAAGTTATAGATTCAAAATACGCAAGTTTGATTTTCTTAGTAAGCTTAGTCGAAAAGGGGATTCAGAGTGAAGAAGAGTAATGCCAAGAGAAACTCATTAAACACATGAGTGAAGTTCATAAGTGTTCATTAATATAGGTAATGATGACACAATAAGTCTTGGAAATGATGATCTTAAGGGGAAAAGATATAAGGACAAGGGGGATTATGACACACCTAAAAAAGGAAAGCCTCATCATTAAAAGATGTAGGGGAGTAAGGTGGCAAAGTGATTTCCATGAGGGAAATAAATGATGGTAGGGGAAGGGAAATCCAATAAAAAAAGATTTTTTTTTATCCCACCTACATAAAATAACCATCTCACATCAGACCAAAAGAATAAATAATAAAGAGGCCAAAGAAGAATGGTCACAAAATAAATTTAGTTGCCAAAATAATTATTTAATAAAAAAAGAATAGAAAATTGATAAAAAGGAAGGATCTTGATCTAGATCAAAAAATCCAACCCAAACCCAAAAGATAGAAAATAAGCAAAAAAATAAAGTCTGGTGAACAAAGGCCCAATCAACAAATAACCCAAAAGGCAACATACAAACCATCAATAAAAATAAGTAGTGTTTCCCCCTAAGAGGGTGAGTTTTGTAGCATTGGCAATTCCATTTTCAATATCTAGTTCCATTTTTCTATGGAATGATGGTTTTCCTATTTTATTCTTAACATTTCCACAATTGATCTCTCCTTTTCTTGGATTTATCTTTTTATGATGGAACTAAGAGATTGAATCTTGAGAATAGTGCCCCATTCATCTTTATGATTAGACCCTATTTGTTTAAGATATGAAAACCTATGAGGGGATTTTTGGTATGCTAGTTTATCCTCAATTTATTCTTTGAGAGAGATGAATGGGCCCGTATTCTCCTTAGGATAGGGGTTAGAGTCTGGAATAATCTATCTTCCAAATCTAAAATTTTCACCCACCAATAAGGGATGCAATGAGTCATTAGTCACAACATTATGATTCAAAGGAGATAGAGAGATAGATATTAAATCTAACTTTGGTTTATATCCAAATCAGTAGGCATATCAAGGATATTAACCAAAGGATAAGCTACAATAGTACCTCTTGGGTAACTAGACATTCCCTTATAGGGTTCTAGATCAATTTTATTTGATGGATTTGAAAGGGGATTTTGAATCCCTTAGAAGTCAAAGGCCTTATAGTCCTCACTTGACTTAACATGATGTGGTTCCATTAGAATCATAATGTCTCACTTGTCATAAATGGAATCGATAGAAATAGGACATGGAACTCTAGGGATATGAAGACATGAACACAAATTACAAAGGCCTGAGACCATCAATTTTGAAGCTTTATCTCCACACACTACACTTTTTTCTAAGTAGGATGGATTCCAAAAGAGGTTTAGTAGGGGAAATAAAAACCTTTACCTTTGCCTCCAATAATATTCTCCTATCATGAGTGGCAAGGTCAATTAGTAAAGGAATGTTGAGAGTCTGAGCAATGTAGAGGATAACATCTTCGTGCCATGTAAAAGTTGTTATGGAATGCTATGTGTTTTTATAACACCCATAAATTTTCTATCTAAAATTACACTTGTAATATCATTAGCTTTATAAAATATGATCAAACTTTTAGAATAATTTATTTCTTACTTGGATAATTCATTTAATGGTGTTTTTGTATGCACTTTATTAACATGGAATTGGTATGAAAAATGATGTTGGTGACCATTTTTGGTCTAGCAGGCCAAAATCAGTCTCCTTCTTCCCTTGCTATTCTGAGCCAGTTCAATTTTGGTTGCACAAGTCTTTTGGTAGAAGTTGAACCAGTTTAAAGAATGCAAGGGATTTTACAAAGATTCTTCAGACATTTTTTCCAAATAAATTCACAACGAAAGAGAGCTAAAATGATTCAAGACACTTTTCCTTAAGGTTGGAAAAAGTGGTTCAACATTGGGGTTCAACGACATGATCTTTCCAAGAGTTTTGAATTTTGAACTTTGAACCATTCAATCAGATGGTTCAATCATTTGGTTCAATTAGTTGGTTCAATTAGTTAGTTCAAAGAGTTGGTTTAGTTGGCTTAGTTCAAAGAGTCGGTTTAAATGAATGGTTCAAAGCGGTTGGTTTAAATGAATGGTTCAAAGCGGTTGGTTCAAACAAAAAACTGAATGAGCCAAATATAGTATTGAACCATTGTTGGTTCAATAGGTTGGTTTAATCGAATGGTTCAATCAGAAAGTTTAAAGGAGTCTTCCAAAAGCCTGAAGGACAAGTGCCCTTGCAAAGGGCACTTAGGCAATAAAAGCACCTTTGCAACTTTTTTGAAAGGCAATTTTAGAGGCCAAACAACCCTTGCAGAGGGTAGGAAAGCACTTGGAAAGAGGGCCAAAGGGATAGAGTTTTCCTTCAGAGAAGGCGAAGACAAAATTGAATTTCTTCGGGTAAAATGCTCGAAGGAATTCCTTTAGACATTTTGTCTAAAGAAATTTGCAAGGAAAGTCACCGAACAAAGAATTTTCTTTGGAAGAAAATCCCATGGGAATGGTAAAGCGAACAAAATGAATTCTTTCAAAAAAAATTCTGAAGGTTTTGTCTGAAGGAATTTGTCCGTAGGAAGGTCCGACCAAAAAAAGGCAAGTGGAAAAAACATAAAGGAAACATATCCTTCAGAAAAAATGTCTGAAGGAATTCCTTCAGACATTTTGTTGGAAGGATGTGACTACCAAAAGGAGCTTGAAGGACCCCAAAGGGCAGGTACCCTTGCAGGGCACTCTCAGCCAAAAATGAAGGGACACTTCTCTAAAGCCAAAGGGACACCTCCCCTTTGGGAAGGATCAAACAAGAAAGTTGAAGGAATTGCTAAGGAGGGTGATGGGCCCAAAGACGTCAAGATTAAGCATCATGAACTAGCTGTTGGGATCTAGACGTCTGATGACGTCCCCACAGATGTCAAATTTAGGGCAATGGAATAGCCGCTGGCTTTCATATAATAATGGGTGTGCAAATGTCAACTTTATGGCAATAAAATAGCCATTGATCTTTAAAGGTTTTAGCATGGACCTAAATGCATTTAAAGGCCTTAAGGCCAAAAGGAAGAACCACTGAGAGAAGAGCCCAAGGAGCCAACAAAGCTAGGAAGATAGCCCTAAGAGCTCAAATTCCAAGAAAAACAAAACCAAGAAGAGATAAAGTTGGGAAAGGACAAAAGTCAAGAGTGAACTCAGTGACCTACCAAAAAGGGAGCCCATAGAGCCAAGTGCAAAAATAGACAAAATAGCCCAGGTGGCAAAGGGGAAGTGAGTTATTCTTGCAGTTGGAATAGTCTCTACCAAGTGGTCATCAAGGAGTGCAAACAGTAAATGGTGTGACCTATTATTTCTCCACTTTGCATTGATGAGCAGAAAAATCACATGAATATCTTGAAGGAGCAGTCTTGTTTGCAGCAAAAGAGATGTAGCCCATGCTTTCACATTAATGTTTGAGTGCCAAAGTCAAGACTGATAGCCAACTCAACATTCTCTTTCAATAGTTTTATCTTCTCGATGCTCTCAACGCACATGGGCCATTTGTAAAAAAGGAGCATCAAAGTCTTTTCCAAGGGGGCCCATTTGCTTCCTCTCTCTCTATATATATTGTAACTTCTCATTTGAGAAAGATATCTCTTGGATTATAAGGCGAAGCTCTGCTGGATTTTACCTTGAATCAAGATATAGCATTTTTACCTCCTTTTGAGCTTACACTTTTGCATATGTCTATGGATTTGTTTTGTGTTAAGTCATTTTTATTTTATGCTTCAATAGAATGATTCTAGCATGTCTAGTGTATTGTGAAGTTTCTTCTTTTGGAAGTATGCCAGAAGTGTCTATGGTAGAGTATAGGTGTAGGTGAATAGGCTGCCATAGTGTGTCTCAAAACACCTTTGATAGTTCTTCCTCCCTATATCTCCAGAGGACCCCTAGCTCACTGATGTAGAAGAGTTTATCATATCAAATGAATTGTATATCAGCTTGTTCTTGGTGGAAAGTGTATGCTCAAGCTAAGTAGATTAACTTTTTTGGTGTATCACTATTTAGTTTAGGTTCTATTTTCAGAATCCTTCTCCCTTTTCACCCCTCCCATTGTTAGCAGTAGGAAATCTAGGACCACAGAGATACATCAAAGAGAGCTAGCCCTTATCTAGAGACTCTCCCCCCAATTTTTCCAGACCCAAAGGCAAGAGAGGAGTTTCCATTGTGATGCGTGGAAGATAAGAGCTCACCCTCCTTTCAAGGGTGCAATACATTGCATCAATAGTTTTTGGCATGCCCAGTGGGACCACATTTTAACACTCAAAAAAGTTCCAGGATTGGTGCTGGTCTTGTTACAATAGAACAAACCATTAATACAGCATTTGACCTTTAATCAAGGGATTGTGGGACAAGTTTTGTCAAAAAATTTGAAGAATTTTGGTGTGTTCTTCAACCAACCAACCTTTGGAGTCTTTTTCATCAACACCAATGGTGAATATGATTTAAATCAGTTGGTTAAGTAGTCCTAGTGCCATCAAGAAATCATATTTTGGTATGTATAATTCCATTGCTTAGAACCATGGACATTGTTTTCCTTCATATAGTTTTGATCAAGCTCAGGTTGTTCATGAAATCACCTCAAGCAACAAGGATGCATATGGTTATGAGTTTTTCCCTTTGTAGGTCCAATATGACTAGTCTCAGCCCTATCATGAGTTATATCAGTCTTATGCCTAGTCTTCTCAATATGTCACTTCTCCTACTCAACATAATCTCTTTGCTAATCAACCCCTTTCCACCTTCAAACAAGCACTGCTAGAATACATAAAGTATGTAGTAGAGCTTGACACCAGAAGGGGATGTTGCCAAGAAATACTCGATCATGTCATCCATCAAGTGAGAAATGCACTAGATCTGGTTAAGAGTGAATGGACTCCCATTGAAAGAGCCAATTGGTAAAGGATTACAAATGAGATGTTGGATGTGAGTGGTTTGATTGCATCTTTGGAAGGTAGGTTGGGTATTCATGAGAGGCAACCTTACCAAGTCTATCAACCTACATATCCATTGCCCCAAGTTTCATATCAGCCATACGTAGTTCTTGCTCATGAGCCAAGTCAAGCCTGTCAAAGTCCTTTCCCCAATCATGTTGAGGAGAGTTTTGAAATAGTAAATCTTGTGTTTAAGGCCAATCTTGATAAGCAGATTGAATTGGTAAATATTCAGATGCAGCAGTCTATTTTGGCAGTAAGGGAAGTGGAATCCAAACCCTCACTACCCTCTCACATTGTAGCCCCATCACCCTAAAAGGAGATTTCCAGTCCTAATATCATGAGTTGGAATAAAGTAGTTGAGTCATAGAACAACAAGGAGGAGAAAGATATTGTCCAAGATTGTGAGGTATAAAATGAGGCTAGTCCTTTTCAAGTCCCTCCCACCCTTCCTCAGGAAGCTTCTTGTATTCCATGGTAGCCTTCATGCACTCCCCATTTCCATGATGATTCCTATGAGCTCCAAGAAAGACTCTTTCAAGAAAATCTAGCTAAGCAAATTGAGGAATTAGAAGCAAAGGTGAGATTTCTTAGTGAAGGAGACATGGAGGTTTCAGACCTTAGGGAGGAGCCTATGCCAAAAGACACCCCTTCTACCAATCCTCAAGTCTCTTGACATGATGTCCAAATTCCAAGTTAGAGGAGTGTTTATCATGAACCGGCTCAGGACCTTGAAGAAGATAAAGTTTCTCCTACTCATCATGATGATGCTTGTGACCTCTAAGAAAGGCTCTTCCAAGAAAATATAGCTAAGAAAATTACAGAGTTGGAATCTAGAATGAGGTTCCTTAGCCAAAGTGTGATGGATAGTTCAGATCAAGCAAAAGATCCCACATTTGAACACACCCCATCTACACCCCTCTAAGAGAGATATCAAGCCACATTTGATATAGATGAAGTACTGACCAAAGGGAAGGAGGAAAATCATTCAATTCTAGCTCAAGGATTGCCTCCACTTCCACCTAAGTTTAGCTTTCAGCTTTCCACTTCATTCCTTCTCAAGGAGGAAACTATTTTGAATGAGGCAAGTGAAGAGGAGTATACTCAGTACATGATTGATCAGGGAGACTCCATGAATTTAGATGAGAAGGAGATAACCATAGACCTCATGGAGGAGCATGGATGATCTCTTGTTCATGTTTTTAATGATTCATTTGAAGTCATTGCGGCAGGTTGCACCCTTCTTCAAGGAGGTTATGAGCTGAATAAGGGTGAAGAAGGTAGCATTGGGACTCAAATAAGTATGCAAAGGGGCTGCAAGCTTTCATATTTGTCCTTTCAAGAGGTTGGTGAATTTGAAGATGATATTTTTGAAGTAATCAAGGAGGAACCTATTTTGATAGAGGCAAGTGAAGAAGAAAGGATCCAATTTGTAGCTGCCCAAGAGGATATCATGAGTGACAATGAAGATGAAATCATCATGGATGCTCCTTTTGAAGACATCATTAATAAGGGAGAAGACATGGGTCATGCATACATGCAGATGTTCCAGCAATATGAAGAGGAAGGTAAGCATGGTGAGCTCTCTCCTCCCTTGTTTGATGAACTTCCTTGTTGCTTTGATGAGGAGGATGACCATGCCATGGAGCTTGAGTTAGAGGAGGATCAGGTGGATGTATTTGGACAACTAGAGACTCTAATCCTTGAGTAGGAAAAGGAGAAGCCTGTCTATCTTGAGAATAGCTTTGAAGAAGAGAGCCTTGAACAAGAAGGTGATGTTCTATGGGATGAGCAATCAGTCCGTGATTCCATTTTAGACATCACAACAGTCACCCTTCTTTAAGAAAGCCATGAAGGATTAGAAGGTGAGTTTGATAGGGTTTTCAATAAAGTAGAAGGGAATGGGTCAAACCATAATGCATGTCAAGGGGAATATGCATATCAAAGGGCTTATGGTGATGAACCAATAGCCATCAATTTCTTGGTAAAACATGCCAGCATGAAGAGATAACATTCGACAAGCTTCCAAGAACAAAAAGAGTACATATATGTTGGGATCATGTTTGACTCTGATCCACTCGGATGCAAGCTAATCGAGGTGGCAAGCAAGAGGAGTAGATCACCAAGTCTCCATTCCATTCAGCCACTTGTCTGGCACCATAAGTTTCCTTGCCATGAAGGAGACTTAAGAAATTTTCCATTTGATCTAAGAGGGAGGAAAATATACCTGGTTAGTTTTACATAGTAGTTTGCTTTTAGTTTTCTTTCCCTATTTTCCCTAAGTGCTGTTTGCACAAGTAGTGTTTTTAGCCTTGTGTGTGTTTTCCTTTGTGTTTGGGGTAAAAGCTTCATGATTGATTCTTGGATCTATCAGGGTTAATGCTAACTTTTTTCAAGTTGCATTCTGACTTCATGCCCAATGGACTTTAAGGCTACTAGTTTCTAAACATATCAGGCATGCTTCCCTTGGGAATCACCAATTTGTTGACCATTTTTGGTCCAGCAGGCCAAATTAGTCTCCTTCTTCCCTTGCTATTTTGAGCCAGTTCAATTTTGGTTGCACAAGTCTTTTGGCAGAAGATGAACCAGTTCAAAGAATGTAAGGGATTTTAAAATTCTTCAAACATTTTGTCTAAAGAAATTCACAAGGAAAGAGAGCTAAAATGATTCAAGACACTTTTCCTTAAGGTTGGAAAAATTGGTTCAGCATTGGGGTTCAACGAAATGATCTTTCCAAGAGTTTTGAATTTTGAACTTTGAACCATTCAATTAGATGGTTCAATCAATTTGGTTTAATTAGTTGGTTTAATCTTTGGTTCAATAAGTCAGTTCAAAGAGTTGGTTCAAATGAATGGTTCAAAGTGGTTGGTTTAAGCAACCAATTAAATGAGCAAAATATAGTATTGAACCATTAAGCCATTGAACCATTGAACCTTTGTTGGTTCAATCAAACAGTTCAATTAGTTGGTTTAATTAGAAAGTTCAAAGGAGTCTTCCAAAAGCCTGAAGGACAAGTGCCCTTGCGGAGGGCACTTAGGTGACAAAAGGACCTTTGAAACTTTTTTGAAATGCAATTTTAGAGGCCAAATAGCCCTTGCAGAGGGCAGGAAAGAACTTGGAAAGAGGTCCAAAGGGATAGAGTTTTCCTTTAGAGAAGGTGAAGACAAAGTTGAATTTCTTCAGGCAAAATGCCCGAGGGAATTCCTTCAGACATTTTGTTTGAAGAAATTTGCAAGGCAAGTCACCGAACAAAGAATTTCCTTCAGAAGAAAATCCCATGGGAATGGTAAAGTGAACAAAAAGAATTCTTTTGGGAAAAAGTCCAAAGGAATTCCTTCAGACTTTTGTCTGAAGGAATTTGTCCACAGGAAGGCCCGAACGAAAAAAGACAAGCAAAAAAAAACATAAAGTTTGTCTGAAGGAATTCCTTTGGACATTTTGTCTGAAGGAAGTGACTACCAAAAGGAGCTCGAAGGTCCCCGAAGGGCAAGTACCCTTGCTGGGGACTTCAGCCAAAATTGAAGGGACACTTCTCCAAAGCCAAAGGGACACCTCCCCTTTGGGAAGGATCAAACAAGAAAGCCGAAGGAATTGTCAAGGAGGGTGACAGGCCTGAAGACATCAAGATTAAGCATTGAAAACTAGCCATTGTGATCTAGACATCTGATGACATCCCTATAGATGTCAAATTCAGGGCAATAGAATAGCCGTTGGCTTTCATATAACAACGGGTACATGAACATCAACTTTATGACAATAAAATAGTCATTGATCTTTAAAGGTTTGAGCATGGACCCAAATACATTCAAAGGCCTTAAGGCCAAAAGGAAGAACTGCTGAGAGAAGAGCCCATGGAGCCAACAAAGCTGGGAAGATAGCCCCGAGAGCTCAAATTCCAAGAAAAGACAAAACTAGGAAGAGACAAAGTTGGGAAAGGACAAAAGTCAAGAATGAACTCAATGACCCACCAAAAAGGGAGCCTAAATAACCAAGCACAAAAATAGAAAAAATAGCCGAGGTGGCAAAGGGGAGGTGAGTTATTCCTATAGTTGGAACAGTCTCTGCCAAGTGGTCATCAAGGACCATAAATAGTAAATGGTGCGACCTATTTTTTCTCCAATTTGCATTGATGAGCAGACAAACCACATGAATATCTTGAAAGAGTAGTATTGTTTGTAGAAAAAGAGGCACGGTCCATGCTTTCACATTAATGTTTGAATGCCAAAGTCAAGACTGGCAGCCAACACAACATTCTCTTTTAACGGTTTTCTCTTTTCGATGCTCTCAACGCACATGGGCCACTTGTAAAAAATGGGCATCAAAGTCTTTTCCAAGGGGGTGACATTTTCTTCCTCTCTCTATTTATATTATAACTTCTCATTTGAGAAAGATATCTCTTGGCTTGTAAGGCGGAGCTCTACTAGATTTTACCTTGAATCAAGACATAACATTTTTACCTCCATTTGAGCTTACACTTTTGCATATGTATATGGATTTGTTTTGTGTTAAGTCATTTTTATTTTATTCTTTCATAGAATGATTCCAACATGTCTAGTGTATTGTGAAGTTTCTTATTTTGCAGGTCTACCAGAAGTGTCTACAATAGAGTATAGGCTACCATAGTGTGTCTTAGAACACCTCTGATAGTTCTTCCTCCCTGTATCTCTAGAGGGTCCCTAGCTCATTGATGTAGAAGAGTTTCTCATATCAAATGAAGTGTATATCAGCTTTATCTTAGTGGAAAGTGTATTCTCAAGCTAAGTAGATCAACTTTTTTGGTGTATCACCATTTAGATTAGGTTCTATTTTCAGCATCCTTCTCCCTTTTCACCCCCCCATTGTTAGTAGTAGGAAATCCAGGACCACAGAGATACATCAAAGGGAGCTAGCCCTTATCTAGAGACTCTCCTCCCAGTTTTTCCAAACCCAAAAGTAAGAGGGGAGTTTCCATTGTGATGTGTGGAAGACAAGAGCTCAGCCTCCTATCAAGGGTGCAATCCATTGTGTCAACAGATGTTTTAAAATTGCTATTTACCTTTGCAACTATATACTATATTCTTTATGGATAAAATGTGTAGGTGACTTATTGATGTTGTATATAGTATAAAAAGTGAAGAAAACATATGATAAATTTATTGATCATTTCTGTTAATTAATTAGATAATGTTTCATTTGCATTTTGCTGGCTTATAATTGATTTTAAAAATATTGCTTATAATTTTTGCTTACTTTGGTGAAATGTTTAGTGTGTAATATCATAAATAAAATATTTTAGTGTTTATATTACAATCTCACTCACCTAGGAAATACATTTAAAACATCAAGTCAAATTATTGTCTTTAAACATAATTTATTAAGATAGTTTTTTAGTTTATCTGTGGTTGGCCTAGGTAAGATAGTTATTAGTGATATAATTGAGGGTATCTTGAAATAAAACTTATATTTCCTTTATTAGACTTGGGAAATATAAATGAGCCATAGTTATGTGTGTAAGGGTGTCTCTTCTTAACCATTATTAAGTTCTAACCATGTGTGGGCTAATTAGTGGCCATAATTTTATCCACAAGGTTAACTATGAAAATAAGCTTTGTGAGGTTATGTAATGAAGGCTGGTTGCCTCAAAATTAGGGACTAAAACTTTTTTTTTTATAAAAATGAAATAAAACTAGCCTAGATTCCACTTATGCAGGTGAACATAAGTTGATATATAGGCAAATTGAGGAGTGATCATGGGCAATAGTGATTAACATTAGGGCAATTTTCCTAGTGTACTAAGCAATCTTCCTTACCTTACTAACCACATAGGATGTAAGTCTAATCAATATGTGGTATTTAACAACATAACTATTGACATGTGTTTAGGAACATGCCAACATTTAGGAAGGTATTTTGACTTGCATCTCTTGAAAGGATATTTTTGAGAATCTCCCCAAATTTTTTTTCTAATTGGTTTAGGCACATTGATCTTCACTCAATGGCTTATTGTGACCATTCTATTTCAAGGGGTCTGCTAGTGTGAATACTTCAAACTTAGATTTTATAGTATGGGTACTTGAATAAATTAATAGGTAATGTGTGTTTTGTGTTTCATTAACACATTTTTTAAACATATATTGAAAATGACCAAAACATATATTCATATGCCCAAAAATCAATGTTTTTAGGGTTTTGTTTAATGTGTTTGTGTTTGATTTTAAAATTCATTCCATTGAGTTTTAAAATTTAAAAATAAAAAAATATTTAATGAATACAATAACAATAATTAGGATAGACGTGTAAGAATATTACATTCATACAAACCCTAATCTAACAAAATGATAAATAACAAAAGAAGGGAAAAATGGAAAGAAAAACCTATAATAATGATGAAAATTTTGATTTCATGATCACATGAAGTCCATAAACTAGCCTCTGATCCAACCAACATACACATAATAAAAAATAAGGCTAATTTTAGCTTTTGAGGAGAACAAACAAGGAAAGAGCAACCATAACCACCATAACATGCACATGTTACAAACAAATTGTCCAAGTCTTTTATTAATCAATATTCATCATTTTGATAATCAAAATAGATTTTATTATAATCATTACCTATAAATGTTTCTAGCATAATAGTAGGGGAGGAATTGAGGGAGAGAAAATAAAAGCAAAATGTAGAAATAGAAAGTGGATGGATCCAAATATCTTGTGGACAGAAGAAAAGAAAAACTTTAGACATAAAAATGAGTCAATATATAGAGATTTATCTTTCCAAGGGAATAATTTCCCTCCAAAATGTTTGGACAACTACCATTAATTCTGTATCTACCTTCATCTCTTTCAAATCCTTCCACTTTCACTATTCATATCTTGAAAAATATACCAAAAAATAAGTTAAAAGATGCAATTAGAAAAGTGAATAGTAAAATGGCACACAAAAATGTGGACAAGTTTTCAACAAGGTAAAACTAGATAAAATTGAGACCACCATCACATCTAGGATGGATTCATCTTTCCATTAAATCAAATGGTTTAGGTCAAATGTTATGGTGAAAAAATGAATAATGGATCCAAAACCTACCTAACATACCTAATTGGGCTTTTAGGGATTACAAGAAAGTTTTAAAAGTTGTTTTTTGAAATTATAACTTGTAGTTATAATCAAAATTTAGAAGATCAAATATAATTATGTTGTACTTAGTAGGTCATCGAGACTTAATCAGAGTTTAATTCACTAGATAGAACTAAAAGGATGTTGAGGGGGTCGCAAGACCTAATTGAGCTTGGGACCCTCGAATAGGTCTTATTTTCCACATATCATAAGCTTACCATTCTAATTGGGACTTTATTTTTGAATATAACTATGCTTTGAACACCTAATGATCCCTAACCTAATTAGGGTTCTAAATCCTAATTAGCAATATGCTAACCAACACCATCCCCCTAGAGACTTATTAAATATATAACTTTGATTAACACTAGGACCTAACGTTGAGCCCCTCCCCTGACCTAATTAAATATTTGATCCTTGATCATAACTATGAATACTTGATGAAGATATAGACCTAATTAAATTAAAAAACCTAGCTAATACTAAACTCTCCCCTAAACACCCTAATACCTAGTTGGGGTTTTTACTTCAACTAACACTAGACTGACACTCGATTGAATAACTATGACCTAGTCAAGGATTTAAATCCTTACTAAAATTACATGCCCCCCATAGTTCTCTTGACCTAATTAGGAAAATAAACCCCAAATATAACTAAAATTATCATCGATTTTTGCTCAAGACCTATGTGTGAGAAATTACTTGATTATAATTGAGGATGCAGATAAAGACCCCTAGATCTAATCAAGTTTTGAAGCTTGATTAGGTCTATGGGACTTAGATATTTATAAAAAATACATATTAACTATATAAAACTATGATTATAATTGGGAAAATAAAAATATGACCCTGATGACGTAATTGGGAAATGAAATCTCAATTAAGTCTTGGGACTTAGGAAAATTTTTAATGTCTACAACCAAACATGTTCAAATATTTTTACAAGTTTTTCACCTGATTTGGTGAGATTTTACAAGTGGGATAAGAGGGTATATAATTCATCAAAATACCAAGTGCCAAATATGAAAATAACCCATACAAGCTTAGTCAATAAGACAAAATGATTATCTAAGTCTAGATAGGGAATGCAAATCAAAGTAACCCATTAAAGTGGCTATAGGGAGATAAGAGAGAAAGCATGCAAGATTGAAAAATGAGGATAGGTGTAATAAGATTCCACTTCAAAGCCAAGTTATTTGTATAAAACTTTACCATTTTGACTTGGATATCATAATGGATAAGTTTCAAGGGCCTAAAGGACATGAAAATTGAGATGACATCTAAGAGCAGGCTAAGAGAGCCAAGTAAGTTGAGATTCAAATGTAAATTGGGAGGTTAAGACTCCACTTTCATGCAAGTGTTATATATGAAGTTTTCTTGCATGGATGTGGTATTTTCAATGTTGATGGTTACAGGTCCTAGTTTGATATGCAAACTAATATGAAACAAAAATAAAACTTGATAATGATGATATCAATGAGCTATGAGCATAAGCAGGAGTGGATAAAAAAGTAAAAAGAGGTTCCCTAATTCTTGGAAGAATTAGGGTGTGTTGTGAAAGAAACAAAAAAAACTAGATGGTAATTTGAATTTTTTATAATGTTAACTAAATCTTGGAAACATGGAAATAAATAATAAATCATTATTGTTTATGAAAAATTATTTAGAGGCAAAACATATCATAGATGATGTGAGATTATTATTGTGAGAACTCCATAACATTTTGATTAGGAAAGTTTAGGCTTCTCAATAATCTTAATGACACTAATTTATATTTTTTGTGAGATGGAACTTTTTTTAGAGAACAATGAACTAGGAAGCTATAATTATCTTGTATTTATATCTCACTAACACCTAACAATGGAATTAAATTCTAAAATTTAATGATAGAAAATGGATAATGTTCTTATGTTTCTTTTCTAGAGCTTATAGAGGCTCATTAGTAATGTGATAGTTTTATCCCTTATAATTCTTTAAATTGCTAAACCCTTTAGAGATGATGTCTTATGGAAGATCTAGGGCAATAAAAAAAGTGAACTACATCTGACCCTGATTACAAGGAGTGGAGATGTAGGTTACCATAATTGAGTGGGGAATCAGGTCTTAAGTGTTATGCTAGGTTAGGGTTATCTTATTATTAAACCTAGAGTTAGGCTAATACTTTTTTCTGAGGATCACCAATATTATAATTAAATAAAGCGTATATATTTAATCCAAGATCTAAGTATCATCTACCCTACTATTATGCATATATTGAAATAATGATTACTAGTTCATGTGTTTAATGTAGGAGAGTAACGTTTGTCTTGTTTACATGCTCGCTCAAAGTAATGAAAATAATATATAGATAAAAGAGAAAATTTTCCATGGTTACCTATTTTTATATAGTATTCTTTGTATTATTTCCTTACATGACAAGAATAATAAATGATTGTTAAATCAAGTCTTTTTTTGTGTAGTGAAATTTGAGAACCCACTAATGGCTTAGTGTCTCTTAGAGATGTGTGTATGTCAATATTATGTAAATAGTTGGTGTTGAATTATTTATTTATAAATAAGACAATTTTTTTTTCTTTGATAAGGAAATTAAATTGAGTCAAGTCTTAAATGTTTCATAGATAAATTAATGTTATAATATTGAAAAAGGTGATCAATTCCCTCATCTCCTTAATTAAATCACATATATTTTCATAATTTTTTAAGATACATTATTACTTCAGTTTCACATCACACTTAATTTTGACATATTTTATGGGGTAAAAATAAATAACTAAAATAATTAATTAACATAAAAATGACATCGCATTTTACTAGGTTTTATTGGATGAAAATTTTGGGCATGAGATTGGTGAATTTACATTTTATAACATGATCCTTTAGGGCTTTCACATAAATGTGAATTCTCTGCTAGGGTTGGATCTTGTATAGTTTAGTTATTTATCCATCATACCCTTCATAAAATTACATATTAGGGGGGGATATTGTATTTAATTACTTATACATTATTGTATGGTTTTAATATGCACTTTTAATATTTATTTGTAATTCGTGGGTAGGTACTAATTGGTGCATGATTATCCACAACCAATTATTAGAGAGGATTATCAATTAAATAAAAAATTAATTGAATTCTAATAATAATAATTTTTTATTATTATATTTGTAACTACTCACAAAAACCTTAACCCTAACCCTAGCCATCTCTCTTATCTATATAAGAACAAACAAGGCTAGTGGGTGAGAGAAATTATAGATGAGAGTTACTGTTATGAAGGTAAAATTAGGTTAGTGCTCTTAATAAAAAGAGGTAGCTATGATACTTGGATGAATATGTGTTATATTATTTTTATGCTTTCATAGATTTATTTATAAATGTATTATGGGTGTTTTTATTATGGTAGATAACATGATTTTGGACCCTATCGAGATAATTTAATAGTTTTATGTAGTGTCAAATTTGAATTTATCTATTTTTAGGGTTAATTCCATTTCATAATCTTAGATTAAATATGTCTAGTTTAATTTTGAATAGATTTATTTATCTCAAGCCATAGGTCATTGCAATTTATGAAAATATATCAAATCCTAGTGTGCTTGTAATGGGTCATACTTTAGATATGTTGTTTCAAGGTGTTGTAATTTACTATATGATTGTCACGTATTTTCAAAATGATGTAAAATATAACTTGAATGTGATGATTATGATATCAATAATAGCATTTATTAAAGGTTATGAAAAATAAGTTTCATCCTAGTAATTCCATGTGAATATGAAAATGACATGGGTGCATTTAGGGTTGGATCCCTTCATGTAATCCCTCATCATTATGGAAGGTAAAAAATCAACATGAAATAAATAATTATTAAGTGAACGAGTTTTTATTCCTAGAGAAATATGGATTTGGAATAATATGTAGACAAAAATTGTTTCTCCTCTACCAGTTTTTTCCTTTTTAGAATGTATGAGAAACCCATAACACAAACTATAATGTATATTGTTGATTTATATGCATGTTTTCATATCCAAACAAATGTATATTCTTTGAATTCCATTAATGATAATAATGTGAATATGAATGCTTCTCATGATGATTATTTGAATGATATTTTGATCAAAAATATTTCTTAGATTATAAATATAAGGTCATTAATGTTTAACAATTTAGGAAATATCTTGCAAAAAATCTTAATGAAAATTCTATATTTGTGAATGTGTTAAAAGAAGTTGCTTGTCAAAATATATCTCCTCATCTAGTCATTTCCAAATTTTCTTCTAATCCTACTGATATTGAAGCTTCTATTTTTTTTAATGTTTCTTTTATTCTTCCCAATATTTCTCTCATCTCTTCAAATTCTATTTCTTCTCAAGTTTTACCTATCTCTCAACATATCTATACCACTTATCAACTTCTTATTTTTTAACATCATGATTGTAATTATCAATTTCATAAAATTTATCAAAATTCATATATTCCTTCTCATTTTCCTTAAAATCCTTTGATTATTAATGTCACTTATATTTCTCAATAATATCTTTATTTTAACACATCTCCATTTATTTCATGTGTGGCTAATCCTTCTATTTTATAAAATTATTTTTTTCTAACTTATGCCAATAATCCACCTAATACTTCTTCCCTAAATATTGAATTGACTACCATGATGCATACCCTTGTGACATGAAAAATCAAATTAAAATTCTTGCTCGTGGATCTCAAAGAAATAATCAGAGGGTTATCTCACTATTACATAAAGTGTAATTAGCACTGGAAGTGGGATTATAAATACATTATATTTTTTTTGATGTTTTGGGCAACAAAAATTTGAGGAATTTGTGTCTAGTTATGGCACAAAAATTAATGGAAGTAATCATTTTTAGTTGTATGAATTTTGCACCACCTTTGCATGACATTTGTACCACCCTTACATTTTTTTGTCAGATTAGTGCCATAGTTGTGACACATAAATATTTTAATTTAAAAAAATGAGGTGACAATGGTGCAAATATAATTTTAAAATATTAAAAAATCAATATAATATAATAATTTATAATAAAAAATCTTTTTTTATATATTTTATATTTATTTTTAATTATTTTAAAAACATATTAGATATAATTATTGTGTTTGTAAAATAAATTAAACTATAACATTTTTATGCTGTCCCAAATAATAATATGTATGATATTAGTATATATAATTTTATTATATATACATCCTAAAAGCCATACATGATGAAAGTACTACAGGTTGAATGGGATATCATGTCATCACACACAAAATATTGCTATCAAGGGATGTAATTCAAATATGATGATCCACTATTATGAAAATAAGAGGTGGTGTAATTGTTATAGGATGAAAATGATGGGAATCCCAAACCTTATTCACATTGTTCAAACTCATTCTCTTTAGAATCAACCGTCTATTTGCCTTGACTTTGTTGTCATTATGTCAATGGGAGGAGACAGAGAATGGATTGAGCCTATCTCATGTGTGGAGGTGCAGGGGAAGAAGAAAGTTTGGAAAAAGCTTAAGTGCAAGGGTCTCACAGAGTTAATGGTGAGAATTATTGAGCATGACATAGACATGGCCCAGGATTTTATCATTACATGAACAAATGCACGGTGGTAATTTAGGGCATAAAGATCATTGTCGTGGAGGAATTTATTGGGGTGGAAATTGGCATATCCTGCAAGGGGACAAAGGCCTTCAAGTACTAGACAAAAAATTAGGATCTCCTTCAACACTTTTTTTGAATGAATTATTTCATGAAGAACCAATAAGAAGGGTTTCCCTTGGGCGAACCTTCTACAACATTGGCTAGAAATATGTCTTCAAGTAATGAGATAAATGACCTTAGAGGGTAAATATACCCTAATATTTTCTTATCATTTTTTTTATTAAATCATTTTATAGGCTACAAGATCAGCTTGCCATTCTACCTACTTAAGTTATTGGAATGTATTGCCTCAACTTATCAAGTCAATGGGTCCAACCCCATCTTGTACCAGGGGCTTATTCTATTTATTTTTAAGTATGGCCAAAATATACAAGGGAAGGAGGTCCCCCAAGGGGGATCCTTCATTAAGGAGGACTCTTAGGAGGACTCTTCGAATGAGGACCCCACCTCAAGGTTCTATTACCCATCTGTGAGCATCCCCTAGGCTAGTATTTCAAAAACATTTGCCGAAGACCTTATTCTCAAGCTCTTTATCCCCAAACCAAAGATGGTCTTCTTAGACGAGGGAAATTATAAGGAGGCTACCTAGAAGGGAAAAATTATTTTATCTAAGGAGCTGAAAAATAATGAGCAATTGGAGAAATTTAATAACAAGGTGCAGGAGGTTGGGTTGACTTTTGCCAACCTTATACAAGAGTAGAATACCATACATAGGTATTCTAAATTGACTGTGCAGTCCTTCATCCAATCCACTAAGATTAATAAAACCCCTATCAAATAGTTGTCTAAAATCATAAAAAAAACCCTGTGTAGTTCCCCCAAATTGGCCCCATTAAGAAGACACCCATATAGGTTCAAGGCTAAAGAGGCCATGCATGATTCTTCTAGGTGATGCAACAAAAGGACCTGGCAATCACATGAGGGCAAAGCTATCAAAGTTCAAGTAGGATATCCTAGAAAAAACACCCAAGGAGGATGAGGAAGCATCAGAGCCCCCCCTCCTAAAATTTTATGTTTTTGTTTTTCTATGCTTTCAGCATGCTATAGTTAGTTTTTGTTGTTTTTACTATTTGGACATGGATTGGCATGTTACTCTTTTTATCTAATAATTTTGTGGTTCCTAGTTCCTTATAAAACTAGGTTATTTACCTTATCAAATAAAAAAATATTATATTATATATTTGTATATTTAATATTTTTGGGTTTGAATATAAATAAATTTATAACAGTAATATTAAATGAAAATTTCAAATATCAAAATATTATAATTAAATAATCAATGAAGACAAGATTTAAATTAGTAACTTTTTATACAATAATCTATGATTATATAATTATGAGTGAGTTATAGAAGGAACCTTTTAATTTATAAATAAAATGAGATACAATGTTACATATTAAATGTCCTCATCATCATCTATCTCCACATATACGGAGTACTCATCTGCATAATTAGGATCCTGATCAACCTCATGCCCCTCTTCTATATCATGACCCTTAGCTATGTAAAATGGTTTATGATATATAAATACTTAATGATAAAATTATTCAAGTGCTTTATTTTATAATTTACATAATTCACAACTGATTCAAAAAATACATATCTTATTAAAACATAACCTTTTGAATGGGCTTACTCATTAAAAACAAGTTTATACATTACATGGCTTTTAAAACTGCACCCAATTCCTTTATTGCAAGCATGTCATAAAATTATTCTTGTAAAATTAGTTATATAATAAAATTAGGTGTATTAATAATTTATATAATAGAACTTTTATAAACATATAAAATATCGTACAATAAATTATTATTTTAACTTGTTTTAAATTTAGTTATCTAAATAAGCTATAACCTTTGATAATTTAAATTATATAAAATATGTCTAAATTATGTACATCTAAATGTAGAAATTAGATTGAGATTGATTAATCACACTTGCTATTTATATAAATAATCAAGAGGATAGGGTGTTTAGCTTATTTTATTTCTATTTTGATATGTGTATGTGCACAATCAACATAAACACCCTAAAATGGATCTATGATTACTTGAATCAATAAACTAACCATCAAAACCTACTTGGATAGATCCATTAATGCACATACACATATGCTACCAGATATGTCTACTATCTATCAAAACTATCTTTTGTGTTTTCTAGTGTATTCCACTAGAGGTTGATATGCCTTCCTACCAAGATATTTCCTATACAATTTTAGAGGTTTGGTCTTGTGCATAGATTAAGATTTGTCTTCCTTGACCTTGAAACCATAGCTCCAATTTCAAAAAAAATCTTGGCCTATTAAAAGGGTTTAGAAAAATGGGTTGGATAACTGCAACCATGCCCTATTGAGTCTTTGTGCATTTCCCACATTCCAATACTCTGAAGAGGGCTCAAACTGCATGTCATTCTCATGCTAATGTGGATGTGTGCTCAATAGTGATCCAATAGTATGTATACAACTTGTCTATCTTTTGACACTTGAAAATATGCTAATTTTACCTTGTTTTTGGTGTTCAGACTTGGCTTAGTGATTGTTACTTTGAGGGGTTTTCAGATTTGGATACTTTTGGGTAGTGCCTCGAGTATGGACATATGTACTCCTCAATGTGAAAGTAAAATTATAGATAGGTTCTATATATGAGTATATTTAGGATTGATATGCATATATAGTTTAATCTTTGGGTAATTTATCTCCATAATCGACATGCAAAACATGTGGGCTAACCCAAAGGAATGGTTTGAATTATATATATATATATATATATATATATATATATATATATATATATATATATATATATATATATATATATATATATATATATATATATATATATATATATATATAACTTGGGACACTTATGGTGATGGTATATGATATTAGTAACCAATATCATTTGATTGTTATTAGAACTACCCAAGATGGAGAAGATCATGATATAGAAAATGATGACAATCAACTTAGGATATATATAGTTTAGGCATAGACTAGGGAGATCCTATATGTTAATGATGGAAAATGGTAAATCCAAGCCCATAGATATAAAATGGCTTGGAAATAATGTGAGCAAGAGTCAATTATGTAAGCACAAGTTATATATGTTAAGTATTGGTTGAAACTAATAATGTAAAGTATCTAATGCCAAATTTATGTGTCTACACTTACATAGAACTTAAATTTTTTTAGTGACATAATCTTCATTTTGTTTTTGCATGAAATGTGTTACTTTTAGCCATTTTTCACTCTCTTTGTAACCCTTTACCTAGTTAGTCTCTTTCATTAAATTCTTTAAAATATTTAAAAATTATTTAATTCCTAAAATAAAAAATTACAAAATTTTACTTCTCATTAATTTGGTTAACTAACCTATATCCATTTTATTGTCCTCTCCTAGCCATTTTTATAAAAAATAAATATAAGAATCTCTATCTATTTTGAGAGGTCAAAGATTTATCCTCTCTAAATCTATGTTTCCATATTATTGAACCTACTAATTATAGATATGAAAAAATATTAGAAAACTATAAAATTTATTGAAAAAAATGTTTTACGTAGGTAAGATAACTACCCTTGAATGTATCTTCATTCTCCTAAACCTTTTCAATGCATATTTTTTAATTAAACTATAATTTTAATGGTAATTGTTGAACTCTCCATAAATTATAGTGCTAAATTTGTGCAACACTCAATCATTATTTTATATCAGTCTAGATGGACAAATTCATAAATTTAATTTTTGACTTAAAAAAAAATATATTTTTTTGAAATACATGAAACTAAAAAATATTGAATGTCAAATATATTGTAATTTAATTAATCAATATAAATTAAAAAATAAATAAATTAAAATTAGAAAAAATACTAAAATAGAACATATTAAAATACTTACTATTCTTTAGTATCCATTAATATATTCATGTTATCATTTACATATAGGTCCATTTAGAGTGTGCCCCTCACTCAGTGCTTTAACTATTCATGAGTAGATTATAGGGCTTGTATTCACCTAAAATTAACGAGGACCCTATAATAGTTTTGCTTAAT
This sequence comes from Torreya grandis, assembly GCA_037957365.1. NCBI lineage: Eukaryota > Viridiplantae > Streptophyta > Pinopsida > Cupressales > Taxaceae > Torreya > Torreya grandis. The sequence continues at coordinate 411,233 of JARHVA010004275.1, forward strand.
CCTTTGCAGGCTATATCATTAAGGCTAGTTAGGGGGACCTCATACCATTTTAATTTTGCATTTCACTTCTTATGACTAGGTTAGAGGGTGTTGTCCTTGTCATGGATTTCTAATAAAATTAAAAGATGTTATAACTCAATTAATCAAAATAAATTCAAATAAAAAACAAAAAATTATACGTCTATGGCAATAAATGATGTCTACTCCTCCCAACACCCTCATACTTCCATCATTTGATATGGGATGTAGACTTATCATAATCCAATTATATTAGAATTTTTTAATGAGAAGTTATAATTTTTAAATTAAAAATAAACTATAACTTTATATGTTCGAGATGAGTCCCTAGAAGAAAATGAAGGATGCCTACTCCCAACACCCTCATCTTCCCATTGGTGTATATGGGAAGTAAAACTATTATATTCAAGTTGTATTAAAATTGTTCAATGAGAGGAACTTTTTTAAATAAAAAATTGACTATAAATTTATTCCTCTATGCTAGGTCCCTAAAATAAGAGGCAAAGGGACATCCACTCATAAGAATGTGATGTTATATGTCATCTGGCACTTGTAGCTCTCTATAAGTAGTAGACCCATCATAATCAAGTTGTTATAATTATGTAATGAGACCAATATTTTTTAAATAAAAAATAAAATATAAATTTATATCTCCATTTTGGGTGTGTAGAGGTTGAGAGAAGTCAAATCAAGGAAGAGTGTCAAGGTGGCTCATAAGCCTCATCATAATCCTTCTCTATATACACATTCTATCATAGCATAAATATGTAGACACATAAATTTGGTCACATGTACTTGACAATGCTAAGTCTTGACACATTCCAAACCACATGAAAAAACACATGACTCTTATTCACCATTCCTCTAAGCCATTAATCTATATATAGGTTTGACCCTTTTTTTTCCATTACTAATCTAAAAAACTTTCAATGTAGAATTCTTAAAATATACAAAATCACCTTTAAATTATCTTCAAGAAAGGATAATTATCTATGATATCTTTAAATAAGTCCATGTTAGATGAAGAAAGGTGTAGTATGCCCTTATCCACTTATAACAGTTGCATCTTGCACCAAATAATTTCTAAATTTTAAAACATCCTTTTGGGTCTTCTTATACTTTTAACATGGTCAACTAATTTAACCTTTTAGGGTTTTACTAATTTAAATCCTAAGTTAAATTAAAGGGTTGAGTTATCTAAATCAGTGAAATAATATGAAAGAAATAACCATTGATTTGCTATATATTTTATCTTGCTTTGAATTTCTAAAAATAGTAATAAATATGTGAAAATAGAGACTTATCTAGAAAACAATTATCATGAAAGATATAGGTTTTGAAAACTAGGTTACAGATAGGTTTGAATGTCGTCAATAGGGTCTCTAATTTTGATTCTTCATTAGATAGTAGCACCCCACCTAGATAGTAGTTTCATGTAGCTCTAGTGTCCTAAAAATGGTTCTAGTGTCCTTTTTGTAGAATTGTTCCTATTTTTTGGGAGTACTTGTGCCTATGTTTTGGGGTCTTGTTCTTGTACACATAAAATTTAAAACTCTATATTGTGCTTGGAATAGATAATTTATGTTATAAACCCTAATCCTCCTTATAAGTATGGCATGAACTAAAAATGTGTGTTCATTAGTAAGATAATCTAGACATCCTCAACACCCTATTGTGAAGAGAGTTGCCTACATGCCAATACTCAAAGAGGGATCAAGCTTGATGTAGTTCTCCCACCTAGTTCTTGGTGAATGTGAAAGTGAATGCTAGAATGATAATGGTCTTGAATGTCTTAAGTGTGCTTGAGATTGAAAATCTTTGAAATTTGGGCTTAGGGTAGTTGTAGATGGTAGTATATAAAAGTAGGGTAGAATAGGGATTAATAACCTTGGTTTCACTCAACTTGTTTCTTATTTGAATAGGGTTTTTACATCTAATTTCCATCCAATGGATAGAGGTCCAATAGTCTTGTATTTATAGTGATCCATAGCTTATGTAGATAATAAAATATGTTTAGGATAACCTTAGGAATGTTTGAAAATATATTCATTTAGGAGATTTATGGAAAGGGACAATAGCGCTAAGTTGGGTACATTAGCACCATGTGGCTCTAGTGTCCTTAATGTTGCACTAGTGTCCAACTAGTAGGCTACTATGTACAATGGGTTAGGATTTGGGAATGTAATTTTGGGACTATGTTTGAGTTGATTGGAGATGTCTATGGTTTGTGCAATGGATATAAAAGTGTGATAAAGGCTCTAGGATATGTATAGGGATAAGCTGGGAATAGGTTGTCTCAAGTAACACTCTTACCATCCAAATAATAATTTTAGGTGATTACATTTACCCCCCCCCCCCCCCCCCCCCCCCCCCTTATGAAAGAAATGTATCAAAGTGAAATGACTAGTATAAAGGAAATAAAATCATACCTAGAATTACCTAAGAAGTGAAACCCATGTAGTTGAGTATGAGTATGTGAAGATGGGTATGCGTATGTGAAACATGATCCAAAGTAATGACCTACAATGAAATGTGAAAAACTTATTCCTTAAGAGATTATCAAAAGTGAAAGACTATGCTGAATAAAGTAACTAAGTAAATTTTATTAAAGATATAAGAAAGAGGAATGAATTAATACACCTCATTGTGTATTCAAACCAATACATGACCCTAGTGATAATATATGTGTGTGAGTGTTCATAGTGATCAAATCATTAAATATATTGGACTAAGTTGATAATTTGCTCAATCCTCATATATGGGTGGCTCAAGAACTCAATCTGATTTTGACTCCATCATTGCCCACCCCTACTCAATGGATCATGACCTATGTATAACTTGGATAATATTGTAAGTGTGTTTAACCCTCTCATGTGGATGGCTCAAGAACTCAAGTAAGCTATGACTCCATCATTGCCCACTCATGTGTACTATATGCATTTGAAACTAAACTATGCAAAGTGATTAAATTATTTAACTAGGTATATCTAACTATGTATGTCAGATTTGCAGCCACTTGGGTACATTATGCAACTTTGGGCCATTCAAGAATGCCAACCACTACAGATGAATTAAGGCATGAAACTGGTGACAACTTGGAATATGATAGAAAGTATATAAAATGTAGAGAATGACATGGAATTTGACTTTCCATCTAATCAACCTATGTGTAACTGAGCATATGGAAACTATGTGTCACACACATGCCCCCAATTTGATATCTAACTATATTGATTCTTAAATAAGTATGTAATAATTATATCTATATATCTAAATTGAATGTGGGAGTGATTATTCCATACATGATGCCCCTAATCTAAGTAATTGGTATAAATCTGAGATAAAATGAGTGTATCTAATAAAAATATGAATATAACTATTAACATTGTGACTCTATCTATGCAAATTTATACTATACCTGGTGTACTATTCTAGCTAATTTAGACTACCCTGAAGCTGGGGCTATTGGAAATTAGTGACATGTAGTGTATAGTAGTGCCCTATGGCATTAGGGTCCCAATCTAGGTGATAATGTCTATGTGGTCTAAAATTTGGGTGACTAAACTGATTTTTGAGTCACTTTTTTCCTATGTATGACCTGTGTCTAATTTTCTAAAATTGAGCCTATGTTTTGAAAAAGATCTGTGAATAGAAATATAGGAGCCTGATATCTGTGACAAACCCCTATGATTTACCCCACTTTTGAGGGTATTTATGGAACCTATCTAAGAATTATCTGTAAAATAAGTATCCCTATAAAATGTGTTAGCCTAAGCATTTATTATAATTGCATGTTAATTAAATATAGTGTGAAAATATAACATTAGATTGTAAATGAATCTGAGCATAAGTATGTAGTGTAAGATGTATGTTGTGTATAACATTAAAAAAGGGTGTCAAGATAGTTGTAATCAATGTGTATAACAACTAATCTGAGGAGATACCTAGGGGGATGGGGCATGATGTCCATCATGGCACCCAAGTAGGAAGGGTAGATGTAGGAGGTCTCTCATGGCATTGAAAACTAGTGTCTATAACAATCAAAGACAATTGTCATAGTGAAGATGTATACAAGAAAGCATACATACAAAACACATTAGGCACATAAAAATAGGCCAAGGGTCCACTATATAGGGGACATGGGCACATGTCACTAAATTTGAGAATAGAAGACATACAAGGACATGTTCAAATGTCCACATATGCAAGAAACAAAAAATTTGGCTTAGATCCACATATAAGCACATATTCAAATGTCTTCATATACAATAAGGAAATCACACACAAGGGACATGGTCACATGTACATGGAATACATGAATCAAATTGGCATAGATCCAAAGAATAATGATATATTCAAATTCCCTCAAGTAGAATAAGCATATAAAATACAATCAAGTCTAAACTAGGAAATCCAGAAATGAAAACATGTATAAATATGTAGTATAAATCTATGTAAATGGTAGGATGTACATATACTAAGTCTAATTAGTGATAGTCGATGAAAAAATATAAGCATTGATTAGCAATGATCAATATCTAAATAAATCAATGCATAAAATGTAATGTATAGAATGTAAGGATATAACTTGGTAGTAAAAACTATGTATGAGATGCCCCCAAGTGGGTGGATGTATCAAATAAATAAACTTGGATTAGTGCATATGTTCCTAGTGGGTAGATGATAGAAAGTTTGAATCAGTGTAATGGACTGGAGTCCTCTATGTAATTTACAAGCACTTGACAAGAATAAGTGAAGCATATATGAATTATAAAATTGATTATACAAGATAGCTAACATATATAATATCTAGCAAGTAGAATAAATGTAAACATATAAATGCATACAATATTTATATTTTATGTTTTTTGAGTAAAATTTGAATGGTTTTATGTTTTGACATGTTATATTATTTTTGGATTTTTTGGATACAATCTATGTACAAGCAAATGAAAATAAACTATGTACAAGGAGTGAGAGAGAAGAAAGTCTATACAAAGAAAATGATCATGAATAGTGCATTGCTTATATGCAAAATGTCCTTAGATGCATGATGTTCAATAGATTTTTTATTACCTTTCCATCAAGTGAAGCTATACGATATGCTTTCAGGATAAGATTTCATATGATGATGTATGGTCCAAGCCAAATTGGTTTAAACTTTCCTTTGTTCTCTTATTTTTGCATTGACATTTTTGAGATTTTCTTTTAATACTAGATCATTGATTTTGAATTCCTTATTTTAGAATTTTTTATTGTAGGTTATCTTAATTCACTTATGATAAGCTCTAAGATGTTCTATGGCTTGGATACATGTGTGATCCAACTATTCTAGTTCATGGAGACATCGATATTTGTACTAATCATCTATGATGTGTCCTTTTAAATATACCCACAAATATGGGATTTTCAATTCCAATGGGATAATTTTTTTGTGCCATATACAATTAAATAAGGATTAACTCTTATTGGTGTATGTATGTTAGTGAGATAATCTCAATGTGCATAGATGAGTTTATTGTTATAGTCATTTCCAAATTTGGTAACTATTTTGTTGAGAATATTGTTGATTGTTTTGTTCATTGCCTCTACTTGACCATTACCTTGTGGGTAGTATGGTGTAGATAATGTGTGTCAGATTTTATATTTGGAAAATAAAATTTCACTATTTTATTCTTGAAATAGGTTTCATTATCTATAATTATGGATGTTGGGAGACCAAATCATGAATTAATATTGGTCATGAGAAACTAATAAATATCTTCCCCATTTATTGATTGTAATGGGATGGATTTTACCCATTTTATAAAATATTTTGCAGCTATGATAATGAATTTGTGACCTCTTATGGATTCTAGGTTTATATTACCAATTAGATCGAAGTCCCATAACATGAATGACCACTGAGATATGATAGGTTAAAGATTTTATGAAGGTACATGGTGCAAGTTACCATGACATTAACATTTATTGCATAATTTTGCATACTCCTAACATTCTTGTTCTATGGTTGGCCAATAATAACCTTGTTTGAGTAATTTATGTGACATTACCTTACTGTTGAAATGACCACTACATTTATTGTCATGTATTTTTTGAATAGCCAATTTATCTTACTCAGTTATTAAATATTAGAGTAAGTGTCCATCAAAATATATCTTAAAAAAAGCATTACCAATGAGGACATATCAAAGAGAGTTTTACTGTAGTTTACACTTTTCATTATTATAAAAGTATCTGGTGTGATAAATTTATTCAAAAATTTATATATGTTATAGAACCATTTAGATGGTGTTGACCTATGTGTGGCAACTAGGACTGTTAGAGAAATAAGGTCCACACGAGATACTGATGGAGATTGTAATCATTTATTAATAAAAAGACCTTGGTCTGCATCCATATCGATGTGGATCAATGATGTGATACTTACCATTACATTGGTGCTATGTTTGTCTTTGCATGGGATGTTCTCAATAGAGAAATTATCAAATTGAGCCTGTAGACATTGAACCATGTTATTATAAGGAATCATGTGCTCTTATTTGTTTTGGTAAACATTTTTGACTTGCTTAACAATTAATTAGGATTCCTCTTAAACTTTTATTGATTTTATATTGAGATGTTAAGATGATTAAAGGCCTAATATAAGAGATTTATACTTTCTAATATTGTTAGTGCATGAAAAACTAAGTTAGTATGCGAGAGTTGTGATATATGAATTTGACTCTAGAGAGGATGGTTAATATCATGTTAGTTTTAAAATGAAAATAAAATTAAAGGAACACACTAAATAACATAACATCTCTAGGCCTAGACACTAGGGAGAGCTTAGTTAACAAACATGAATAAAACACACAACTAAAATGCAAAATAAACCTTCTTTTACCTTCCTTGGATGCTCCAAAATACTTGTTGTAGTGGCTTGCTTGGTTTTTGCTCATAAAGTCTTCATCAAAGGAGGTTTGGCTATCTCCTCTTCTCTTTGGCACCTTGTGGCTTTGGCTTGGATTGGCTTGGAATCAATTTGGCATGGTAACACTAATTTCAATAGATTTTGGAATCATTTGTGCATTAAAACTTTGCATTATCAAGACTTTTTGAAGATATTTGAGCATAATAACTTTGCACCAAAATAGCTTAGAAATGATGTTCATTTCCTCTCTATTTATAGATTTTTGAGATTGATCAGAATCAACCTGAACCATCCATCTCAAGATTGAGATGTGTGGCTAAGGATTAATCCAATTTTTCAATTAAAATTAATAAATAAGCTCATTAATATTTGAGATAAAGGAGTAATTAAGAGGCATGGAGGGCATTGATGAGGTGTGGGAGGCATGAATCCTGATATTTGTGGCATTTATGGCCTAGAGATGTCTTCTCAATAAATGAGGTCACTTGATGATGTAGATATTCAATATTCATTTCAAAAAACAAGTATTCAACAAGTTTCCATAGAATTCTTAATTGGGTTCTAATTTGGTTTAATTATCTCTTAAGCATGATTAAGCACTTTATGCATAAATTACTCAAATTGATCAAAATGCCTTGTTATTGGTCCAAAATTTGATTGGATTGGAATTAGAAGTTGATGTCAGATGCATTAGATCTATTATCCCATTTATGATGTTATCAACACAAAATAACAAAGGCACATGCATTGTGTAAGATATTTGACAAAAAATTGCAATCTAGAGCACCCAGGTGCAAAATTGGCATTTTAACTCAAAATGATCTGATCAAAGTTAGCTAGCCCATAAATTGCATTGCCCCATTTAGTGATACCCTAGCCAAAATTGACACTTGAATATATCAAGTTCAAAGCTTTTAATATGATTTAGTGTTTTTAGGCCAAATTGTACACTTTAGTAAAAATTGCTCAAAAGCTTGATTAGAGGTTATCGGTGGCCAGTTTTAGGTGTCTATAGTTTGCCCCTTTTTGGGAAGATGTTGAAAACTGTAGACAAAGAAATATATTCTCAAATAATGAGAAAAGGCATATATGCCAAAAAGAATATGATAGTTGAAGAACAAAGCTTCAAATGGTGTTTGGGAAGCCTAGGATGATGCCCCCTCAAGGGAGTGGCCATCACATTTGTTTATGGATGGTCCCTAAAAAATAAATAAGAATAAAAGTGGAGTTAACCCATGGTTCAGATAAATCCAAATTAGAAAATGCTTACATGTATTGATGTAAAAAGGATACTGATTTGCCCAAAGGTGATTATAATTAGGATTAAAAGTCAAAATAATGATTTGGGTGGTTATAATCATTAAGAGGACCTAGATTGGCTAAAGATGATTTTATCCTAGTTAGTGATGATTATCAAGCATAACTCAAGGATATAACCTAGAATATAGATTAAAGATGAGTGGGTGCAAAGTGATGACATAGATGAATAGAAGAATAAGATTGATCAATGTGAATGATTTAGTTGTACCTACTAATGAGGAGATGCTTGTCTTGATTAATAATGATATAAATAGAATGGTTAATGTATTGATATGATCAAGGATGGGGTGGGAGGATTTTACAAGGTACCAAGGAGAAACTTCTATGGCTCCATTGATTATAGACCTTTTTAAAGCTAATTTTTGTTATAGCATGTGATGGTAGGCTTCATGATAGAACAACATGAAGACTTGGCCAAAATATGCATAAGGATTGACTCCCAATCCAATAAACACTAAAAAATAATGCACCAATGATAGAAACCATGATGACAATGCTGATGTATTAATATGGATACACTTAAGAATAATGTGTGCAAAGAATCACCTAATGAATGCATATGGACTGAGTTGAGGTAATAGTGCCGAAAGTAAACAAATAGGAAAGAGAATAAATAAATATATAAAAAAAACAAATAAATAATAAATAAATAAATAACTTGAAATAAACAAACAAATAGAAAGCTTGAAAACAAAAGTAAAATAAAATATCCTAACAATGACAATGCCCCAGTAAGGTCGATCAAGGATAACTAACTAGGCTTAGACAAGACAAATATTTTTGGATTTTTGAAATATTTGAGTGTTTTTAGAATTTTGAGGTATCTTAACTCAGTATATAATGACAAGATACCTTCTCACAAAATGATGAGAGTGTTTGGCTTAAGTTGCTTATAAAATGATGAGTGTATATGGAAAGGGGGATTGAGGTGACCTCAACATGAATTAAACATGACCCACATAGTCCTAAAGTGATCTCAAGTCATAGTAATTACATCCACACAAAAATAAGGGAAAAATAAATTAGGTCCCAATAAATTCTCAAATCTGACAAATGGCCAGTCAAATTAAAATAATAATGACAAGGTGATGTGACAATGCATGATAAATAAGTGTTGCCCCTCATTTTCCCATAGGTGATTATAACTAGGATACAACATCATAGGTCAATGATACTAGTTTTACCATAGGTTATAACTAGTAACAAGATTGGTGAAACACTAATTTTCCCATAGGTGGTTATAATCAGGCTCACATAAACAAGCTTGATACAGGATGGAAAATGAAAGATATCTTGCCAGATCAACTGTCACACTACTTTCATAGACTATCACTATAAATACATATTTGATTGATTGTTGAAACTTGATTGAAATCCTTTCACAAAAGGTGTGGGAAGAACCAAATGAACCAAGATCAAAATAGGATTGGGTAGGATGACTAAAAATAGGCTTTGGTCTAGATAGGAATGGAATGATAGGATGGAATGGCATTGCTTTAGGATAATGATGGTTTTTGATAGGTTAGATAAAAATGGTAAGAGAGATGCCCCAAAGTGATGGGGTGAATGTTTGGGATCTACAATAATGGTAAATAGGCATATGTAATAACGATAATGGCATGATGATGTGAAATGGTATGGTACATGTTTTTGGTCTAGGTGTGGTTTTTAATTCTATTATTCCTATTGAGATGGAGATACACATCTTAATCAACAAATGATACAAATAGAATAATCGATCGTGTTAATTGCTACCCCAAACTTCATCTAAATAGTTGTTCTATCAAGAACTTGATGTAGATTTAGATTTTAAGAATGTTGTTGTGATCTTCATTGGTTGTTGATTCTAATTTCTTCAAGCATCAAGATAAGGTATCTTTGTAGCCTCTACAAAGGAAAGTGCAGCCATGGATGGTAAATAAGGATAAATAATGTATGGTAGATTTTATTGTGAAATGGAATGGTAGATGATAATGGAATGTATAATTATGAGGAAACAAATGAAAATTAGGACTTTCAGTCACACATAATGTTATTGATGCTAGATTTGACATAATATCGATTATGGTAGGGCTGAAGACTTGTTATCTCGATAAGACCATCATATTTTTCTATTGTTTGGGATTTAAAGTAGCTACTATCTAATTAGGCTATAGATAGGAAGTTATTTTGATTTGATCTTTGATTTTGTCTTCATCAAGTAGTGAAGAAATTTTATGCTCAGCTATTGATGCCTCAAAGAGGTTTTCACCAATGAAGTTGTCTTGATTGTCCCCTGGCACCTTCAAAAAGGTTTCACTAAGGAATGTTGAATTTTGACTTTGATTTTCTTCTATCACTTTTGAAAAAGTTTCACTAGAAGATGTTGAGTTTTGAATTTGATTATCCCCTAGCACCTCTGAAAATGTTTCACTAATGAATATTGACTTTTGACTTTGATTATTTTCTAGCACTTCTGAAAAAGTTTCACTAGAAGATGTTGAGTTCTAACTTTGATTGTCCCTTAGCACCTTTGAAAAGGTTTCACTAGGAGAGTCTTCTTTTACTACATGAATGTGGTCTTGGCCTCCTTCCTCTTCTTCAATTACTATGTCACCATGGATGCAGTTCAATAAAATGTGATTTTGTTGATCCCAATTGACACTTGTGGGAGATGGAATGTCAATGATATGGCTATTTTGGTTGATGGTAATGGCCTGTGGAATGGTAATGGAATGGGTAGAGGCTACATAATCCTTGTAAAAGAGACAAAGATAACTTGTGTCAAAGATAAATTACTCATCCTCAAAAACCATAAAAGGATCATAAATGTATTCAAATTGTTTTGCAAGGCATGTGTAACCAATGTTGCAACATCCATGAACATATTCTTCTTCTGAATCTGATTTTAACTGAAGGGACTTTGAATCTGATATTGATTTATATTATGATGGTAAATCTAATGTCAATTCAAGAATAGAACTTGACTATAACTCTAATTCTTCATCTGATAGGTACTCTATTACATTATGTCTTATTGAATATTTGGTTTTGGACAAGTAACGACCTATGATGTCATAATGGGCTCCACAAAAACTAGTTTGTCAGAGTGAGACTCCTCTAGGATGGGAAAAATGTCAAGATATAACTCCTCAAAGACTGTCTTGTCAATAAGAGGCTCTTAAAAAATAAGCACATGGTCGAGGTAATTATTTTCCCAAAGGCAGTTATAATCATTAAGAAGTGACTCAATAAAGACTGGCTCATTAGTGTGAGACTCCTCAACAAATGAGATTGGATCGATAAGTGATTCATCATAGGCTAACTTATCACAAGTGGTTGGTTCAATAAAAACATCGATTGGTTGGTTGTCTTGGCTTTGGTTTCTAATGAGTTGGAAAATAATATTTTTGAATACAGCTTGCTCTTTAAAGGATTGAATCAGTTGAGGTTTGGTAATGAATGAGGAATGACTTATGGTTAGATAATGGTAGGGCCTTGGGGAGCATGATTTCTCTCATAAGCCAAAGGATGAAGTCTTGAAATGGTAATGATAGGGAGTTGTGGGGCTTGATTGATTGCATAAGCTAAAGGACTAAGTCCTAGAATGATGAAAGGGTGTTGTGGAGCCTAGTTTCTCACACAAGCCAAAGGATTAGGTCTAGGAACAGTAATGGTATTCCTTGGATATTGTAGATCTTGATAGTTCATATAATCCAAAGGAGGGTTAGAGGTAGTTGATGATGAGATAACAAAAGGATGTTATGGAACTTGATTGCTTACACAAGTAAAAGCATCCATGTCTTCCTCATAAACCATATCATCCCAGTCATGAGTTGGCTCATAAGCTAGTTATTGACTATGTTCTATGTACTAATTATTGCAAAGAGGGTATGGAGCCATATCCTAAACAAAATTTTCTATAGTTGGGTCTTCAAAGTCCTCCTCACAAGCCTCTTCATACCAATCAAGGTCTTGATTTGGATCGTGAGCTAGTTCATGACTTTGTTCCCATGAATGATTATTATGAGGTGGATAGAAATTTATCTCACAAAACATATTATCATAGTTGGGGTCTTGAAAAAAGCCATAAAAGTCATTTTGTGTAGCCATCCTATCATAAGTTAGATTATACATGACTCTTCCATAGGTGTAGCTAGACATATCTGCATAAATGATAAAAGCTCCAAAAATAAAAAGGCTTAGAGTTATACAAACTCCAAAAAAAAACCACGTCCAAAGGACAAATGGTTCAAACTTGGTCTAACTTGGTTGAAGGAGTGGAGTTGTATCTCCAATATGGTTTGAAAGTGGAGTTATATCTCAAAAATGGTTTGTGATAAGACTTGGCATAAAACATTCTAATGTCAAATGTCTAACTTCAAATTTCATACACACAAAAGTTCAAGCGTCTAAATAAAAACTGACATGTCAAAGGTCTAGGTCAAAGTGTTCCAAACAAGGTTTAAACTAGGAAAGGGAAAAGTTGAGTTACTAGGTCTTTTGTCCAAATGCAAAGTCAAAAGCTAGGCTCAAACAAATAGGCATATGATAGGACTTTTGGCTAAATGACGTTAAAAGCTAGAATTGAAACAAAGGCTAATGTGATTTGATTTAATCTAACAAGTTTGGAAACAACTTTGACATAGACCTAACATATATAATCAAACATAAACATGATAAGTTGGCATAAGGCATAAGACAAAAGGCTCTTTGAATAAACACTATGTTTTCCCAAATAAAGGCACAAATAATGATAAGGATAGGTACTAAACAAACAAACCATCAATAGTTTTCAAATTTTGGGTAAATGATTAACTGAAGTTATGCAACCCAAAAGAGAAAGATTTTAGTATCATCCCCACAAATTGAGGCCTAAATAGAAATCAATCATTGTTTGGATCCAAACTTAATAAGGTTAATTGAAAACTATGATTTGACCAAACAAGCTAGACAAGATTGGACAACATGATGGCATAAGACAAAGGTCCAAATGGTAGATATCACATGGTTTGAAACAAGTGGTTTTTAGCACAAGGTTAACCAAGTCTTGAAACAAATTGAGTAGCCTAATGGTGTAAGGATACTCAAATGATGTGATCTATGTTATGCTTCAAAAGACTCAAAGGCAAAATGGTTTTAACATGTTTTGGGCAGAATAACACTACCCTCCTCAACTCAAATGACACATACAAAAATGAGTTTAGCAAAATATTTCAAGGCACAAGTGTGAAGTAAAATGATCAGCATAATGCCTCTTTAGACAAAAGAGTGATGTATAGATAAATTGATTTTGACATGGCTTATGAAAAAATAAACAAGTTTTAGTCTCAAAACATACCAAGTAAAAATGACCAAAATACACTAACTATAATCATCCAAATCTTAGCAAGGGTATGGAAATGTGGGGTTGAATAAATTATAAAGCTTTTGAAAATTTCTAGGGGAATCAATTTCACAATGACTTTCACATCAAACGATGTAAAAGCCAAGCATATAAATTAGGTGACCACAGCATTGGCTAGTTTTAAAAAGGTCTAGTCCTTTTTACAACCACTACATCTTGTTGTTAACTCAATGTAGTGTGATGTCCAAATGCAGATACGTCCCATGTGTAACTCCAAAGGAGTAAGTGAAGTCAATATTAGGAGGTGAAACCCTAGGTCAAAGCTTCCTTATGGAACTCATGGGAGGTGTTTTATGAAAACAAATCCTTGTATTTTGTGAAAACAAATTTCTAATTGAAACAAGTGAAAACAAAATTGACAAGTGTATTAAATTTTAAATCCAAATGAAAGATTTGGTGGTGTTCATTTGACCCCTTGGTCTTAATTTGTAACTTTTAAGGCTGAATACAAGATTAAAGTAATATCACCCTGAATGATTTTTTTTAAGCACCAAAATGAAAAGTTTTATTCATTTTAAAAAACCCTAAAATAAGTTTAAAAGAATCTATTTAAGCATGCTTTGATGATTTTTCAAGTAAAACCTACAAACAAAATGTTAGCAAGACTTTTATCTTGGAATTAATTTTGAAGATGAAACAACCAACTTATAAAAATGAGCTCTTGGGTTCGTGTAAAAAAAATACAGTGACCGTCCTCAGTTATACTAATTGACGATGGTGAGTTTTATGTAGATCGATGATAGTTTTACTAACTGATGATTATCATACAAACCAATGTCAGTTTTACTAATGCTAATCAATAATGGCTGAAAATTATCGTTGATAGTTTACTAGCTGGTGATGGTTACTATGTAACCCTGTGCCAACAAAAAAATGGCCAAATGAAGTTATAAAATCACTTAGAAAGAGTTTTAAGCATCCAAATTAAAATTTTAAAGTTGCCTCATGCTCTCCTTCATATGCGAGATGTGTTGGGTCCCACCATGTGTACCATTATATGAGATAGGAATTTGACTCAAGAGAGGATGGTTAGTATCATGTTAGTTTCAAAATGAAAACAAAATGAAAGAAACACACTAAATAGCATAACATCTCTAGGACTAGACACTAGGGAGAGATTAATTAGCAAACATAAATAAAACACACAACTAAAATTCAAAAGAATCCTTCTTTTACCTTCCTTGGATGCTCTAAAATTCTTGTTGTAGTGGCTTGCTCTACTTGTGCTCATGAAGTCTTCATCAAAGGAGGCTTGGCTATCTCCTCTTCTCCTTGGCACCTTGTGGCTTTGGCTTGGCTTGGCTTAGAATCAATTTAGCATGGTAACACTAATTGAAATAGATTTTGGAATCCTTTGTGCATTATAACTTTGCATTATCAAGACTTTTTGAAGATATTTGATCATGATAACTTTGCATAAAAATAACATAGAAATGATGTTCATGGCCTCTATATTTATAAAATTTTGAGATTGATCAGAATCAACCTAAACCATCCATCTCAAGATTGAGATGTGTGGTTAAGGATTAATCCAATTTTGCAATTAAAATTGATAAATAGGCTCATTAATATTTGGGATAAAGGAGTAATTAAGAGGCATGGAGAGCATTGATAAGACATGAGAGGAATGAATCTTGATATTTGTGGCATTTATGGCCTAGAGATGTCTTCCAAAGAAATGAGGTCACCTAATGATGCAAATATTCAATATTCATTTCCAAAAAAAAGTATTCTACAAGTTTCCATGGAATTATTAATTAGGTTTAATTAACTCTTAAGCATGATTAAGCACTTTGTGCACAAATTACTCAAATTGATCAGAATGCCTTGTTATTGGTCCAAAATTTGACTGTATTATAATTAGAAGTTGATGTCAAATGTATTGGATCTATTATCCCATTTAGGATGTTACCAACACCAAATAAAAAATGCACATGTCTTGTGTAAGAGATTTGATAGAAAAGAGCAATCCAAAGTACCCAGGTGAAAAATTGGCATTTTGATTGGAAATGATCTGATCAAAGTTAGTTGGACCATAAATTACATTGCCCCATTTAGTGATACCCTATAAAAAATTGGCACTTGAATATATCAGGTTCAAATCTTTTAATGTGATTTAGTGTTTTTAGGCCAAATTGTGCACTTCGTTGAAAATTACTCAAAACCCTGATTGGAGGTTATCGATGGCGAATTTTAGGTGTCTACAATATTTACTATGTGTCCTAGGGGATAGATGAAAACAATTATAGTGCCAACAATAGATGCACATCTAGAATTATCAAATAATATTATCCTTGTATTTTCAGTGGTATTATATGCTATGAAATCATTGTTAAT
This sequence comes from Torreya grandis, assembly GCA_037957365.1. Classification (NCBI taxonomy): domain Eukaryota; kingdom Viridiplantae; phylum Streptophyta; class Pinopsida; order Cupressales; family Taxaceae; genus Torreya; species Torreya grandis. The sequence continues at coordinate 427,207 of JARHVA010004275.1, forward strand.
AGGATTTGTATCCAGTAATGGAGTTGTTGCCAATTAATATATAATTATTTGACCTTTTACTAATTTTTGTAATTTGATTTTGAAGTCAAATTATGTAACATAAACCATTTTTCAATACACCCTAAAATATGTGGTTTGGACATGAGGAATATTAAAGGATCAACTTTTGTAATGATCTATATCATTATTAATCATGTAGTGATGAAGTTTATGAGTAGAAAATACTAGTGCTCAGCAAAGTTTTTCAATTGATGGATAATTTTACTCATATTAAACTTGTGTATGATTGATGTAGTAAATTTATCTTTCTTTATGCTAATCATCATGATGTGCTAGCAGTGCTCTTAGTGCATGATCTATCACTGAGAAGTAAAGTAGAAGTGGTTTACTAGGTAAGGGTGGGACCAAGACATGAGGGTTGAGTAAGTATTGCTTAAGTGTATCAAATATATCTTGACATGTTATGCCCCACTCTAATTTCACATCCATTTTAAGTAGTTAGTGAATTATTGTGTTTTATCTGTGAGTTGTGACACAAAGTGACAAATTGCCTAAAATTTCCCCTAGAGGGACCACAGTTATTTCATATTAGTAAGATGAGGCATATACATAATTAATTTAACCTTATTAGGGTCAACTTATATGTTTCATTGATATATATTCAAACCCAAAAGTTTCCTTGAGGAAACTCTAAAGACACATTTCTTAGGGTTGAGTCAAACATTGAATTTTTTGAGTCTTCCAAAAATTTATGGAAAATAAATTGCATGATGTTGTTGCTCTTTTGACTTTGCCAAAAAATCATAGGCATAATCTTTGACTGTCTTATGAATGAGGTCATGAAATATATGTGTCATGGTGTGTTGGTAAGTTGTACCAATGTTATTTAATCCAAATGGCATGACTATATAGAAAAAAGTGCCACATGGTGTGGTTAAAGAAGTCTTTTCTTGGTCTTCTTCAATGATCTTGATTTGATTATACTAGGCAAAACTATCCATAAAGGAGAGAATCTCGTAGTTGGATGTGGAATTGAATATCATATCAATTTTTGGTAAAGGAAAGTCATCTTTAGGACATGATTTGTTAAGGTATCTAGAATCACAATAATATTAAATTTATCTATTAGGTTTTACAATAGGTATAATATTATAAATCCATTGTGAATGAGTGACTGATCAAATGAATACAAGATCTAACAACTATTGGATTTCATCCTTGATAAGGAGAAAAACTTTAGGATGCATTTTATGATTCTTTTATTTTGCTGGGTTGGTATTAGGATATAATTTAATTCTATGTACTATGATTGAGGGATCAATGCCAGGCATATTAGAATAAGCCCATGCAAATACTTAAGGAAAATTAGTTAAAATATGAGAAATATATATCTTATGATTTATGTAAGGTAGTAGCTAAGATTATGATGTGAGGATTAGTTTTAGTGCCATAATTAAATTCAATTATTTCTTCATTAAGTAATGTAGATCAATCTAAAGTATATGGTGTTTTAGGGATTGTATAATCTGTGTTAGGTAATATATTATCCAAATCATCTAAACGCTCACCAAAGTATGTTTGGGCACTTATGAAATGAGAAAACCTATTCTTATGATATAAATAAGGGAGATACTCATATGAACCTAAGGATTCTAAGAGATCTTCATTGATAGCAAAATCATCAAGAATTGGTAGATCTAGAGAAAATGTATCATCAATGAGATCGAGGTAGAAAACTAAAAGTGTATAAACATGGTTTACTATATCAATTATTCATGGAATTGGTGGACACAATGTGATATGTTGAGAAGCATTGTGAGAGGATCTAGAATTAGATGTATCATTTCATATCCAAGTCCTTGTTTGCCCTATTGATCATATACTTTAACTAGATTTAGACTTCCCTGCTCATGTTTTCTAAGGCCATATCTTATATATCCCATCTTCTAGAATTATCATAATGTAAAGGTTATATACTTTAAATTATTACCCTATGTACTAGAAATAATTGGGGGAGTTGTATGCATCTTTTGAATTCTATACTGGGGTCGTGTAGTAGAAAACTCCATATGAGGAATATAGTTATGTGAAGGCTTTATATGTTAATATTACTTAAATGGTTATTTATCCATAAGAAATGTATATATATGACCTTTGTAGATAAATTTTAAGCATGCATTTAACATTGATGAAACTACATGCATAGCATGAATCCATGGTCTCCCACGTAGGAAATTATAATTTAGATCATTAGGCATAACTTGACATGTTGTACGTAGTGTTTTAAGTCCAAGGGTAAGGTTTAATGTAATTTGACCCAAAAATTTACATGGAATCTTATCAAACCCTCAAATTATCATATTATAAGGATCCAAATTTGTAGCATATATATTAAGATAGTGTAGAAAAGAGATGTTTTAGATATTCAAACACGATTTATTGTCAACAAGAACTCATTTTACACCTACCTCATTAATTAGTAAATCAATATATAAAGGTAAATGTAAATCTATTATGTGTTAAGGTGGAAGGTATTCTCTCTCAAAATAAATATGTTCTTTTGTCAATTTCATAGTATTGATAATAGAAGAATCATTGGTGGGCTCAAATGTTTGAGGTACCTAAGTATCATGGAGTGTCACATAAAAAATATCTTTGTATGTGTTGGAGTGTTATAAAATATCTAAAATGGAAATTGTACGTGAAGGCTTACTACTCTAATCAATACATTTTATATCCATGGGTATTGTAAACTTGTTAAGATTTAAAAGCATGTAAGGACATAAGAACCTAGACCATAGGGTACATCAAGAGCATAGAGCTAATAGTAGATGCAATATGTTGGCTAGATGTTTGTGATCGATAAGGAGGGACAAGCGAGACCAATGATGTTTCTATATATATAATAATGATAAGAAATGAATTAGAATGTATCAAAGAACAAAATGTATCTAAGGGAGATTTATTTATTTTAGGTAGTATAATTATTATTTGATGTAATAAGTTATCTATGTGATTAAAGAATAATGTCTTAATTGTATTGCACATAAGAGAAAGATAGAATGTGAAAGAAATAATGAAACATGAAAGACATTTTAGTTGATATTAAGTATCACTTATACACATATCTATGTCATTTTTGAATTGGAGGAAACAAAAATGAAAATGAAATTAGTAAACTTTGAAATAAAAAGTGATTAATTTCTTTTGTCATTATAATCATGATTATACAAATTAGAAGATATGTGAATCTGAAATTTGAATTCTGGAAATGTAGACCCTAGGGTTTGGCATTAGGGTAAGTTAACCAAATATTTGAATTATATTAAACCCTAATGTGGTATTGATTAAATGGGCTAGGTTATGCAAAATAATCAAAATGGATTTGTAACCCTAATTTAGTACACAAAAATGTAGAGAAGGTAAACTCTAAGAAAAATTAGGGTTTTAAGCAATATTTAAAGTTAGATTCACCAAATGATTTAAAATTTTAAGGTTTTAATAATGTAAATCCTAAGTTAGATAAAAGTTTTGAGTTGTGTAAATCAGTGACATAATATGCAATAAATAAACATTGATTTGTTATTGTGATCTAGGAATTTGACTCAAGAGAGGATGGGTAGTATGGTATTAGTTCCAAAATGAAAGCAAAATGAAATAAACACAATAATAACATAACATATCTAGGTCTAGACACTAAGGAGAGCTTAGTTAATAAAACCAAATGATAAACAAAACTAAAAAGCAAGGAATAAAAACACAAGAATTCCTTCACCTTCCTTGAATGCTCTAAATGCCTTTGTAGTAGTGGCTTGATCGGCTTGTGCTCATGAAGTTCTTGGAAATAGAAGCTTGAATACCTCCATATCTCCTTAGCACCTTGTGGCTTTGGTTTGACTTGGCTTGGAATCAATTAGGCATAGTAACACTAGTTTTAATGACTCCTTAAAGATATTTGTGCATTATAACTTTGTACCAAAATAACTTAGAAATGATGTTGTGAGGTCTCTTATTTATAGAATTTTGGATTTGATCATAATCATCCTCAACCATCCATCTCATGATTGAGATGTGTGGTTGATTATTAATTCAATTTTTGGAATTAAGTTTGTAATTATCCTCATTATGACATTGGAAGAAGGGGCAATTAAGAGGCATAGAGGGCATGAATCCTGATATTTGTGGCATTTATGGCCTAGGGATGCCTTCTCAAGAAATGAGGTCACCTGATGATGCAGATATTCAATATTCATTTCTAAAAACAAGTATTCAACAAGTTTCCATGGAATTATTTATTAGGCCTTGATTTGGGTTAATTATATCTTAAGCATGTTTAAACACTTTGTGCACAAATTACTCAAATTGATTAGAATGCCTTGTTATTGATCCAAAATTTGACTGGATTAGAATTGGAAGTAACTATTAGATGTATTGGAACTATATTCCCTTTTAGGATGTTACCAACAACAAATAACAAAGGCACATGTCTTGTACAAGAGATTTGATAGGAAAGAGCAATCCAAAGCACCTAGGTACAAAATTAACATTTTGACTCAGAATGATCTGACCAAAGTTAGTTGGCCCATAAATTACATTGCCCCATTTAGGGATAAATTGGACAAATTTGGCACTTAAATATGTCAATTTCATATCATTTAGTGTGTTTTAGTGTTTTTAGGCCAAAAGCCTGATTGGAGGTTATCGATGGCTAGATTTAGGTGTCTATAGTTTGTCCCTATTTGAGAAGGCATTATAAGCTATAAGCACAATAACATCTTGTCAAAGAATGAAAAGGTCTTGCAGGACTATAACTACAACAATGATAAACTAACTATATGATGCCCCCTTGATGGAATGGTTGGCACAAGTAAGTCGATAAATGGTCCCTTAAAAAGAAAGAAGCAAAGTGAGGGGACCAAAGAAAGGAAAGATGATGGGGTGAAAAATATAATTAGACTAAAAAAGCAATCAAAATCATTGAGAATGCAAGTGGGATGGTGCACAATGGTTTACCCAAAGGTAGTTATAAACATTGTACCCTGATAGTGGCACTGTGGTATGATAACACAATGATTTACCTAAAAGTAGCTATAATCATTGAGAAGATGGAGCTACCCTAGTTAGGATAGATAAACAAGATAAAATTCCCTTGCATAAGTAGAAAAAGTAAAGTGGTGACAACATAATGATTTTTCCAAAGGTGGTTATACTCATTAAGAAATGTATATGGGAAGCTGTGCAATGATTTCCCCATAGGTGGTTATAATCATTAGACCCTGATTATGGAAAATAGGATAAACTTGGTCAAACAGGATGATAACTTAACACATAGGGTAATGATGAATTGGAACAACCTACTAGTAGGGAGATGTTCATCCAAAATAATAAAAGTTAAAATTCTTTTATGGTGAATTACTCTGTTTGGGATATGATTGGGAGTGAATCAGGGTGTCGATGTTGAAGAGATGCCATCATTGTTGAATAGACTTCTTGAAGCTTAAGTTTGTTTTAGCATGTGTTGGTAGGCATCATGGTATAATATCATGAGAACTTGGCTGAAATATGCATAAGGACTGACTCCCAAAATCTAATACTCAATAAAAAATAATGCACTAATGATAGAAACCATGATGAAAATGTAAACATATGAATATGGATGGATTCGAGTATAAGTGTGGGCAAAGAATCACCCAATGAACACACATAAACTAAATCAAGGCAATAGTGTTGAAAGCAAACAAACAAGCAGAAAAAAAAAAGCACAAATAAACAAACAAATAATACAATAGAAACCCTACAAACATTTCCCCTAGAAAATAGGTGATAACTTGACAAATAAACAAAAAGGGGGAATAAAATAAAAGGAAGGGGGTGGTTGAAATATCTCCATATGCACTATGTAAGTGGACGCTACCTACATAGATCCATGGATGTAATATCTAATAAAAAAACTTTAGGCCAAATGTAGTTCTCCCAGGGAATGGGAAGAATGTGATAACTGATGAAAAAAATAGAATGGATGTGATAGAAGAATAGGAATGGTCTTGAAAAAGAATAAGTGCATGAGAGAAAAGGCTAAAAAATATGGGGAAACTAAATGACAAGTTTTTTTCTTGTAACTAAGTAAGGGTTCCCAGAATCCTTAAGGCAAAGAAGTGGTCAATGTTTTTATTCTTTTCTAATGATTTTATAAATGTTTTTTTTGGAATGTTTTAGAGTGTCTCAACTCAATCGAGAATGATGAGACATTAAATGGTTCAATCTCACAAAATGGTGAGAGTGTTCAAACTTAGGTTGCTTGAAAAATGGTGAGAGTGTGGCTTAGGTTGCTCACAAAATAGTGAGAGCATGGCTTAGGTTGCTCATAAAATGGTTAGAGCATGGCTTAGGTTACTCATAAAATGGAAAGAATGTGGCTTAAAGTAACTGATCTGACCTCAACAAGTATGAAACATTGCTTACATAGTCCCAGAATAGGACCTCAAGTCACTATAGTTCCACCTTTATAGTGGAGGAATTTGACTAGTGTAGCAGTCAATTCAAACAAAACATACATAATTGGTAAAAAGGCATAGTATGACATAAAAAGTGGCAAGTTGGTATGTGAAGGATTAATATTTCCCCTAGTTTTCCCATAAGTGGTTATAACCAGGACACAACATCATAGATCAATGGTACTAATTTGTCCAAAGGTGGTTATAATTAGTAGCAAGACCAGTGGTAAGAAAGGAATAAAAAATGAAGGATGCCACTACCGAAACTTTGGTCACACTATCCTAAAATATGCTCTCTATCTAAAGTACTTGAACTAATAAATGAACCGATCAAATACCTCAATGCTAAAATTATGTAATGAATGAAAAAAACCAAGGTCAAATGGGTTAGGCTTTAGAACATACTGGGTCGATAGAATGTAAGTGGAAAGTGGATACAGTGAAGAGGATGGATAAGGATGGTATTAGAATAAAGAAGAATAGTGATAAAATGTCCTAATTGAAATGGTCCTTATAGACAATACACCTTATTGCTCAAGTATTATACCACTTGAGATGAATAATATTCATTAGTTTTGGAAGTTCATCTCCATCTAGTGTGGCAAGACTATATGCTCCTGATCATAATCTATAGTGATGACAAAAGGCCCTATCTAGTTTGGTTTGAATTTCCCTTTATCCTTCTTCTCAACCATGGTATTATTTTGGTTTTCTTTAAGAACAAGATCACCAAGTTCAAATGTTCTATAATTAACACATTGATTATAGTGGCCTTTGAGTTGGTTCTAATATACTTGAAGATTATTGAGTTTATCCATGCATTTCTCATCAAGTAGGTCTAGCTCTTGCAGGTGAGCTACTCAATAGTCATGATCATCTAGGACATGCTTGAAAGAGATGCATAGTGAAGGTAATTTGACCTCAATGGGAAGGATGGATTTAGTACCATAAACAAGAGAGTATGGAGTGGCTCCTATGTGGGTACGATGATTGATACGATATGCCCAAAGTGTAGGGAATATCTGGAGGTGCCAATCATGACCAACATCATTGACAATCTTTTTGAGGATGTTAACAATTATTTTATTGGATGCCTCAGCTTGGCCATTAACTTGAGGGTAATATGCTATAAAAAAATGTTGGGTGATGTTGTATTTAGTATGTAACTAGTCTACATCCTTGTTCTTGAATGATCCTCCATTACCATATATAATGTCAAAGGGGATACTGTAGCAACAAATAAGGTGGTTGAAAATGAATTTGGAAATTTGCTTTCTAGTCACATAAGTGAGGGGTATAACTTCAACCCACTTAGTGAAATACATAGTGGTGGTAAGGATATGTTTATGGCCATTAGATGAAGTGGGTTTAATCTTCCTAATGAGGTCAAGTCCCCATGTAGAAAATAGCCATGGTGTCAACATCAATTTTAGAGTTTTTGCTAGGGCATGAATCAAATTAGCATGCCGCTGACATTTTTCACACTTTTTTACATATACAGTGGCATCTACATCCATTGTGGGCCAATAATAACTAGTAAACAAGAGCTTTTTGGATATGACTACCCCACTAGAATGAGATCCACACACTCCTTCATGAACTTCTCTTAAAGCTAACATAGACTTTGTCAAAGTTAAACAACAAATCAGAGTTCCATCAAAATTATGATAGTAAAGGGTGGATCCAAGTAAATTATAATGAGAGGAATGATGAATGAAGGATTTGGTTTGTTTTTAAGATAAGTTAGGTGGTAGAACTTGGTCATGAAGGTATTTTTAAAGGTCTAAGTACCAGATAGAGTTAGGACCAATAATATCACAAATCATGGTAACAATTGAAGGTTCATGAGTTAGTGATGAAAAATTCTCAATGAGAAACTAATACCCTCTAGATTTATCTATTTGTCAAATCAGAGAGCCAATAGTAGCCATGACATCTGTAGTTTTGTTACTAGCCCTTGGTATGTGCTCAAACTAAAAATTAGCAATTTATTGTTTAAGAGTGTCGATCATGGATTTATATGGAACCAACTTATTGTCTTTAGTTTGAAAATAATTTGTGACCTAATTGATGATTAAATGAGAATCACCATAAACTTGGAGATGAGATATATTCCAATGCACTACTTGTCTAGGTCCTGAAACAAGTACTTAATACTCAACCATGTTGTTTGTATAAAGAAAGCTGATTCTAAATGATTTAGGGATTAGATCCCCTTCTGGTGTAATAAACAATAGGCTTGCCCCTAATCCATGTGAAGTGAATGAACCATCAAAATATAGTTTCTAGGGCTGATCCTTAAGGGGTGTGTCAATGATGGTCATGATAGATTCATCAGGAAATTGAAACATGAGTGGCTGTGTGTCTATGAGACACACTTCAACAAGTTGATCTACAAGAACTTGTCCCTTGATTGCCCTTTGATTGACATACTCTATGTCAAACTCATCGAGAATCATGATCCATTTAGCCATTCTACCTTGAAAATCTATTTTAGATAGTAGATACTTGAGGGGATCTAATTTTGAAATGACCATGGCTTTATTATTCAACATGTAATAGCGTAGTTTTTGAGCTAAAAAAACTATGGCTAGATAATATTTTTTAATAAGTGCATAATTATGTTCATATGTAACTAGCGTACAACTTAGGTAGTATACATCATGTTCTTTTCTATTGTCATCATGTTGAGCCAAGAGTGCCCCCAGAGCATGGTCGGTAGTTGATAAGTATAACAAAAATGGCTATCTTGGCATATGGGGTAATAAAATAGGTAGATTGACAAGATAATCTTTGAGCTATTGAAAAGCTATTTGGTAGTGATCATCCCATGAAATTCAACTCATTTCTTTAAAAGGTGTGTAAATGGATCGCACTTATCTTCTAATTGAGAGATGAAGTGTTGGATTGACTAGATCTTACCTTGAAAACTATAGAGTTGATTTAAATTGGTTCATGGTGGCATCTTGGTTATAGCATAGACTTTAACCAGATCAAATTCAATACCTCTATGAGACATAATGAAGCCAACTAGTTTGCCTAAATTTATACCAAATACACATTTCTTTGTATTGAGTCTGACTTTGTACTCTCGTAATCTTTTAAATATCCTACACATCACTACTAGATAATCAACCTTGGTTTTGGATTTTCTTAATATGTCATCGACATAGTCTTCAACAATAACATGCATTATATCATGAAATATAACAGTCATGGCTCTTTGATATGTAGCTCCAAAATTCTTAAGGCCAAATGGCATCACTTGATAACAAAAAATGTTCCCCATGGAGTGGTGAACACTATTTCATGCTGATCTTTTGGTGTTATTATAATTTGATTATATCCTGAAAAGCCATCCATGAGTGAAACCATTTCATAGCTAGCCATGGAGTTGATGATCATGTCAATATAAGGCAAGGAAAAATCATCTTTAGGATAATCTTTGTTGATGTCTCAAAAATTAATACAAATTTTGATCCCTTCAGTATTTTTACTAATAGGTAACACATTAGAGATCCATTCAAAATAGTCAATGGATTAGATACATCCTACTTCTAAGAGTTTTTCTAGCTCTTTCTTTACCAATACAACAATGCAAGGATGCATCTTACATAACTTTTATTTTATCTTTTTGGCATCAAGATTAACCACAAGGTGGTGTAGAAACAAGGCAAGATCTAAACCTAGCATGTTAGAATAGGCCCCTGCAAAAATATCCACAAATTCTCTCAACAAAGCTGCAAAGATGTCACATTCCTCCTCAGTAAGGGATGCACTTAATTTTATCTATTTCAAGTCTAATGGAGTCTTAATATTTACCTCTATTGTATCTTCAACTAAAAGGGTCAAACCATCTTCTAGGATAGTAGGCAATGACTTGAACTATTAGATTATGTCAAGGTCCTCTGTTAGGACTTGCTCTTCAACTTATCTTAAGCATGATGAATTTGAGTTTCCTAATGGGAGATCTGGCCATGTGATAGAATTAATCAAAAATTCTTAGAGGATTTGATCAAATGCTTGTTGTTTCTCAAAGCTTAACTTGGATCCATAGGCAAGTTCATCATTGGTGGTTTCCTGGTTTAAATTTGAAGAAGAATGAACACCCCTATCTAATGGTACCTAAAATAAGTTTTCACCACTAAATTGGCCTTTATCTTTACTTTTTCCTTGTTCAAAAAGTGCCTCAAAGAAGTTTTCACTTTGGGACCTCAATGTTTTACTTATTTATTTTTGGCTAAGGGTGTTCACTTGATCTCCAAAATAGGCTACAAGATCTAATGTGATTGAGAATCCTGATTCATGATCTCCCATTGGAACATTGTCTCTAAGGCCTAAGAAATCATATAATGCCTCATCATTTTAGAACTCATCAATCAACGGACTAGATTATTTCTAGTTCCAATCTATTCATTGGGGATAATATAATGGAAAATGATTATGATGAATGGCCAAGGTAAGGGTACAAATGGCATTGTTATCAAACAGGTTGGTTTTAGCTAGGTCATTGAAGGTGAAATTATGATCAGACTTTGATTTAATGTCAACATCATCATCACTAGTCTCTAGTGATGGAGTTTCAATAAGATATGTGTGGTCACCCCTATGGGGTTTAAATCTAGTTCCAAAAGATCTTTCATACTTAGTCATGGAAATTGGCTTGATGGTTCTTTGTTGATTCAGTTTGAGGCCTCTTCATTCATAATTGTGATGCTCCATGATCCTATTAAGAATAAGATACTTGGGATTTTTATAATAATTAGCTTGGTTGTCATTGTATAACCATGATTCATCCCCTTCAATAGGGTTAGGTCCTAGGCCAGATGCTGGTACAAATGTGACAGGTCCCTTATCTTTATTCTTTTATTTCCAATGCATATGTGAGATGACTTTAGGTCACCCAAAGTTTTCCAGATTCTGAGTAAGATTGGCAATATGAAATGTATCATGGGTCACATATTTTCCTAGTCTATTATCTGAAATGGTGGAATGCTTAGAAGCTTTAGGAGGTGGCATGTGGGAAAGGAAATCTAAGTTATTCATATCTATGAAATTGTCTGATGAAGGATAAATAAGTATAGCTTTTCCTTTATCTTACTTGGAACTTGGATTCATACCATACTGATAATTATAGATTTGGAATTCAACCTCAAGATGCTTATAGTGTTCATATGGTTGTAAATCTCTTGGAATATTCACTTCCATCCCTAAGTGGGAAAACTTGATACATTAGTGCAATGTTGATGGGACTACATGAATCTCATGTAACCAAGGTCTGCCTAGAAGCATATTATATGATAACTCGAGATCAAGCACATGGAAAAGTATATCATGGGTCAAAGGCCCAATGATAACTGGAAGACTAATGGTGCCTTATGATTCTCTTTCTTGATTATCATAAGCTTTGATGATTATTGTTTCTGGTTGGAGATCTGCCATTATGTAAGCTTGATGAGCTTTAGAGATAATATGTTGAGGCCTGATTCATTTTTGACAAGGAAAATTTTAAATTTATGCCACTTTATATAAACCTTGATGTATAATGGATTATTATGGAGTGGGCCAAGGGAAGACATATCACTTTGGTTGAATGTGACTTGTTGGGCTAGAGCTAGGTGTCCAACCAAAGCTTAAAATTTATCAGGGGATATGTCACTAGCAATAGTGGATTGGGTCAAAAACTCATTCAAGATTTTTTTATGGATTATTGATGTGCACAATAAGTCTAAGATAGAAATTTATGCTGGTGTCTTCTATAATTGTTCCACAATATAGAATTTCCTATCTTGGTTAGTAGTGAATGGTTTATTTTGAGGTTGAATAGTTTGTTGGATGATAGGCAAAGTGGTAGATGGTTGTGGGATTTGGATAGTAATCTTCAGCCTCTGAGTTGTGATTTCACAATCAAGAATAAATACTAGACTGTTATTGCTAATTGATGTTGGAATTGGTGTGGGACCAAACATGATAAGTCTCAGTTACTAGTGCACTTACATGTGGTCATGTGGCAAGAATGAATTGTCTCTATAAGATCCAAAAGGGGAAGTTCTAGTTTGCTAGTTTGCTTGTATGTACTCCCAAGTCAAAGAAGGATTATCCATGTGATTTTTTTGAATATTATTTTTTAGCAATGGTCTAGGTTGATTAGTACTTGGTCTAGGATTAATGGAAATGGTATTAATGCTACCCCCTACAATATGACCTACAACCCTTTTGTAGTCATGTGCAAATGCATGGTAGGTTTTTTGGTTATTATCATTCTAACATTGGTTTTGTCCATTATTCTATCATTATGGGTTATACTACTAATTTTTTTGGGTCTGCTAGTTTAGCCTTTGATTTTGATACTCTTGATGTTGTTACTACACTGGCTATTGCTATTTTTGTTGCTGATTATTTTGTTGTTTTTGATTGTTATGTCAGGGAAAGGGGTTTTGATAAATACAAAGAGTTTTATTAGAAGTGGAAGCACCATTATCCAACTTTATCTCCCCATTCTCCAACATATTCTTAATTAAATGCTTGATCTGGACACATCTTTATAGATTATGCCCTTTGACTTGATGATAGTCACAGAATTCATTTTCATGGTACCAATCAGGATAAAGAATGCATTGCAGATAATGATTTGATATGGGCCAACTAATTAGATTAGTGGTAGCAAGCTTGTGAAATATATACTTAATAGGTTTTCCTAGGTCACTAAAGACACGATGTACAGGGATGGTTTTTCTAGGAGGGGTTTGTAATGGTAAAGGCTATTGTATTTGTTGTGCAAGCCTTGGTTGTTGTACCTATGGCATTGGTTGGAGAGGTTGTTGGGTAGGAGTAAGTTGAAAAGGTGGTGAAGATGATTTTTTCATAATTTTCACATGATGGGATTTGGTTACTCCATTTCCCACAAAATTTCTATTTTGGTTGAATTGCCTCAGTCATTCATGGTTATTGGCCTATGCTAATTATGATGCTTACACTTGGATGGGATGTTGGTCATTTACCTAATTGATACCTTGATTTTGATTATTTTAATTAAGCTTGATTAATCCTTTATTGATGAGTGCTTGCTCAATCAAAAAGTCTTTGTCAATGATTTCCTTGAAGTTATGCACACATTGTAGTTCCAAGTGATAAGCTATCTCATTGTGAATTTTTTTGATAAACACAATGGTTAATTGTTTATTTGGTGAACTATGGGTGAAATATATTGCAAGGGCTTTCCATCACTATAAATAACTTGAAAAAATCTCACCAAATTTTTGTTTTGCTTGTGTTAAGTCCACTAATGAAATCTCATGTTTGAGATTATAGGAAAAGTGATACATAAACTTATCATAAAGATCATAAAAATTTGCTACTAAGTTCTTGGGAAAATTTTAAAACCACTACAAGGCTTGTCCAACCAGGCTCTTTAGAAACAATAACAAAAGGTATATGTCACTATATGCCATTGGTTGACATGCGATAAAGAATTCAGTCAAATGATCCTTAGGGTCACCTTTCCCTTTGTATTTATCAAATATAGGTGGTTTATATCCTAGAGAAAATGGTATCTATAAATACTCCATGTTGAATGGATAGGAACACAGGTCATCCAATTTGAACTTTCTAGTTTATTTCTCAGCTTGAATGGTAACAAATGCATCCTTCATCTATTATAATTCTTGGGATAGGAAATTGGAAAGAATATTGGTTTGAGGGAGAACATTGGTTTGGATAAATGGTTGGGAGGTCACAAGTGGAACACTTTGACCAGGGTATGATGGAGATGTATATTGGGGTACATTGGTTTGGTTAGGGAATGGACCAAGACTATGCATACGTGGATTAGGATGTACATGAAATTGCACATTTGATTACAAGATTTTCCTGTTCAGGTTGGCGATAAAGGTTTTACTTGGAGGATTTTGTGGTTGGGATGGAGGGATATAATTATACTATGCCTGTTATGGTTTAAAAGAGACATGCTACTGACTAATCATTCCTTGCTATTGAGTGAGAACTTATGGACCAAGACCCTGTCTCTAGATTTATGGCACATTTTGAACCAACGGTTGTCTAGTAGGTACTAGAGAAACATGGGGACCTCCTTGTTTCATGATTCCTTGTAAGGAAGTGAAAGTATGTTGTAGATTCAACATCTATCATTGACCAATATTTTCACATTATTGACTAGTCATTGCTTAGTTTTAGATTGACATATCAGTCTGTGATTGAAGAGGTATGTTCATTGTTACCTGGCAAGGTGGAATATTTATTATCCTTGATTGAGGTGCCAATGGATTTGTCCTCTGTTGCATTGATACACTAGATTATGCCTATTGATGTGGAATAATAATCGTTACTTGTTGAGGAGGAGTAGGATTCACTACATTCTATTGTTGAGGTGTGATATTGGCCACTATTTGATTACTTAATCTCATAGGTTGTACACTTAAGGAAGTAGCTAGTTAAAGCTGGGGTATAGAAACCCTTACTCCTTGGTATGATGACCTATTCATAGGATTCACTATAGGCACATGTTGTTGGCTAGTTATTTGTGAATTATCTACTATGTTTAGCTCACTATTTAGTATAGACGCCGAAGATACTTCTTTAATAATGAGCATATGAATCAAGTTATCTATTGAAGTGGTTTGTACAAATGGGTCAAAACTTAGATTCTCTTGTCTAGTTAGCTTTATCAACACTCCTATTGAAGGAACTAGGTCAATAAGAGGCTTACTTACCATATTCATTTGATTGAAATAATGTGATAAATTCAAGTATGTTTGATATGCTATTTGCATTTGGTTAAAGTGCTCTTCCATGATGTTTTTGCCTCGATAAGATATATTAGGATCTTGGTACATTGTTTACCATAGAGCCATACAATTTCTATTAGAATATTGTTGATCATAAATGTTATTTTGGGGCACTCTTACTAGACTTGGTAAATTTTCATGGGGGAAGTCTGTTGGAAACTTGGCCCCTACCTTGATGGCTCTAACCAAAACCTCATATTTTTTCTCTAAAAAATGTTAGTCAAATAGAAATGGATCATACGTGGAAGCCATATTAGTAGAATATGACTATTGAAGTACTATCTCATCCACTATAGGTATTGTAGCTAGGTATTGCATGGTTTGCTCTTGTAACTATTCTGAATAAGGTGGTGCGTTAACCAAATAGTTGGCCAATGGATCTTGACTTTGTTCCCCTGATTGAGTATTATAAGAGGGATAAGAATCTATCTCATAAGAAATATTATATGCATAGGGGTCTTGCACCATTTCTTCCTACACAACCACATTACTAATCCCTAGATTGTATATGAGTCCACTATGAGTGTAGGAATACATGTTGGGATCCATAGTCAATGCTTTTACGATAAAAGGTCAAAGAGTTTTACAAAATCTAAAAAGGATAATGTCTAAAATAGATGATGTCCCAACTTGGTCTAGATTTTTCAAAAGTATCAATAGGTTTATGCAAATATTTATGAGGAAACAAGCTAGTGTGAAGTATCTATCATTTCACTATTCAAATAAAAGTAATCAAGTAAATGGTCCTAAAAATCAAAATGCCAAATTCCAAGGTCAAAGTGTTTCACATCAGTCTAATCTAAGAATTTTTAAACATTGTTAGGTCTTTTGGCCAAACACGGTGTCAAAAGCTAGGCTCAAACAAAGCATGTGCTAGGACTCTTGGCTAAATGGCATAAAAAACTAGACTTTGAAAATAGATGATAATTTAATCTAATAGATTTGAAACACTTCTAACAAACACTAAGCAATTGATTCTTGGACATGAACTTGATAAACTAGGTATAAGTTATGAAACAAAAGGCCCTTTTAGCAATAGTTTATTTTTTCACAAAAAATGGTATAAAATTGGGTTCTTTTTGAAAAACAAGCTAGACCAAAGTGAATAGTATAACCATTTTTGACAAAAGATCACAAAAGTACACTTAGAATGGTCTAAAATTGTAGGAACAAATTTGGAATTCTATGTGATGTCTATGAAAAAATATTTGAAATGTTTTGGGTAGTGTAATGATGCTATACTACCCAAAAAGTGTGACAAAAAAGATTGTTTCAAAAACTCTCTAAGGCAAAGACATTTTTACACAATTTTGATAACATAACACTACCTTTCTTGACTCAAAATGTGTTGGTGTATAGACTCAAAGTGCAAGTGTTTAACATAAAATGGCATAAGTCTATCAAATGTTGATAATGATTATGACTCTTAAACAACCTTTAACCTGAATTGGAAATTAAACCTAAGTTCCCTCAAGTTTAGTGCAAATGGTGAACCCACTTAACACATCAACCCTATAAACTTGTAAAGGTGTAATTCCAAATTGAGATTATAAGTGAAGGACTTAAACAACTTTAGTAAAGATTTAGACTCAATTGGGTAGCATAAATGCATCATAGTGGATGATATGACTCTCAAGATTTTGATGAAATTTTGAACAAGGCAAATTGATGATCTCACCCAGACAACATAATGCCTCTTTATTCAAAGGAAAATTTGGACTATGTGTTAGTTTAGATTGTTTGTTTACACCAACTTTTGAATCTAAACAAGATTTTAAACTAGGACAAGACCAACTAGTTAATCATTCTTAGATCCTAACCTGATAAGGTTTCTTGGTATTGTTGGAATCCATCAATATATGTCATTTGAGAGAATTTTAAAGTGTTCATCCAAAAATAAATGTGCATTATATAGTAGGGTTTTTTACCTTGATGCATACCTTGCACTAACAATACTTCCATAGAAAGTGGGGATCTATCTAAGATCTAACAAGCTTTAGAATGATCTAGGGGAATCAATAGCACAATGACTTTCATGCCAAACAATGAAAAAAAAAGCATAGATTTTAGGCCAGTATCACTTAGCTTGTTGCAAAAAGGTCTAATCCTTTTTACAACCACTACATCCTTCTATTTGCTTAGTGTAGAGTGATGTCCAAAGTGCCACTATATTCTGTGTGTAAATCCAAAGGAGCCAAATGAAGTCAATGCTAGGAGATGAAACCCTAGGTTAAAGCTTCCCTAAAGAACTTGTGGGAGGTGATGAAGTTCCCCTCGCAAGCCAAAATGCATAAAAATAAAGAAAGCATGAAAATAGAAGTACTTTAGGGTCATTTTCAAGGTCACCTAAACTTTGATGAGTTTTTGGGGAGTGCTTTAGATGAATTTATTTCTAAGCCTTGGACTAGGTTGTTTGCAATAGGAATGGCACTTTTGATTCCAAGGGTTCCCTATAGGGGACAAATGGAAGAGCATACATGCAACATTCCTATTTTTTCCAAATAAAATATAACTAAAAAACTATTGTAAACAATAATTGACAAGTGTGTTCAATTTTAAACCCAAATTAAAAGTTTTATGGTGTTCATTTGACCCCTTGGTCGTAGTTGTAAACTTTGAAAACATTCACCAAAACATCTAAGTCCTTTGTTAAACACCAAAGTAAGGTTCCTAATTGATTTTTAAGCATGCAAAGGTGATTTAAACAAGTTTTGAAAAAATATCAAGCTTGGTCCTGTAGCAAAATTATTAGCATGTCCTTTAGCTTTGAAGCTCTTTTTAGCTTGAAATAATGAAATTTGAAAAAGTAGCTCCCAGGTCTATGTTTTTAGAAAAACATAGTGACCAATGTCGATTATTACCATTAATGTTGGTTATTGGCTAACTAAGATCTAAACAATGTTGGTTTTACTAATCGACATTAGTTAAGTCAGGTAATTGATGTCAGTATTACTTGCTGACGTTGGTTACTATGTAAAATTGTGGCAACTAAAAATAGTAAAATAAAGTTAGAAAATAAATTTTCAAGAGTTTTAAGGGCTCAAATAAATATTTTAGAGTTGAAAAATGATCTCCTTCAGTTGTGTAATGCATTTAGTCCCACTGGGCATGCCATTATGTGATCTTAGAATTTGAATCAAGAGAGGATGGTTAGTATGGTGTTAGTTCCAAAATGAAAACAAAATGAAATAAACACACTAATAACATAACATATCTAGGCCTAGACACTAGGGAGAGCTTAGTTAACAAAATCAAATGACAAACACAACTAAAAATCAAGGAATGAAAACATAATAATTCTTTCACCTTCCTTGGATGCTCCAAATGCCTTTGTAGTAGTGGCTTGATCAGCTTGTACTCATGAAGTTCTTGGCAATGGAAGCTTGGCTACCTTCATCTCTCCTTGGCACCTTGTGGCTTTGGCTTGGCTTGGCTTGGAATCAATTTGGCATGGTAAAACTAGTTGTAATGACTCCTTGAAGATATTTATGCATTATAACTTTACACCAAAATAGCTTAGAAATGATGTTGTGAGGCCTCCTATTTATAGATTTTTAGATTTGATCAGAATCAACCTCAACAATCCATCTCAAGATTGAGATGTGTGGTTGAGGATTAATTCAAGTTTTGGAATTAAGTTTGTAATTATCCTCATCATGACATTGGAAGAAGGGGAAATTAAGAGGCATGGAGGGCATCGTGGAAGGGATTGATGAGCCATGGAGGGCATGAATCTTGATGTTTATGGCATTTATGGCCTAGGGATGTATTCCCAAGAAATGAGGTCACCCGATGATGCAAATATTCAATATTAATTTCTAAAAACAAGTATTCAACAAGTTTCCATGGAATTCTTGATTAAGCTTTGATTTGGGTTAATTAACTCTTAAGCATGTTTAAGCACTTTATGCACAAATTACTCAAATTGATCAAAATGACTTATTATTGGTCCAAAATTTGATTAGATTGGAATTGGAAGTCACTATCAGATACATTAGAACTATATTCCCATTTATAATGTTACCAACAACAAATAACAAATTCACGTGTCTTGTGCAAGAGATTTGATAGGAAAGAGCAATTCAAAGCATCTAAGTGCAAAATTGGCATTTTAACTTAGAATGATCTGACCAAAGCTAGCTGGCCCATAAATTGCAATGCCCCATTTAGGATACCCTAGCCAAAATCAGCACTTGAATATATCATTTAGCATGTTTTAGTGTTTTTAGGCCAAATTATGCATTTTGGGTGTAAATTGGCCAAAAGCTTGATTAGAGGTTATCGATGGCCAGATTTAGGTGTCTATAACTATATATTTTGGCTTGATTTGAATTTCTAAAAATATTAATAAATATGTGCAAATAGAGACTTATCTAGAAAACATTGTCATAAAAGATTTGGGTTCTAACTGGGCTACAGAATGGATTGAGTGTCATCAACAAGGTTCTTGAGTCTGATTCTTCACTGGATAGTAGTGCCCTACTTGGAGAGTAGCACCATGTAGTTATAGTGTCCTTAAAATGGCACTAGTTTTCTCTTTATAGGATTGCTCTTATTTTCTAGGAGAACTTGCACCTATGTTTTTGGGTCTTGTTCTTGTGCACATGAAATTTAGAACTCTATATTGTACCTAGAATAGATAATTTATGTTTCAAACCCTAATCTTCATTGCAAGTATGCCAACATGAGATGAAAATATGTGTTCATTATTAGGATGGGCTATATGTCCTCAACACCCCATTGTGAAGAGAGTTGCCTACAAATCAATAATCTGAGGAGGGATCAAGCCCTATGGAGTTCTCCCACTTATGCTTGGCACAAATGCAAGTGAATGATAGAATGATAGTTTTATTGAATGATTTGAGTGTGCTTGAGATTGGAAAGCTTTTAAATATGGTCTTAGGTTAGATGTAGATGGTAGTATGTAGAAGTAAGTAAGAATAGGGATTAATAACCTTACTTTTGCTCAATTTGTTATTGACTAAATTTGACCTTGTAAGTCAAATTGGGACCCCTATAGGTAAAAAATTGATATTTATATGTTTATATGGGGTTTAGTATTATGTAATAGGGTGTATTATATTTTTTATGTCATTTAATGCTATTTTAGCCTTTATCATGATCTAATTAGTTAATGTCATTTTGAGTCATTTAATAGGCATTTAAGGGTCATAAATGCAAGTGGCATGGTTTTAAAGGTGTAAAAGTGTCCAATTTTACTTTAAAACATCCAATAAGTTAGATTAACCATCAATAATTTTTGTCCCATCTGAAAATTTTAGGTTATCTAACTCAAGATCAAGAAATCAAAGGAAAAAGGAGGAGTTTGGCACTTATACGGCCCATGGGGGAAGGTGACACATGGGAGAAGGTCATGAGCATATATTTAGCTTCATAAATCTCATTTAAACATTTTAAATGATCTAATATCTCCAAAATTGAGCTAAAACCATTTTGTTCCTTTCTCACCCTTTTAGACATGTAGAAGTGATTAACAGGTTTATGCTTGGTACGGCTACTTGAGGAGGTTTTAGACAAAATTATTTTATGGGGTGAAATTAAAATTATATATATTAATTTTCATAATAATATTTCAAGGATTGGGAAATTTTTCTTTATGAATCATCCTTAACAAGTTGACTATGTTTTTCTACTTGCCAATCTGTGCACCCTTTAGGTTTTGCTCTTGTATGGAAAATTTCATACAATATAGTTATTGAGATGGTTTACATATGATGTTAAATATATAATCTCATTTTCCCCATGTGTTTTTTCATATTTAAAGGTTTTTGGATGACCTAAGTATCTTAAGTTATAGGAGAAAGCACCATTTTATGTTGTAGGTAGATTTTCACCATTTGTAAGATTTTCATGCTTTGATAGTGGTTTTAGAGGGTGTAAATAGGTTAATCACCATGTATAAATAACATAATTGTAATATTTCATTCATGTTTAGTCTCATAACATAATTCTTGAATCCAACTTTCAATCCATTATCATACTCAGTTAGCTCCCATCTACTCTTTAGTCTTAGTCATGACTTGTAAAGGCTTTGAGAACGTCCACAAAAGTGTTATGAAAGTTTAAAATATGTGAGACATCCTATTATAACATGAAATAGTTAATTTATATTTCAAATGGCAAATTAAATTTTATGGTAGTCATACTCAGTCACATATACAGTCAGTCTACCAGAGGAAATACACCTACAGGTGCTCTCACAAAGGTTTTCAAACATTGAAATGAGGTGTATAATATTGCCTCAATATTCTAACATCATCATAAATTGTTTGATCCATTTATAAGATTATAATGTTTTATTAAGTTCAAATTAATGATACCAGTACTCATACCATTTCACATATTGCTTCCATCCCATTCAAGGTGCATGCACAGGTGCTCTCATGAAGACTAGTCACATTGGAAAAGAATGTTTGAGATGAATAAGGTATTTGAAGTGTGATTAATGAATTTTGAGGTATTGGTATGAATATATAGTCCATTTGTGGTTAAAACAATTCACACTACCTAAACATACCTTTACTGCCTGTATATGATAATGTCCACCTACATGTGGTGTTAATTGTAAGCTGAGGTGTCATATGGGCAAGTGGGAGAAATGGTGAAACATTTTTAGGAGTTTTATAATTGGTATTGATTAGTTCATACCAATTTTAGGTGTCAAAATTATCAAATATAAGTGGAAAACCATGCTAAAGGATCTAGAGACTGTTCTCACGGATCAAACCCCCAAAAGTGTAAAATAGAGGTCTGAGGCTTTTGTCAAGGTCATATTACAATGGTTCAAAAGAATTTTGATAAATAATAATGGTATTGGATTATATCCCCTAAAATTACAAAATATATACAAATTTTATAGAGTAGATATGTAGGGGAAGATGGTTTTTGAAAGGATCCAAGTTGCCCCATTGGCCACTGAATTTAGGTAGTGAATTCTACAAATTTTGAGCTCTAATTAGACTCTTCATCCGAGGTTGTAAATTTAGACCATGAAACCATGTTTAAAGAGTCATAAAAAGTTTTAAAAATAAAATAAATAAATTTTAATAGAGATAAATTTTAATTTCATGGTCATATGTATATGTACAGGTGTATAATAACCTAGAAAAGGCCACCTACAGCCTGTCTATAGGTACTCAGAGATCTTAAGGAAAACTTGGAGGATAATGAGTCATAGACATAAAAAAATGTTATAAAATTTTTAATATATATTTTTAAAGGTTTTACAAAATATAATAACACGTTTTCCAATGTAAAATCTACACCTACAGGTCTTGATGGCTCCAACACAGTCACTTGTAAGTGACTGCATGTTGACAGTGACTTAGTTGAGGGCTATTCTAAGTCTTTAGCATAAAAATACATAGAATGGGTGACTAAAGGAACCACGGGATGGATTTTAGGGTTTTAATATGACCCAATATCAATGTAAGTATCTCCAGAAAAGTGATTTACACCTACAAGAAGGGGAAGCATACAAATAGGGTTAGCTTACCAATCAAGCCTAATTGAGTAAGAAAAGGTTTCAAGATGAAAGCATGGAATATGAGGGATGGATAAATTTTTTAATTTAATAATCATGAGAAATAAACTTATAAGGCTCTCATAAAAACAAATCATAAGGAAATCCCCAAACAAGTAACACACAGTCCAATTGAGGAAACCCTGCATATAGTTTATTTCACATAGTCTGTTTTTGGTTTTATAAGAGTTGAGGGGTCAAATGACCTGACCAAGAGATATATTTTGGTATATAACACAATTCTCACTTTTAGGGACTCATACAACACTAATTTTTCATGATATAATAGGGAAAATTCCCTCTATTTTGTCTTAGACATAGGGTACTTCCCCTTATGCATAGATTGATAGGTTTTGGAAAGTAAGGTGAAAGGGTAGACCATGAGATGTTTTAACCTTTAATTAAGGTTTATTAAGTTATATGACACATGGAAAAAACATGTAAACCATGCATGGAATGAGGGAACCAAAAAATATGGTCTAAATGGCCATGTTTGCAAGAAAGCCTATTATGCAGGTTTAGGCCTAGAGCCCAAATGAAAGGTCACTTTCACTTACAAACTTGGAAGATAATTACAATGTATTTATGAATGTTTATAGGGTCATAACATAGGTGATAAATCTTGTGGAAGGCAAAGAGGTTACATGAGAATCTACTTTTGGCTCAAGTTAACTTCAAGCTTATAGGAAATAGAGAGAAGAGCTCAATATAACATCTTTAATTGCTCACATATCCTTAGAAAATATGCATGGAGATATAAAAATATTTGAGATGTTAACAAGGTTCTTGAGATATATTATTGTGGAATTGGTTTTTGATTCTAATGTTGCATATTCATGAATGAACCTTAAGAGCAAAAGTGACTAAAAACCCTTGAAAACCCTAGTTCTAGAGTTGATGGAGAAAATAGGGTTGGAAGGCTATCCAAAAAAGATGTAATGGGAATGAAAATGATTTAAAACTATAGGAGACTCTCAAATTACCCTTCCTATCCACTTGAGGTGTTTCATACTTGTACGAGCAGGGTAAAAAAATTCTCTTTTGACTATTTTATGCATTGTGAAAGTTTTAGGAGGTTCCAAGAGATGAAATCAACTATGAGAGGAATATTGATACTTGATATAACTCCCCATGTTAATTTAATTCATCATAAAAAATCCTAAGTGTTATTACTAGAGATCTCATCTTAGCTATTCAGAATTAGCATAGTGAACATGGTGATGAGAAGTGTGAAAACTCTAAGTGAGATCATTTTTAAGGTGTGATTGATTCCTATAATGCTATAGAGAGTATTGAAACATGTGATCCACTCCATTTTATGTATTTTAATTTAGAATAAATCCCTTTCTATAATCCAAGTGTTAGGGGTGACTAAAATAGGAGTTTTATTTGAGTGTAGGTAGTAATGGATCACTTCCAAAAGTTTCTATATGACTAGGACTAAAACCAATGTATGGAGAGGTATGTCTAAAATCCTTTCCTCTCATTCCAATAATTATACCTAACCATAGTTAGTTTTTAGATATTCAAATAGGGTTAAATCATGAAGGCAGTTTTGTGAGCTAGAATGAGAACTCCTATGCCACTTTTAAAGAGTTTCGTGACTTGGGGTGTCACTTGTGCTTCCTAACTTTGCATGATAAATTTAACACTCTCTTCTCATGCACATGTATCTCATTTTCTCATCTTAATAGGTGTCCTTATGACCTTTGGAATTATTTCTTTTCCTCTCTCTCTCAAGTTATATAAGAACTAGCCATTTTGACATTTGTAAAGTTTGCTCCACTTGAGTATGGCAAAGTCATTCTAATTTTCATACCATGGATCAATAAAGACTAATAATTTTTACCTCTTCCATGATCATTCATAGTGTGTTCACTTGGATGATTGATTTTTCTTAGTTATGGCTTATTGTTTCCTTAACATTATTGTTTCATTCTCTCACCTATTTGTAGTTGGAAAGCTTCTTCTTGAAGGTCATGTAAAGTGTTCTATTGATGTGTCAAGGTTGAGTGATTTAGTATATTCAAATAGTGCCATCCTAGGCCTCTTGTATATTCCTCCTAACCTAAACATTCATCACATCCTCATAATTAAATATTAATGTGAGAAGATGTAGATTAGAGAAGTGCATGTTTGGTTAGTCCCTTGTTCTCATTTGTAATATGTAGTTGGTTGGTAGTCATCAATAAATTTGGTGTATCACATCTTTTAGGATAGTTTGCTTTCACTTTTCTCTCTCCCTTTTCCCTCACAAGTTTAGGTGTAGTAGTGGTCTACAAGTGGTACATCAAGGGAGATATCCCTATCTAGAGATTCACCTCATTCCCTAGGCTACCCATAGCCTAGAGGTGTTTCAATTGTGCCATTTGGATGAGGACAACTGAGACATATCTTAAAAGGGTGCAAATCCAAGTGACAAATTTTTTTGGCACACCTAATGGGATAAAGGTCTAAGAAAGTAAGAAGATTGTTCGTGTGTCTTTCCTTTAATCAGATTTTGAAAGTAAGCAAGCTGACACGAATGGTGACTCCAAATGAAAAATTATGGTTGTAAGTAACCTACGTATATCTATTTGAAATTTTTGATTAGTTTTTACATTTCCTTTGATATATGAGGTTGATATGAATAACTAAGACCAACACTCCTATCATGAACCTTCTTATCAACCTTGATATGAATCACCTTTTACCCCTCAACAGTCATTTCAAAATGGCTATCAATCCTATAAGCCATGGAATCCATATAGCCCTTCATTTACCTCTCTATATGGACACCATGTTGTTGGAAAACCCTATGAGTATGGCTACCATGAAAACTATCAAGAAACACCTCTCTGTCAGCCCTAATATGAGCCCTATCATTCATGTCATAATTCTTATTAGCCTCAAGAGTACTCCTATGAGTCTTGTCATGAGAAATCAGATGATTCCATGGATTGTACATAAAGATATTATTGAAAAGATGCAGCTCTTCCTTATGTAGGTGTTTCTCCTTCTAATCAACCCAAGAATTCACTTCTCTATGAGCTTAATAATGATTTTATCTTTCCCAAATCCACTCATAAGCTTTCTCCTTCATCCAATACTCCATCTCCAACTCATACACCTTCAAATACACCTCACATCCATCTCCTTCATGTGAGACTATCCATAAACCTTCCACCTCACCCCTTCTTGAGGAAGAACCCATCTTGAGAGAAGCAAGTTAAGAAGAAAACTCAATTTATGGATGATCAAGAAGATCTCATGAGTGACTATGAGGAAGAAATCACCATAAGGACTCCCCTTGGTGAATAAAAGGATAATCCACAGGATGATGCCTTCATATTTGAAGGGATGTGTGTACATGAAGCAAACTCTAATGCCTCCATTTTTTAAGGGATGTGTATCCATGGGGAATGTGGCCAAGACTTAAAGAGAGGTATTTGAAGAAGAATTCATGTCTAATCATGAAGTTGTAGATGACCATCTCAAACATGGAGTGGAGTGTACTATCAAGGATGAATTTTAAGTCACTCCTCAAGAAGTGGTAGTCCTAAGAGAGTGTCATGAGACCAAGGTAGAGAAAATAGCTCTTAAAGATGACATGCATGAGGAAGAAGATTTATGGTAGAAGTTCAATGCCATATGCAAGGAATTTGATAAGTTGGGTAAATATTTTTCTTCTCCAAAAGATTACACATCTGATGACAAGTTTTTTGATGAGTCTAATAAAAATTATCTTGAGTGTTCAATCAAACATAAATGTGAAGGTCATTCTATTGGTCAAGAACTTGTTGTCATGAAGACATTTGATGATACTAGTGTACAAGAATTTGTAGACATGGATAATGATGTCAAGGCTGATATTATTGTACACAAAAGACATTCAAGAACTCATATGAGGTAAAACCATATTTAGGAATGTGGGAACATGGTGAAGGAAATCTTGGTGCTTCCAAACATCAAGTGCATTATGTCAAAGAGAAAAGCAAGGCTGAGAGGACTGTCATATTTTCAAACTTGCTCATCAAGGGCAAAGTATATAAGAAGGTTGAGACTGTGTGGATGCAAGATGAGTTCATTTCCATAGCCAAATTGTATGGAGCTACTTAGTTCTCATTGAATATCATGCAAATGAATTTGGAAAACACCATGAAGAAGATGGAGGCATCAATGCTAAAGGTTAAAAGGCTACATGTATCACTAAATCAAATCCTTCATGTCGTAAAGCAAGGAAAGTTTCAAAATTACCATTTGACCCAAGAGGGAGGTATGATTAGTTGTTATTTGTACATAGTGGTTTATTTTTTTAATTTACCTAAGTGCCTTGAGCACATGTGTGTGTCTTGTTAGTGTGTTTTATTTGCTTGTGTGTGTCCTTTATTTTATGTGGTTGAGGTAGTCAATTGATCTTGTCTTTATCAAAGCTTGTGGTCAGTTGACAAGGTCTTCGTATTGTGTTTCAGACTTCAAATGAATCCCTAAGCCTAATGGACTAATAAGGTTACTGATCCTTAGTATAACAAGCATACTACCCCTATGAGTGATTAATTTGTTGACCAAATTTGATGTTACAGGTCAAATTAGGACCCCTATAGGTAAAATATTGATCTTTAGAGGTTTATAAATGGGTTAGTATTATGTCATATGGTGTATTATATGTTTCTTTATGTAATTTAATGTTATTTTATCCTTGATCATGATCTAATTAGTTAATATGCCATTTTGAGTCATTTAATAGGCATTTACGGGTTATAAATGCAAGTGTCATAATTTTAAAGGTGTTTATGTGTATTATTTTCCTTTAAAACATAAAATTATTTAACTTCCCTATCATTAATGTTAGTCCCATTTGAAACTTGTAGGTTATCTAACTAAAGATTAAGAAATCAAAGGAAAAAGGAGGAGTTTGACACTTGTACGACCCATGGGGGAAGGTGACATGTGGGAGAAGGTCATGTAATATATATTTAGATTAATAAATATCATTTACAAATTTTAAATGCTTTGAAAGTTCCAAATTTGAGCTAAATCCATTCTACTATTTTCTCGCCCTTCAAGACATGCAAAAGTGATCAACAGGTTTATGCTTGGTATGACTAGTTGAGGAGGTTTCAGACCAAATGATTTTAGGGGGATAAATTAAAATTAGATAGATTAATTTTCATAAAAATATTTCAAGGATTGGGTAATTTTTTGTTATAAATCATCTGTAACAAGTTGATTACATTTTTTTCTTGCCAATCTAGGCACCCTATAGGTTTTGCTCTTATATGGATAGTTACGTATAATACAATTACTGATATGGTTTTTAGATGATGTTAAATATATCACCTCATGTTATCCATACTTTTTTTTTCACTTTTTAAATTTTTTGGATGAGCCAAGTATCTTAATTTGTAGGAGAAATCACCATTTTGTGTTATAGGCAAATTTTCACCATTTGCAAGATTTTCTTGCTTTGATAGTGGTTTCAGAAGGTCTAGATAGGTTCATCACCATGTATTAATGAAATAGTGATAAAATTTACTTCATGTTTAGTCTCATAAAATCATTCTTGGATCTAACTTTCATTCCATTATCATACTCAGTCAGCTCCCATCTACTCTTCAGTCTTAGTCATGATTTGTAAAGGCTTTGATAATGTCCACATAAGTGTTATGAAATTTTAAAATATGTGAAACATCCTCTTAGAACATGAAATAATGAGTTGATATTTAAAATTTTAAATAAAATTATATGGAATTCATACTCAGTCACATATACAGTCAGTCTACCAGAGGAAATACACCTACAAGTGCTCTCACATAGGTTTTCAAACATTGAAATGAGGTGTAAAATATTGCCTCAAGATTTTGAAATCATCATCCATTGTTTGAGACCTTTATAAGAGATTTAATTTTTTATATGTTAAAATTCATTATACCACTACTCATACCATTTCACATACTACCCCCATACCATTCAAGGTGCATGTACAGGGGCTCTCATGAAGACTAGTCACATTGGAAAGGGGTGTTTGAGATGAATAAGATATTTTAAGTGTGAGGATTTGATTTGGAGGTATTGGGATGAATATAAAGTCCATTTTTGGTTAATATATTCACACTTCCTAAACATACCTTTACTGCCTATATATAACAATGTCCACCTACATGTGGTGTTAACAGTAAGCTGAGGTGTCATATGGGGAAGAGGGAGCAATGGGGAAACCTTCTTAGGAGTTTTAGAATTGGTATTGATTAGGTTAGACCCATTTGAGGTGTAAAAATTATTAAATATAAGTGGAAAACCATGCTAAAAGATCTAATGACTATTCTTAGGGATCAAATCCCCAAAAGTGCAAAATAGAGGTCTGAGGCTTTTGTCACGGTCATATTACAATGGTTCCAAAGACTTTTGATTCAACATAATGGAATTGTATTGTATCCCATACATAGGAAAAAATATCTAAAATTTTTGGAGATAAAATATGTAGGGGAAGATGGTTTTTGAAAGGTTCCAAGTTGCCCCTTTAGCCACTAAATTTAGGTAGTGAATTATATAGGTTTTGAGCTCCAATTAGACTCTTCATCCTAGGGCTGTAAATTTAGGCCATGAAAACATGTCTGGAGAGTCCTAATTTTTTTTTAAAATAACATAAATTACTTGGAATAATCCTAAAGTTTAATTTCATGGTTAGATGTTCATTTACAGGTGCATAATGTCCTAGAAAAGGCCACATACAACCTGCATGTAGGTGCTCATAGAGCTCTTAAGGAAAACTTGGAGGATAGTGAGTCATAAACATAAAAAAATGATATAAAATGTTTACTAGATTTTTTTTAAGGTTCTCAAAAATATCATAACATGTTTTCTAATGTGAAATCTACAACTATAAGTCTTGATGGCTCCAACACAATCAGTTGTAAGTGATTGTATGTTGACAATGACTTAGTTAAGGACTATTCTAAGTATTTATCATAAAAACACATAGAATGGGTGAATAAAGGAAATATGGGATGGATTTTATGGTTTAAATATGACCCCATATCAATTTAAGTATCTCTAAGAAAGTGATTTGTACCTACAAATAGGGGAAGCATATAAACAGGGTTAGCTTTCCAGTTAGGCTTGAATGAGTAAGAGAAGGTTTCAAGATGAAATCATGGAATATGAGAATTGGATAAAATTTTTAATGTAATAATAATGCTAAATAACATTATAATACTCTCATAAAAATTAAATCATAAATAAATCCCAAAATAAGTAACACACAGTCCATTGGAGGAAACCCTACATACAGTCTATTTCACATAGTCTGTTTTGGTTTTAGAAGAGTTAAGGGGTCAAATAAATTGAAAAATAAATATATTTTGGTATGGATAATAGTTTTAACTTTGAGGGACTCATCCAACACTAATTTTTCATTATAAAATATGGGAAGTTCCCTCTATTTTGTCTTAGATAGAGGGTACTTCCCCTTATCCATAGATTGACAGGTTTTGGAAAGGAAGATGAAAGGGTAGATTAGGATATGTTTTAAAATTTAAATGAGGTTTATGAATTTATATGAAACATATAAAAAACATTTAAACCATGAAAAAAATGAGGGAACCAAATAGAATGGTCTGGATGGCCAAGTTTGCAAGCAGGCCTATTAGGCAAGTGTAGGCCTAGAGCCCAAATGAAAGGTCACTTTCACTTACAACCTTGGTATATCATTAAAATTTATTTTGGAATGTTAATATGGTAATAATATAAGTGATAATATTATTTAAGATAGATATGTTTTAGGGTAATCCACTTTTAGTTCAAGTCAACTTCAAGCCTGTAGGAAATAGAGAGAAGAGCTTGATATAACAACTTTAGTTGCTCACATCTCCTTAGAAAATATGTATGGATATATAAAAACCTTGGAGATTTTAAAAGGGGACCTAAGATACTTTCTTGCATAATTTATTTGTTATTATAACATTGCATCTTCATGAACGAACCTTAAGAGCAAAAGTGACTAAAAATCCTTGTAAACCCTGGTTTTAGACCCAATGGAGAAAACAAAGTTGGAGAGCTATCCAAACAAGATGGAATGGGAATGAAAATGATTGATAAATATTGGAGAATATATAATTACCATTCCCATCCACTTAAGGTGTTTCATACATGTGTGGATAGGGTACAAAATTTCTCTTTTTGACTATTTTGTGCATTATGTAGGTTTTAGGAGGTTCCAAGAGATGAAACCAACTTTGGGAGGAATATTGAGACTTAATATAACTAATAATGTTCATTTAATTCATAAAAAAACTCCTAAGTGTTATTAATAGATATCTCATCTCAGCCAGTCAGAACTGGCATAGTGAACATGGTGATGAGAAGTGTGAAAACTCCAAGTGAGAGCCTTTTTAAGGTGTGCATAATGCCTCAAAGTCTATTGAGGGTATTAAAAATTTAATCCACTCATCTGTATGCATTTTCATGGAAAAATAATCCCTTTTTGGAATCCAAGTGTGAGGGGTGACTGATTTAGTCTATTCAAATAGTGCCATACTAGGCCTATTTTCTATTCTTCCTAGCCTAAACATTCATCACAATCTCATAATGAAATATTGATGTCAGAAGATGCAAATTGAAGAAGTGTAAGTTTGGTTAGTCCCTTATTCTAATGTGTAACATGTAGATGGTTGGTAGTCATCAATAAATTTGGTTTATTACCTCCTTTAGGATAGTTTGTTTTCAGTTTTCTCTCTCCACTTTCTCTCATAAGTTTAGGTGTATTAGTGGTCTATAAGTGGTACATCAAGGGAGCTAGCCCTATCTAGAGATTCACCTCATTCCCTAGGCTAACCATAGTGTATAGGTGTTTCAATTATGCCACTTAGATGAGGAGAGCTACAACATTTCCTCAAAGGGTGGAAATCCAAGTGACAACACTTATTTCTTATTTGAATAGGCTTTTTACATCTATTTTACATCCAATGGATAGAGGTCTAATAGTCTTGAATTTATAGTGATCCGTAGCTTATGTGGGTAATAAAATGTGATTAAACTAACCTTAAGAGGGGAATACATTTGAAAATATATCCTTTTAGGAGAGTTAGGGCAAGGGACACTAGCACCAATTTAGGGACACTAACGCCATGTGGCTATAGTGTCCTTAATGTGGTGTTATGTCCATTTTATATCCGATTGGGAAAAATGGGTTAGGATCTAGGATTTTAGTTTTGAGACTATGTTTGAGATGATTAGATATGTCTGTGGTCTACATAATGGATATAAAAGTGTGATAAAGCCTTTAAGATAGGTATAAGACTAATCTAGGAATAGGCTATCTCAAGTAATACTCTTAGCATCCAAATACCACTTAACATGATTTTGGGTCTTCCTGCACTTTTCACATGGTCAAATAATGGAAATTTTCAAAAGATTCACATATAAATACATGTAAATAAGAATTATTTATTCCAACTTACTATTCACTTGGTACAAGCATTTACACTTATGCACATTGATCAAATCTAGATATTCATAAGGAACAGTCATAAGCCAAGTCAAGATGCCTTTTAAGCAAGTCAAGATATATCATTTTCAATTATCTAATCCATATTATAGTTGTATGCAAACATCCAAAGGATCATAATCACACATTCACTCTAGGTGGGAGAACTATATTGGCTTGATTTCTTTATTTGGAGTATTGGATATGTTGGAAGTAACCAATCATTAAGGGGGTGATTGAGTCAGCTCAACCCATTACACTCACCTCTTTTTCTTGTAGTTTTAAAAGCTATCAAAGGGTGCTAACGGTTTCAATGACAAGAGAAGACACACATATTTTAGCATGACCAAACCCTAAGTGTGACAATGTATTTATCATCATTTATAAGAACAATACGTGTAGTGATTAGTTTTGAAACACATTCAACCTATAAAAATACATGGTCAAAATACTCATGCACACTTTATCTTTATCTACCTATTGTGCTCCTATCCAATGACATATTATACTTCTACATTTGATCTCTCACTTCTAGATTCCTATTTTATTTGTCTTTTCTTATCTACTATCTATCATAATTAACTTATGCAAGTACACATTAAACATACTATCTCCCACTTTTATACCATCCACTTACAATGGATTAGTTTGAATTCTTTTTTGTTCCTAATTTTGATATTGAGATTGCACCGCAATCTCTTCTTATGATTTTCATATTCAAAGAGTTATAAAAGTTAACATATATTAGTGTGAAATATAAGTATCTTCCTTCTTAGCACTTTAATAAAATAATAATTTTATATATTTAGAATTTCTCAAAATTAGAATAGTTGAACATTATATATATTTAACATTATGATATTCTATTTTTACACCTATATATATAAAAAAAAACTTCTTAGTCCTCATTTAGTGTTTTATTAAAAATATGATAGAACATATTGGTGAACCTGAGATTTTATTTTCATGTTTCTACTTTCTAATTTTCATTTTAATTTTACTTTGTCTTCCTAGAAACTAAGTAATGGTAGTTTTAAATCTCATAGGATCTGTCATTCGAGGTAAATTATTTTAGATAATGCTTGTCCCATGGTGTGAGGGGTACTTACCCAATAATCAAACCATTAGAAAACAATATATATGGATTTTTTTAATCTTAAAAGGGGGGATTTTTTTGAACTAGGGTCCCCATACCCTAGGATAAGTACAAACACAAAAGGAAACAAGGTCAATCAATGACCAAAATAGTAAATAAGACCAAATAGGCCTAGATATAGCTAAAAACTAGCTCTAAAATAAAACAAGAACAACAAAAAAAACTAGTATAAATCTAAACTACCAGAAATATCCTCTCAACAAGATTTCATATTTTTAAGGTTCATGTCAATTTGGAGAAATAATTTGTCTTGGTCCATGCCATAATGAAATCACTACTTTGACCCATCTTACCCTTTCCTTTTCTACTAACATTGGACGCAAAAACCTCACTAAGGTAGAATCACAAGTCTTAAATGTTTTGTATGCCCTCATACATAGAAATTTTACTATAATTCACTAAAAAATTAATGTTATTTCAAAGTTTTTCATTCTCCTATTCTAAAATCTCCACCCCCTAAAAGATAATCTTTGTATATGTTGATCCTCCTCCCTTACTAAATTTTTTTGACTCATCCTTGTGTTTTCTTGCTATAGGGAGTTCACCTTACCTTTAAGCTCTATGATCTCTCACATAAACCACCACATGATTGATTTTTGAAGGTCAAGCTCTTCCACTATCTTATTTGAGTTATCCTTGCATTTGAGTGAGGTAACCAAATTATTAAAGGCCTCATTATGATCCTTCAAATGCTTGTTATGATAATCCTCTCCTTTATCCATGGGGACATTATTAGGCTCCCTATTCACATTTTTAGCTATCAGATTGTGATCTAACTTAATTCCCTATTCCACTTATTTTTGACACTCCACTAGATCTTCACTATCAATAAAAGTCCCTACTGAGTCTCCCTCTTTATTATGAATGTCTTGAAGTCCTTATTTCCCCTAATTAGACCCTACAGGATTAGAAGCACTCTATAGTATTTTTTTGATGTTTTCTTATGGATTTTGATTCTTTCCCTTGTCCCTCTTAATTATATTCTCCATAGGTTTCTTAGTGTTCATAGTATTTTTAGTAACCTTGCTCAGACTCCTAGGGCATTTTATCACAATTTTTTTAATTTTTATAATATTCACTGGCCCCTCTATTTTTTCCTTTTGAGGATAGGATATGCCAGGTTTATCTGATTCCTGTCCTTAAAATATTTGAAAATGAGGTAGATAACTCCCTCATGTCTAGGAGTTAAATATTTTCCATGTTTAAACTTCATAATTGACACTTCCATGGATTTTAGAATAAAAAATGGAAGAATAAATGGCACCTCATGCCTAAAGTAATTCAACATTATAAATAAGGACCATTTAACTACTTTATACCTATCTTACAAGGCAACATACTACATTAGATGAAAGATAATCTCCTCCTCAAGAAATGCCTCTTTATCTAGTTTTAAATCCCTTAGTTTATAGTATCTATTTATTTCTTCCATCACCAACCCAGTCACATGCGAGATGAGTTCCTTTGTGATATCTAGGGTAACTTCATTGATTAAAACTTCTCTATCCTCCCAAGATTTTATAAACTAAATAGATAAATGTCTATAAAAAACCTCAATATTCTCTATAAATCCATCAAAACCTCCCACTTGTAGTTATTCCCATACTCTTTCATTTTTCTTGACTTCAAGATATAATTTTGGCTCAATTATATTAGGTAGACCAATGGTTTTGTCTTCATAGCCACTCTAGCCTTTCCTGATATTGGACTTCACCAAATCAAGCCATAAGAAAGTGCAAGAGTATTTTGTTCTTTAGCCATACAAAATATCTTTTGGGGTATATAAAATCTTCTCCTTTAGAACCCAAAGAATTAAAACAAGCCATATGAGTCCCTGATTCAATAGAGATCCATAAAAGTAACCTCTATACATAAGATCACCACTAAAACTAAGGTTACAAAAATTATGATTTCCTTCATCTTTAACCTTTAGAATCAACTCCAAAGGGATATTATCATATCCCATCTAAGTCATAAGACCCACATTATTCACTCTTTTATTGGTGAGACAAGATGTTATACCATTCCCTTTTGTATAAGTGTGTTGTATAACCTGTTAAAAAGATTCCAATATGACTTTGGATTCCTTTAATACTTATTTTATAGACCATCCAATCTAATTTTTCTTAGATAAATACTTAGAAATATTTAGAGAGTCTCCTCCACCAGCAAATTATGCACACTTAATTGCTTTTCCAATATGATCCCCCATAATATTGCCAGAGCTTTCACCCAATGGTTTGACCTCAGACTCATGTCTCTGGCATGAGGTTTCACAATATATATGTATTTTAATTTCCATTTACCTCATTATATATTATAAATACTTAATATTTTTATTTTCAACAATAATAATCATTCGGTCATTTTTTCTTACAGTGCATCGATAAATTTGTTATCCTTAGGAAGTTACTTTCATCATACCCCATGAGATGAGATAGTGTGGCTATAAGTACAATGGAATCCTATGTATTTTGTTCATGATTTATGATTGCGATAAGTATATATAAGATCCTAATAATCAAACAAACCCTTGACTAATTACACCTATTATTTTTAATTTTTATACCTTTGTATGCCACTTAAGACAATTACATCTCCTTTGCCTCTAAGCCATTATCTATATTAAGTGGAAATCCTATTAAAAATATTCAAATTCCTCCAATATATTCTCAAATGGATAATATATAAACTAGTGATTACTATGTTCATACAACCCTCCATAATTATATGTACATAAAAGTTAAAATCAATGACAAAAATGATAATCATGATAACAAAATTATGAATATCCAATCTAAGATTTTACTTGTCACTACTAGATGCTAAAGAGTATGCATGACTCAATTTATTCATCCTATTCCTTGACATCAAGGTTATCTTAACCAATGTCTTATTCCTATTATTTGTCTAAGGCTCATATTGGATTCTAATGTATATACTGTTAACACTAGATGAGGGTAAATAACTCACCCTCTTTGCCATAATGAAATGTTCAACATGTTCCTCCACAACCCACAACACCTCTTGAAAGGAAAAAAAACCAATTTAAGTGTTATCATATCATTGATCAACTCAAAAATACCGTTTTTAAAATATATATTTTGAAGCTACTAAAGAGATCCATAATTTATAAGGATGTCTTAAATGATGTTTTATGTGATACAATTATTCTTAGAAATACACAACCAACATAATTTGATTCATGAATATCATCAAGAATTTCAATAAATTCATCACATTAAAAATGAATATGTACCTCCAAAAAACATTGTATAGCAAGATATTCCAATATTCATTCAAGGTTAGATATATTGAAAGGTAATCAAGCATGTACTAGTTGAAATTGGTTCAAGATTAAATATTTATAGCTCTACTATCTTAAAATGATTGGGTATCAATATGAACATCATTAAAAAATTATAATAAATAATTATGGGATTTGATAATACACCTTGTTAGCCAATTGGAGTTGTCACATTAGATTTAATTATAGGTCCCAAGATACTACCTAATTTTTTTAAAGTCATGCCCAAAAAAATACTTTATAATTTAATTTTGAGGAGACCTTGGATTCATTCCATGGAGGTTGTAAACTCTAATTTTCATAGATGTATGAAATTTATATATGAGTGTCATGAATACTCTCTTCCAACATATAATACGCCTTGAAGATATTGCAAAGTGACTCAACCACAATTTAAAGATTACTTAATTATAGCACCTGTAAAACCTATCACATGTGATCCAATACATACATATAAGTTAGGGGATTCAAGTATAGAGTATGATAACACACCCATACTAAGTATTGAAGAAGATATAAAGATAAAATTACCAACCACTATACCAAAATAGGAAAACAATCCATATTTCCCTCTTTTGGATAATTCTGAAGAACAAAATTACATAATTCCATATTGGTATGATAGTGATGATGAAAATATGAATGATCCAACTAATGAAAATTTTGCAAATAAAAAAGTCAATCCCATTAACCCATAATAATGCTTATCTCATATTCTTTTCACACTTGTGGGTGTTAGTACATATCTAGAGGATTTAGCAAATAAAAATCTATTAGAAAATACTGTAGAAACACAATCTACAAAAGATAAAGGAAATAATATCATTTAAGATACTTAACATAACCATAATTGCCATACTTGTTATAACATTATTTCACAATAAGAACAAAAGTTGATTCAAGATTTATGTTTAAGGTTTGCTTCACCTGAAAATAATCTTTCAAATACTATCAAGCTTTTGAATGTTAAAGTTAATGGTGTATCTACTCAAGATTAAATGCAAGTTGAACCAAAAAAACATATTCAATAGAAAAACTATAAATAACACAATCTGAATAGGACGTGTTTCTAAAATAAAAGATATAAAAATAATAGTTACAATAGACAAAGGAAATGCAAGGTCACATACAGAGCACACAAAAAATTAAAATTGAATTATAACTAAGGTAGCATTCTCAAGAAATTATTCCTTAAAAAAACATTAAAACTTAAGACAAATGAAATATGGTTAATGTGATTTTAAAATAGGCAGCTAAAAAACATTCATCAAATAGTATGGAAGTTAAGGTTATTTCCCTTCATGATGCCAATATATGTAGCCTGACACTTATTAAATATTTGGGATATGATAAAAATCATTTGAGTAACATAATTGAACCAAAATGGTACATTAGATCTGTTCAGTTGTTTTTCAAGCTTGGCCCAAAAAACATGTTTAATTAATTTAAAATTGACCCCACCACAGATCAATGCAAGGAAAAATTGGTAAAATCATGGATGAAAACAATGGGATAAACTTTGGGTAAAGACTAAAACTTTGTTATTTTTTAACATAACATGACAATGATAATGATATCAAGAATAAATGAGCCCATCATGCCATCATAAATCAACATAAACACCTTGTTTCTTATCTTTTTACCAAACAATCATAATACAACACATTCAAAAGCAAGTGACATTAAAAGTTCAAATAACACACTATGAAGAGTGGCATACCAATCTTGACAACACATGATCTGCACAATGACATCCTATTCCAATTGGTGAGTTAACATACAATTAAACCTATAATTACATATGTTATGTAAGAACTACATGGGAACATGGACCGAGTTATTGGTTAAGAAAAACCATTTCAAAATATTTAACGCAAAAAAATCAAGTGTATTTAAAATCATAAAAAAATGAAATCAAATATTCAAAAACTAAAAAATCACTCAATTTTTTTTCAAAAAATAAAAAATCGAGACTTGAGCATGGCATGAGATGGTAGTTGCTTATTTACATATGTTATTTATCATATATGTTTGTATATAGAATATTTTTTTCTATACATATATGAATTTCATGATGTATTAGTGTGATGTAGGACATACAATACATATACATTCTTACATGTTTCCCTTCTATCCAATGGTCATGCTTATGATGGGGCATCTAAATTTATAGGTTACACTTTAATATGTATCATATATCTATGACCTCAAATCTAATGTTGAGATCCACATCTTACAAGTGTATTTTAAATCACTCATATTTTTACAAGTGTATCTCAACCTATGATATTATCTTTCAAGTCCACTATCTAGGGAATAAAACTAGCCTACAAACCATCCCTGGCATCGATTGAGCCACATTTTGGCAGTAATTGGGGATCCCTTACATTTCCAAAAAAGAACCTCAAACCACACCATTAACAAACCAGCCCACCCATTTCATTATCCATAATCGTATCCTACCACCCAAACTAATAAAAACCTCTAACAACTGAATAATTCCTCAACCTACCTAGGAAACTAAATCCCAAACAACCAAATTACCTTCTCTAACAAAACCAACCAATAACCTTGGCACCTTCCCTACACAGAGTCTTAAACACCCATTTATGAAATTGGATCTTACCTCAAAAAACCCAACAACCAAGCACCAACCTAAATTGACCAAGGAAGTGAAGCCACCAAAGGGTTAGAGGACCAAATTCCTACCTCTCTCAACCTTGCCCTTTATCTTGGGGTCTCATCCCTCCACTCTAAGTAGGAAGCCAGTTGTCCCAACCAAAAACCTAATTGTTATTATTGGTTATACTGACACACTTCTTTTCTAACACACCTATATTCACTAAACCAACAATGACCAATCTACCTACCTTGAAACCTCCTACCTCCACTTTATCAACCTTTGCATTACCAAAACCACTAACTTAACCAAACCTTCCATCACCAAACCTACTCCCAATATGGATTCCACCTTACCAACCAAGAAAAAAACCCCTAAACCCTCTCCAAATTTATTTGAATCCTACTCTACCATTTTTAAAAGGTAATTACAAGCTTATTGCTTGACCTTACCCCTTATTAGGCCATTCAACCCTCTCAGTTAAAAACCCATCTAGTATAATGACCGCCAAGTGTGCTCCTATCATAGGAAACTAGGCCATGACGTAGAAAGCTATAGGTCTCTCCAAACCATTATCCATTAGCTCTATGATGAGGATGATCTATTATTGGAAGAGCTTCCCACAGTCCCATTACCAATCCAATAACTGACAACCACTAGCCAAAACCTATCTATTCCTCCACTCTCACCTCAGAGTGATGAGGAACCAAAAAACTCTCCTACCATAATTCCTCCCTCTATCCATACCATCTATGTGGTCATGAGAGCATAATAGAAGGATAAGGGGAAGGCCAAAGTGTCCATTCCATGGACATATCCATCTTCCACCTCTTCACCAAACCCTACCCTAACATCTTCACCTTCATCCTAACCCAAGGTATCTAACTTAGGCACCTCCCAATCCAACCTTTTTGAATCCATTAAGAGAGTGGTGATAAAAAAAATTCATCAAACCCTGATGAAGATGAGCTTATATGAGTAGATTATTACTTCACCTCATCATCACTAAGTAATTATAGAGGCATTGTAGTCAGTAGAGGTCCAACCTAAAGATCCTCAACATATAGAAACCTTTGTTGGTGCTCTCTAAATTTCCAACTTTATCACCTTCAAAGATTCAAAAATACCTTCTGTCTATCCTACTGACCTAGATCCCCTCTCTTTATTACTACTTACATCAAACAAACCCACATCAAACAGGTCATGATTGATGGGGGAGCTAGTATTAATATCATTTCCTCCCACACCTATAACCAACTCAACCTACCAAATAATATCATCTCTGAAACCTCAATCATATTTAAATCCTTTAAAAATACCATAAACACTACCCTAAGAACTGTTGTCCTTCATATCTATTTAGGACCCCACATACTCCCCAAACTCTTTTATGTAGTGGAAGGAAAATTCTAATACAAAGTTTTTCTAGGATGACCTTGGATTCAATCCATGGGTTTCATCCCCTCTGCCCTTCATCATTACATTTAATTTGAGCACAAAATCTAGGTCATCACGATCCAAGCTGACTCATGTCCTTTATTGACATGAAACATGACCTACTAACCTAATGGCATCCTCTTAACCCCATCTAACACACCTACCTTAACCAAAGACAAGCCCTCTAATATGAAAATGGGAGTCATACCTTTTTCTACAATGAGGCATCAACTAGATTATACATCCCCTCTAATTAGGTCCCCACCTTAGACCATTTGGAATCCACATTCTAACATCTTTCATTGTGGGAATATCACCTCCTGACCCTTGACACTTTCCTTACTCCCCAAGAGTATGGGAAACTTGACCACTAACCTGAGTATGACCCCAATTTTGGAACCATTATTCCCTTTGGACCTTCACATTATCAAACCCATTTCATTTATGGAGGACTTGACAAGCCCCTTTGTGCTTCTACCACCTCTTCTTCACCTCAACCATTCACCTCAAGCTTCTCCTACCTAGACAAACTAAGTTTCACTGAGACATACCTCCACAGGTGTACTTGGAAAGGATTTGGTCTAGGACAATATGATCATGTCCCATATGACTTGATTTCCACTAAGAATGGAAAGTCTCATGAGAAAAATGGCCTTGGTTTCATTCTACCCACCAAAAATTCAACCAAACCACCTACTAGCACCATTAGCAAGGAAGACAACCCTTCTTAACCAACCTCTCATCCATGTGTGTGTAGATGATGATATCATCCCACCTAATTTTTTTTTCATCAACATGATCAGCCTCAAACCCTTGACTTATCAAAAGGAGGGGGAAATTGTAACCATCCCTTTGATCCATTCTAAAATGATAAGAGATGACTCTCTTACCATTAACACTATTCAATGCTATGATGATGATTCTATTCTCACCTACCTTGCTACAATGGATTATTCCATCCATAAATCCCTTCCTCTTGAGAACTTGACCATGTTAAATGAATCCAACATGGATATAAAATTGGGAACTCCAGATAACCCCCACTTTATCAAAATTGGCCAATTGCTAAATTTCAAGGAGCTTCAAAACTTCCCCTCTTTCCTCCAAGATCGTATAATAAAATTTGCTTGGTATTATAGAGACATGCATAAAATTGACCCTACCATTTTAAACCACAACATAATCACCCACCATAATGCCAATCCCATCAAGCATAAATTTTAATGCATGCACCCTCGCATAGCCCTTCTCATCAAAGAAGAACTTCAACATCTTCTATTTGTCAATTTTATTCAACCCATTGATTATCCCTAATGGGTCTCAAATGTCATGCTTATCACCAAAACCATAAGGGACTATGAATTTGTGTGGACTTTCATGAACTCAACCTCATTTACCCTAAAGATGAATTTCCTCTACTAAGAATTAACTAGCTAGTTAATCTTATAACTGACCACAAGATGTTATCTCTCATAGATGGATTCTTGGGTTACAATAAGATCATGATTAACCCAAAAGATCAACAAAAT
This sequence comes from Torreya grandis, assembly GCA_037957365.1. Classification (NCBI taxonomy): domain Eukaryota; kingdom Viridiplantae; phylum Streptophyta; class Pinopsida; order Cupressales; family Taxaceae; genus Torreya; species Torreya grandis. The sequence continues at coordinate 469,560 of JARHVA010004275.1, forward strand.
ACCACCTTTACCACCCCATGGGGAACCTTCTACTATAGAGTCATGCCTTTCAGATTAAAAAACACTAATGCAACCTACCAATGTGCCATGAATTATATATTCCATGACCTTATCCACAAGATTTTAGAGGACTATGTGGAGGACCTTCTTGGGAAATCTAAGCTTTAAAAGTACCATTTGGTTTTGGGTCATATTAGGAAATATCCTTGGTTTTATTATCTCTCTTCATGTTATCAAAGTCATTCTTACCAAGATAAAATCCATCCTTGATATGCTTCCTCTAATCAACCTCAAACAACTCTATAGTTTGTAGGGAAAGATTCAATACATTTGTTGTTTTATCTCCCAAATTTTGGACCAATGCCAACCCTTCCATCACCTTCTGAAGAAGGATGTCTCTTTTAAGTGGAATAACAATTGTCAAAAGGAATTTGATTCACTCAAAAAGTACCTTTTGTCTCCACCTATCCTCACCCTTCCCAAGGATGACCAATCTTTCTACCTTTATATCTCCACCACTAATCACTCCCTAAGGGAAATGCTTACTCATCAAGATGAACAAAACATAGAGCAAGCTATCTACTATATTAGCCACATGCTTGTAGAGTATGAAACATAGTATACCCATACTGAGAAGATTTTCTTAGATTTAGTCTTCATGGCCACCAAACTTTGCCACTACCTTTTTAACCATAAAACCTATGTCATAACGAATACCAACCCACTCAAGTACATGCACTCCAAGCCATACCAAAACTATTGCATGGCCAAATGGCTCATGATTTTAGCAAATTTTGACCTTGATTTCCTTCAAAAAAATTCAATTAAGGGGTAGGTTATTACTGACCAATCGGTTGAAGCACCATTAGCAAACAATCAACTTCCTCCTCTTGAGTTCCCTGATGAGTCCATTATGACCCTTTATTAGGTAGACTTCACCTATCAAGTCACCATGTTATTTGACATATCAAAATGTCAACGTGGTGGGGGAGATGGTATTATCCTTATTCCCTTAGATGGTGAGCCTCTTCCTTTGTCTTTCAAGCTTGATTTTGAATGTATCAATAATATGGCTGAGTACAAAGCCCTAGTGATAGACTTTTAGACTACATTATCTTTGGGAGTCAAAATAATCAACATCTTTGGTAACTCCCAACTTGTGTTCAATCAAATCAATAGCTATTACCAGTGTAATAATGATGTTTTACAATAATATAAATAACTAGTTGATGAAATCTTAACATCATTTGAACATTATCACATCCAGTCAGCCCATGATCTACCAATAAGCTTTTTGATACCATAGATTCTCTCACCTCTTAGGTATTGTCATCACCTTCTAACTCCAAGCTATCTATCATTATCTATAGACATACCTAGCCTTATTATGTCAAACTAGATTCTCCCACCATTTTTAGTGTGGAGGATATCCAACCTGACCTTTGGTATCAACAGACCTTTTACTATCTCAACCTTGCCATCATTCCTTCTAGGTTTTCCAAGAATGATCAAAGAGGATTTATCTAGAGTACCTCACATTATACCATTATGGGGGGGGATTCTTTACAAACATGGTTTTGATGGTCTCCTTTTCTATTGCCTATGCAATCACAAGGCCTCTCATGATATCAAGGAAATACATGATGGAATATGTGGGAGACACTTTAGTGGCCTTACCATAGCAAAATGCATTCTTCACCTTGGCTATTACTAGCCTACCCTTAACCAAGACTATTACGATTATGTGAAAAAGTGTGTTAAGTGTCAATAACATGCCAATTTGCATCATACACCTAGCCATAGTCTTTGCATTTCCACTAATTTTTGGTCCTTCTCACAATGGGGTCTAGACTTTATTAGTGAAATTAATACCCATTATTCATATCGACACCATTATATCTTCATTGTAACCAAATATTTTACCAAATGGGTAGAAGTTATTCCTCTAGCCTCAACCAAAGTAAAGAATATTGTCAACTTTATCAACCATCATATCTTTAGCTGCTTTGGTGTTCCTCACAAGATTATCACTCAAAATGGTAAATATTTTAAGAAAAATCAAGTCCAAGGTCTATGTGATGCATTTGACATTAAGTTAAACTTGTCCTTTCTATATCTCCCTCAAGAAAATGGATAGGTAAAAGCCTCTAACAAAACTCTTAACAACATGCTAACTGAAATGGTCAATGCATCTGGTTAGGATTGGGATTTTCACATCCCCTTCACCTTATGGGCATATCGTACTAGAATTATAACCCATTTGGGTGATACCCCTTTCTCTCTTATGTTTGGAGTGGATGTAGTCTTTCCTCTCAAAGTCCAAATACCTTCTCTTCACATATCTTTATAAGATATTATTTCTAAGGATGATTATCATTAGCACCATTTAGCCTAACTGGAGATACTTGATGAGTGATGCTTATCCACCCTTACCCATATTCATGTCTATCAAGAGCAAATCAAGCATGCATATAATAAACACCTTAAAGTATGAGAATTTAACATCAGAGACCTCATCATAAAGGAAAATCAACATGTCACCAATATGGAGAAAAGTAAGCGAGGTAAGTTTTATTTCAATTGGCTTGGACCCTATATCATAACCCATAAGTATGGATCATGAGCTTACTAGTTGTCCTCTCTTGAAGGCAACCTAGAACTTAAGCACCTCAATGCTTCACATCTGCGTCCGTTCTTTTGTTAAGAAGGATCAAGTTCACCTTTTGTTTTAACTTAAGCTCATCCCTTGCTTTTGACCACATCTATCTCCCTATTTTAGGGGAAATTGATTAAAACTAAATCATATGATTATATGTTATAGTCATAGCCTAATCTTGAACAATGGGTACCATGGCTCTACACATGGCATGATTCTCATGGTAGTTCTTGCCCTTTATTAAGGATGGATTCCCATAGTCATTTTCACCTAAATTTTTTTACACCTACTCAACCTCCTTGTGATTTTATTTTTTCCTTCATAAAGGTGAACCCCTTAAGCTTATATAAACAAGTCTATGTCAAGAAAAAATCAAACAAGAAAAAAGAAAACTCCCTACCATTAAAAATCATGGGTCATTCCTAATATACATAGACTACTTCCTTGAAGGATAACCATTGAAAACATGTTTGTTATTATTCAACATAAGGTGGCTTATCCCTTGAAGGATTAATATCAAAATCATTAAACAAAGCACACAAACTTAAATCACTCACGTGAAGGATGGATGAGTAAAGCATTTGTCAAAAGCATATCAATTTATTGGAAGCTTCCCACATCGATCAACTTCCCATATACAACAACAAATAAAAATACCCATTTTAAAAATCACAATAGAAACAAAATAAACTTGAAAGCGATAATCGGCTCTCACATACCAAAATAAGGTAGAAGTTGTAATCGGCTTTCACAAGTAGACTTCTCGCATTGATCAGTCTACACCTTGTATGGCATAGACTTGTTTCTCCTAGATTTTTAGAAACCTACAAAAGATGAATGTGAATCTCACATAAAGGTTCCATTTTTATCTATATCCCCTTTATACATTATATGTAAGGGATTTTGATCTCACTTAACATTATGCAAGCATGACACATTTTTAACCACCTAACAAACACTAATGCAAAGCATATTAAGGGCTTATATTCATTAATCCAATCCAATTTTGATTCTATATTAGTACTTATCATAGAAGAAGCATCAATCCCCCTTCCTATCCTATCATGACTAGTTGTTATTTTCATTATGACATTTATCTCTTGATAATATTCTTTGTTCTCCCATATAGTGTTGTTAATTACCTTACCTCATGTGTTTTATCTTAAAACCAATTAACAACAAGCATATAGACATGTGTCATAATAAAAAACATAACCATAATCATAACCATAGCAAGCATAAGAACATCATAACACCTATGAGTAGTAAAGCAATCAAGCATTTTTCACCACATGTCTAAATCTAACTAATGAAGCATATACTCATTTAAATTTTGCATGTCATAAGAAAAATTGAAGCCTATCCATAAATAAAATCCATCTCATTCCTAAATAGGTGAGTCTCCATTAGTGTCTAATACCCATAACATAAGCATAATCCATAAGCAATATAAACATCACATCATAAGCATTAACATTAAAACAAATCATGGACCATAAGCATGAGCAATAAACAAGGATCATATATATAAATCATAATTCAAATAGCATAATAATGTATACAATAAATATACATGTCTCTTCCTCTCAAAATGTACATCTCACCACATCAGCTCATAGTCCAAAATCCAAATGATATACAACATAATATAGTATGTCATAAACTATGTCCTATTTATGCCCCAAGGGTACCACTGTCTCCTAGAGCATCACTAGATCCTAGTGACTTCCCCTATAGTACCTACCTATCCCCCAAATGTACCTATCTATCTAACTAAAAATGTGGCCCACTAAATTGGAGTAGCCACACTGAAACCACCTACCAAATTAGCTTTGTACTCATCCCATTAGGGCTCCACCCATTAGGGCTCCATTGGGAAGTGAGTGAATACTATAGCCTCATAATATCATAAATCCTAGATAGTGGCTATCTATCTCTACATATCAATAGTACCTACTAGACCTATTGGTGGTGCTATTGCTCCTTTAACATGTCTCAAATCATCTCACTCCTAGATGACCTAGGCTAGTGTATCTCTGCTTGGTCCCTCTCACCTATCACAGTAGCTAGTTGACCTTGTAATGTATCCACCTACCCCTATAATACTATGACCTATGCCTATGTAGTGGATAACACTATTTTTACCTATCTATCAGGGCTAACCCCCTATGCATATGTCCTTTGACTCCCTCTCCCATTTGGGTCCACATCCATCAGACTCCTACCACCATCACCATCACCAAAATATATATCTACATATGAAACCTAGTACCATGCCATGTAACCATTTGCAAAGCCAACATCATCTATCTATGGTCTAGCTAGTAGTTCCTTATGATATAGAATATTTGGTACTAGATGTGGCTCAACTATTAGAATCTATGAGTCTTCATGCCTATAACTTGTTCCTTTGGTATGATTGTGAGCTCAATAGTGGGTAGCAAGAATATGTTCATGGCCAGATCCCATATTTTAATGAGGGCCATGATCATGGATGCATCATGAGGCACATGCTAATAGTGTTAAATCGCTCCCAAGCCCACTTATTCCATGTGTACCCAATCTATTAGGGTCATCCCTTGGTGAATCTTGGTGAATATACATGGCACCTAATCATATATCTAAATTTGATCCCATGCCTACATAGTTTATTAAGCACACACACTTAGTCAAACCATCTTACCCATTTAACCAATGCCCACACTACCCTCTTACCTTATCTATAAACCCTAACACCTACAAGGTTACCCTACACCAAACAATTAACATCTTATATGCCTTAATAACTTTTAACAAAATTAACCTCTACTTTCTACACTAGGTGACTATCGACGGACATGGTGACTACTGATGGTCAGATGTCTACCTCTTTTAGGATGTCGATCATCAATGGTTAGCCTTGACCATCGATAGTCACTGTGGGTGTTTTATTGACTAGAACACCCCCAAACCTAACCTACCTAAAAATGACCTAAACAACCCTAATCTCTTCTAACTTTTAGCCTAATACCTATACCTACCCTAGTTAACCTACCCCACCCTGTCAATTTCAAATTTTACCTAGAAACTTAACCCTCCAACCCTACCTAGGGTACAACAAGGTCAAACCCTACCCACCAATCACTTGTGATTTCAAATTGAATGTAAATTTCCAATTAACAACTACATCTATCAATTTTAGAGTGACACCTACCTCATTTTTTGATCATCATCAAGGAGTATGCCATTGACCCACCCATCCTCTTCCTCACCCATGCTCACCCTATATCTTTCCTTAGTCCCCTCTCTCCATGCACCTATCACTTCTCGAACTATCACCATCAGTAATACAATCACCCAACTCACCAATTTTGAGAACTCTAGGTAAACAAGTTACGATGAGTGAAATGACATTCACTTTTTACTTTTAACCTCTAGACTTTTAGGGTTTTCACCTTTACCATCAATTATCAGGGTGATCATCGATGGTCTCACTTTGGCCCCCTAATTTTATATGGTTAGGGTTTTCCCATTTTACCAAGTTGTATTTTTGATCAACTTTTTTTGGTACACAACTCATCAGCAACCCACCCATGGAGACTACCTTTTCCACCTAACCTGACCACCTCATCACCTCACCATTGGTCTATTTTGGCACAACTAACACACATTTTATGAATAATTTTACTTAGTCCTTTGACTTCAATGACAACATTTCCATATTGAATACCTTTTTAAATTTGTGCCACCTCACACTTACTTGACCCACTTATGTCTTCAAGAGCACTTCCTCCCTTGGATACTTGTAACACTTGAGCAGTTTGTGTTTTCACCAAGAGCACTTGAATACCCTATGAAACATAGATGTCACTTAGAATACTTGTGTTTATGATTATACCCAATTGTCACACCTAAATTTAGTCACATGATCTACTTGTCACTTTTTCTAGCATCAACCTTAATTTAACCAACAATGACAACCTAATCAATGCATGATCTTATCTATCACACTTTATGCTCTTATTTATGATTTACTGCCCAACCTATCACCCACCTTCATGACATTCACCTTCATCATCATCTTTATCCACCTTATCAAACTTGTATATGATTCTATTTTACCTTATCGACTCCTAGTTTGAGGGGGGACACCTTCTCCCATACTCGGGAAAAACTTGACCTTCAACCAACAATCAATTTTTGTTTTGTAGATTGTTGATTCAAATTTGCATAACAAAATGGGGAAAAATGTAGACACCAAAAATCTATACACCATGATTCTAAATGTTGAAATTCCCTTGGACCACCTTAGGACCCCCTTGGGACTAATTTAACCCTTGCACCCCTAGCCAAGCTTAACCATGGTCAGTTGACCAACTAACTTAACCTACCCTTTCACCCACTCTTTGACTTCAACCTCAACCATTGATGGTCACCTTGATTATTGATGGTCAGGGTGCACCTCCTTAACCAAAAGCCAACATGCAAACCATCCACATTGCTTTTGTAAAAATAGCTCATCTAAATCCACATATGAGCCATTGCATACACGAGTTAAAATTAGAAGGCCAAGTTAACATATTATTTCAACTCTCCTTCTTTTCCTATAAGAAGAGAGGATTAGGGAGGTGAAAATCACCTATAATTGTTATCAAGAGCTTATGCATCTATATTTTCTTTTTTTTAAGTCAATCATCACTAATAATCTAGTGATATAGATATCACATTAGAGAGCCTACTTGTTTCCATTCCTCCACGAATAACCAAACACTATTACTATATTAGAATCATGTCAGACTCCACCAACATGTCAACCACCTTAAGCACCCACTTGATCAGCCTTTTTCAAGATAAGTATTTATTTTCTAGTATTTAATTACTTTATTTGCCTTTCACACTCAGCCCAACACCAACCCATCTCTTAGAATCCAACTTTGTGATCCTGTCAATCTAACCATTTACCAACCCAAACCTACACATAGTAACTACTGATGGTTGTCTTACTTGTTGATGGTCTATCCAACCATTGATGGTATATCCAACCACCAATGGTCACCTTGACCACTGACGATCACCTTAATCATTGACGGTCACATCAACTATTGATGGTCACTATTATAAAAAATAACAAGTTATTTTCACCCTTTTATCCGAACCAAATCTAGTTTTTTGTCCATGCTTATTCATAGAACCCTAACTAATTTTTTGAAATAGCCCCAAGCCATTTAGCAGCAGTATTGACTTGCTTATTATGATATTAGTCATTTCTAGTCTATTGACTATGAACCTATGTATATTGATTGAGAGTGTTCTTGACTATTTTTTTGAACCTTGAATGACTTCAGAATCTCATTCAATCCTTGAGATTGAACACCACTTGTGTCTTAGGTTTTGGATGGTCTATCCATCCTCTATACATCCTTACAAGTGGTTGTAGGTGACTGTCATATTGAAACTCTGACCAGTCCTTACTCATTGTCTAAGAAACTCACCTCAATCAACTTATAAGTCCTTCAATGAAAATATCCCATGGAGAAATTATCTTCCATTATTTAAGAGATTGAACATAGGTACATTATGTTTGATATAAAACCACTGATAGAAGACAAACACTGTCATTGATGTAAACTCTGTAGACCATTATGTTTGTACTTCCAACATAAGGAGACTAATCATGCTTGAATATTCATATCCATACATGAAAAATGAGTTTTAAAACAACATGAATATAATGAACATGATCTATTAAAACATACACACCACTTGGAAACATCAAATCATGGAAATAGATGAGAAAACCTGAAGGTGTTGTGAATGTGCAATCAACTTAGAGTCACTATCATTCTTAGGGATGGTTCATGAAGCATATACCACCAAAATATAAACTATTACCAAAAAATGAGAGCTCATTATGAGTGATAATAGACACCAAGTGCACTCATACCAACTCTCCTCCTCTTGTCCATACCATTTGTAAATTGGATGATTTGTTTGACTTGCCAAAGGGAGTGAAGAGAGAGATAGAATGGTTTTCACTAATTTTTGGACTATCCAATCAATATAAACATGGATATGAATTTTAGGGATCTTAAGGTACATTATTTAAGCTTCCACACATGCTAGGACTGCTATGAATCCATACAACTAATTGAAAATGGCCTATTTTATAGTTAAACTTCTTCTTTATACATTGAGCAAGTTTTTTAGTTAAAAAACCATTCCTTGACATTCCTTAAAATTATAAACATTTACTTACACTTTGACACACTTTTTATTAGTGTGAAAACCATACAATTTCATTAAATGACCCAAAAGATGGTTTAGGATGACATAAGGACAATTTAACAAGTATGACCAAGGTAAAACATCCTATGTGAATTTAATAATGACCATGGTGGTCCACTTTATAACATAGGAGACCCTATGGAAGTTGGGACTTTCAGTGGGGTTGACTTATTTGACAAGGGGGTAAAATTAGTGAATAGTTACATGATAAATATTTCAAAAATTCCTTACAAAAAAAATTAACATATGGATTGCATTGATTTGGGTATTTACATTATTTGTCAAAAATAATTTGAAGGATTTTTCAAATAATTTGACTTATCTATATGTCCTCTCATTGAACACCTTAATTGTAAACAAGTTTCAAATAGGGTTGGTTTAAAAAATACATGTGTTTAGGAAAATGCAATTTCTAATATTTAATTAATTTAAGTGAAAAATGGGAATTTTGGAACTAGGGTTTGTTGTTTTCAATAGGATGCCCTAAATTTTTTTATAGTTTATTTCCTACAATTTATTTTCCATTGTTATAACTAGAGTGTTTTTGTTAATAAGGTGTTCTTATTTGATGTTTTCTTCCTAAGGGTTATTTACAGGGTTTACATAATTTTTAGTTAAAAATGAAATAACATACCTATAATCAAAAAAAATATAGAGGCTCTACATACTCTTCCTCTTCTTATTCCTCCCTTGCATGTAATGCAGGTCCCTCTATTTGGTTTTATTTGAGGCCTTACTTTTCCTCTAATATAGTTGTCAGTATACCATTATTTTTCTTCTCCTCTCTATTGTCACACTCTCTCTACCATCCATTTATCCTCTCCTCCCTTTTTCTCTCTCATCACTATCTATTTTCTTCCTCTACTATCATCATCAAAATGAAATAAAGTGGGAGTTATGTTGAGCCATCCCACTTTATGTTTTTAAATTCATGGGTTAAGGTGATGCAAATGCCATGCAATTTACATGCCACTTACTTCACCCCTAAAAATATTTTATTTCATAATGTGCCACATTATAATTTAATATAATATAATAAATGTAATATTTATAAATTATATATTATTATTAATATTGTTTATATAAAATTATAATAATTCTAACTATATATAATTCTAATATTTAATAATTAAAATATTGTATAACCATCTTCTTTGTCACTACCTTTTTTATCATAAATTTTGGAGTTATCTAATGTAAAAATTAATTTTTTCCTTTATTGATCCTGAATATTTGAAGATCCTTAGTCTTGTCTAGACTCCCAACTTCAAATTTCTACATTTTCTTCAAAATTGGTGATCCATTCTAGCCTTTAACTTGTTGGTATACTTGGTTAGAAAAACACAAGAATTATTTTAAGGAGGAATTGAAAGATGAAAATGTTGTTCTCTCTCTTATTCTTTCTTATGTTAAAGAGATAATTTTAATTGTCTCCTATAAACAATAATATTGCTCATGAAGTTTTTTTGTTCTTTTCTTTAATGGAAGAATATTTTGGTTAGGGTCCCTGATAAAAGGGTAAGAAGAAATACTAAAGTGAACATGAAGGTTTAATGGATGTGCTTGCATGTTAAATGGATTAAATTCAACTTTGATGGGCTAAAAAATGAAATCCATGGTAGGATAAAGATGATGGTACTTTTAGAGATTGCAATGGCTCACATATTAAGGGATTTAGTGAAGCATTAAATAGTTTTTCCAACAACTTTGTTGAAGCCAAATATATTTTGAAAGTTTTAAATATTTAACTTGATCAAAATTGGAGTAAATTAGATATTTATGGGGATTCCTAGACCATTGTAGATGATTTAAAAAAATAACATATGTCATTAGAAACTATCCTCAATCATTGAAGACTATTAAAATATTTTATCTAACCTCATGGATGTCAAGGTTATCCATATAAAAAGGGATGAAAATAAATTAAAACATTATATTGATAATTTTGGAGTCAATATCAATTCTAAAGAATCATATTTTATATTTTTTGATCCCTCTAGCTTTAAAAATAATCTTAAGTTGCATATGTAAATAGATCTAGTTATTCTCCCATCATATTGATTTTCATAATCATGATTTTAACTATGCAGATGAACTATTTATTTATTTTAATATTTTAATCTTATTTAATATTTTACATGATCTTATCATGATTTTAGTTTGGTATGTGGATCATGCAAAGGGCCTTAAAGCTCGCTACACTCCCCTTCACATGCCATCTTGGATAGATAATGACATGTGGGATGAGCTCAAAGGTCCTAACACATGTATGTCCCTACATTCTTCTTTCATCTAGATACATATTTTTATTGATTGCATATTTATTTTAAAAAGAGACATTTTTAATTATTGATATTGTGATATTTAGAGTTTATTGTTTCTTTTTTTAAATCCAGCCAAAAAAGTTCCTTCCTAAATTTATTATTTTACAACAATTCCTTTGTTTTAGATTTTTTTTGAGCTTGTTAACCTTTGTTACTTCCAAAATTGGTATTTCCTCTAGTTTAATTTATCCCTACCTTACTACTTATTTTATATCATATTTTGGTGGGATAATTAAATAGTGCTTATAGTATGGATACATCTGATAATTTTTTAAATTTGCCAAAGAGGACTAGGTAGAGCAAAGAAAAATCATCTATCATTAATATCATCAAATAAATGTATAATTAAATGTCACATAACTTCTCTTTGGATGATATCCAAAGTTATGATTTGTGTTTATTCCATGATCTCAACCTAAAGTAACTACTAAATGCCAGTATCTTGGTAGATAAATCCACTTACTTCACAACTAAAGAAGTATTAAATGTCTCAAAAAAAAATCTGAAGGAAATCATCCAAGATGATAATTTATTAAAATGGATGGAAACTAATATCTTCATAACATAATTAGTTATCATGAAAGGGGAAGTCACCTCAGTGGATAACATTGTACAAGCCATGAAGGACCCAAGTTAATCTACCCCTAACTTAGACACTTTGAAGGTGGTTTATTTTATTGGAATTAAAACTATTATGTTTAGGGTTAATAACTCTCTTTACATACATGAGGATGTAGACCAATTAGGCCTTGACCTGAGGTTTTATTTAGATCAATTATGGTCCTTGATAAAGATAATGGTTGTTGAACATGTTACTCAAGGGCATAAGATAGATGCCATTTTATCCTCTCTTAGCATTAACACTTTGATGTACTAAGCTTATCAGTTAGTGAAAACTCTTGCAACAATGGTAATTTGAGATGATGTGTGTGATTGTGTTCTAACCATGTTGATTTATAGTGATGATGAATATGGTTAGTAATCTTTTAGTTTTTTATTCAACATGTGGGATTTGTAATTACTCTTATACTACTTAATTTTAGAAAAAATGAGGCTACTTATTTAGAATGCCTTCCTTTTTTAACCCAAAAATGTCATGGTTTTATTTTTTATAATAGAAAAGTTGTTTCCATTTTTTGGATTGATTAAAATAATAATTAAAATATAACAATAATGATGATGATGATATATCTACGATATTTTAATTATAATTTTTAGTTTATTTTTTGATATTGTAAATAAGGGAAAATATGATGATGGTAATGAGGAAGACTATACAGAGGATGAAAATAATAATGACGAGGAGGAAGTTAAAGATAATACAGAAGGAGAGGTTGAGGATCATGATGTGGAAAAAGATGAATAAAATGATAATGTGAATGTAGAAGAATAAAAAAAAGAGGAATAAAATAATTATGAGGATGGTATTGAGGCAAATAATTCAAATGATGATGAATAAGAAGAAAAGGAACATAATGATGAAGAGGCCACATATGATGTAGTATGAAAGGTAAAGGATTTTGATGAGGAAAAAGGAGAGATGGAGGATAAGGGTTCAAAAAACTTAGATCTAAATATATATGCTTTTATATTTCAATTTTTTGGATGCATTGAAAATAAGCAGGTCATTATGTCCACAAAACATAAAATCAAGTATAACTTCATCAAAATGTATGTGACTCAAGATATACATGTTTAAGAAAATAATATTAAGGAGGATCAACTATATGGTAAGAATATTCAAGTTTTTGAATATTTGAAGCTCACTATGGACATGTATGTTTTACATTTAGATTTTTATGCTTTGGTTATGGAGGGTGTGTATATGGTTCTTGGATATCCATGGTTAGAGGCTTTGGGAATAATCAATATTAATTTGAAAAAAAGGTTCATGAAGTTTTGGTATAGGAAAATAAAGGTCACTATATAGGATATCACACTTGAAAAGGCACAAATAAATTTCAAGGAAGAGAATGAGGAATAAGTTGAAGATGGTGAATAGGAGCATAAGGAATATTTTAAAAAAATGATGAAGTAATACAAGAACATAATAACACTTTAGATTCTCAAGAGACATAGACACTACCAAAGGAAAAAGTGGAAGAGGTAGAATAAAAGGTTAATAAGGTCAAAGTATTGAAAAAAGTTGTGGAATATAGACACCCACATCATCATGAGAGGACAAAACATGGAGGGATGTTAGGGAGGGTCATAGAAATAATCATTTTGACTATATATGAAATCAAAGTACCGATTATTACAAATACACAAGTAATTAATGGAGCAATCACTTTGGTTATGTTTGGAATCCAAATAAAAATTATTATGGTCATGTATGGAATCAAAATAACATAAAAAAATAGGGACATGGAATAGATAAGGAAATCATTATGACTATTCATGGAAGACAAAGAATAACTACTTTGGTCATACATGGAGTTAGAGTGTTGTAATATAATATGGAACATGGAATCAGAGAAGGAATAATTATGCATTGACACTAAAGAGGTATAATTATGATCATGAATGGAATAAAAATAGCATAGTGGAATTTGGAAACAAGGTTTGATGGTTATCACCTACCAAGATCACATACAAGTGGTTGGATGATTGAGCATAGAGACAAGAGTGTAATGAATTGAAGCACAATCGTTATTTGGTTTCTTCTTATGTTTTAGGGATAAAACATGTCAAGGAGGGAAGGAATGTTATGTACCTAGGTATATGATATATTAATGTATATGAGTTTATGGAGATGCTAACATGTGGCACACATTCCCCTTAGTTAGTTATATGGGTCTAATATACTAGGACAAATGAGTAACTTGTGGAGTTAGTACATTAGGTAATGGTCAACCTACATTGGGATTAAGAGTTTACCTATCCATTATTAGTTATATAGAGGTCTATATAAAGGAGATAAATATTAGTGTAAAGGATATCAATCAAGTATGTGTTGAGTCTTCTATATTTAGAATTGTATTTGAGGTTGTCCCCTCAAAGTGTTGTTGTGGGGTTATTCATTCATAAAGGAGTATTGTATAGTGTTTCCCTACCTTAATTAATGATAATCATATTATTTATGCATATATTGAATATTTGGGCATATTAGCCCACCTATATCTATTATGTTGTGTTGATATACATCATATTATATATATTTAAAATTTTAAAAGTGTGGATCATAACATATGAATGCATTAGTCATATCATAAAAATTACTTTCCAATAATTTTAGTATGATTTGAAATTTAAAAACCTCTTCATTCCATGTTTTCTATGAATTAAGTTAAACTATCCTAGAATTTATTTGACATAAATAAAAGTGAACATAGATGAAGGTTTAGAAATGGATTAAAAATTACCATCTGATAGAAAAACCTTTAAGTCTATATCCATTATCTTCCTATCCATGCCTCTCTTTTTGACATGCTTTCTCTTAGAATATTTCATTGTCATAAAGTTTCACTTTCCTTTGAGTTGGTTATCCTTGTGCTTAACCATGATGTGGTCACAAGGACAAAAACCATAATTAAATGGAGATTAGGGTAGGAAAATGAAGGCCTAAAATTGAAATGGGAGATAATAAAAAAATACATCCTTGAAAAAGGAGCTCCATATGTGGTGGCAAGATGCAAATGATTAAAACTACGATCAATCAATGAATGCCTGCATACTCATATGAATATTGATAACTTCCCATAAAAGGTGAATGATGGGAAATTAAAAAAACATATATAAATTCAATCATGATTGTTAAAATATTTGGCAAGGATATTATTGAGATCATGCCACAAGCTGAATTCATTTAAATTGATATAATCCCCATATTTAGGGTATTGGCCCTTATATTAGTTAGGTAATCAATAGGTTGGTTAGTTTTTAATTATTATTATTTTTAATAAGTTATTTAATTACATATATATCTTTATTGGATATTACTTTTAATATTTATCTATTATTTTTATAAAATTCACATCTATTTTTATTAACTTTTGAGTTTAACATATTTCATGGGACCACTTTAGTATACAAATTAATTGAAAATTATTTAATTTATGTTAAGTGGAATGTTTCCCTAATTAATTATTAATTATATCTATTATACATTTTTTTGATGTGGGTTTTACACACATCTGAGAACAATCACAAGGTAATCTCTAACATTTTAGGATCTCAGTGAAGATTGACTTCACCCTGGGGCACGAGTTGAAGGTATTGGGTATTGTAATGACCAGTGGAGGAATGGAGATGAATTAAAATCTATTAATTAGGATGGTTTAAATATGGATATGAATCCTATATTCACTTGGGTTAAATGGAATGAAGATGGAGTTAGCTAAAGTGGGCAAGATTTAAAGAAACTACAAATAGATGGAAGGTTAACATAGGAAATAGGATATGTAATTAGAGAAAATGAATTATTTCTAATGAGATTTAGAACAAGGATAAACACCAAGGGAATAATGCTTTCATCTTGTTACTTTAGCACACAAAATTGACAAACATAGTAAAGAGGTCTAAGGAATACAATGTAATTAACTCCTAGTTATCAGCTAAAAGTTGATGTTATTAAGACAACTATAACATTTATTAATAAAATACTATAGAAAATCCCATAGAGCACCTTCAACTATCTATATCTCAATATAGGAAGCTGCATCAAACAATGTTTCTACACAAATATAAAGAGTAACCTAACAAGCTTGTAATAAAACAAGATCTATCAACCTAAAATTACTACTGTACATTTTGAATTCATAAAAATATTAATAATTAACCATAAGCTAGTTGAAAATGCTATAGAATATATCAATAAACTAAGCTACTAGTTAGATAAAATGCATAAAAACTATAACACAAACATGAAAGAGAAAGCTACACAAGACACATTTTTTAGAACCATAAAGGTCTCTATCTATATTGAATACCAAAATTTATCCTACCTTTGAAATGTAAAGGTTACATGTATATATAGTCTTGGGATGGGGTTGCCTCATCACTTAATCCATTTTTAAAGTTACATTATTTTTCAAAATATCCCATGAACTCAGGAACATGTATGACTAGGATGCCACCAACCATTTACAAGATACAAAACAATTACAACAAACTCATAATTAAAATGCTAACAGAAAATGATAAATGAATTTTCCTACGAGGAGACTATTACGTTTGGTAATTTATGTGTGTTGGTAGTAGTTGTTGTTGTGATAAAAGTTGTTGCAATGGTGTGCCTAGTTATTGAAATCATTGGTGGGGGCATAGTACTTGAAGATACCTGCTTATTTTCCTTTCAAGCCTGAAAATGTTTATTGGAAAGATTTTATTAGGCTCAGATGATGTCCATGTTTAGCAAAGATGGCATATAGATTATATTGAACTATATCAATAAACATCCATGTTAAATTTTTATGGCCCTGAAATCTAACCAAAAAATTCTTACTGTTACTCTCCTCATAGAGCTGAGTTCTTGGCTAATTTTTTCCAAGGAACATCATTAAAGTCCCTATTAAAAATTGGTAGCTACATGTTGTAGTATGTTATCAAAACTAGATCTATTAATTAGCTTACCCACTAGGATTTTTAATTGAGACAATTTGAGATTATCCAAAAAATTTAAAACCTATATTTCATGCTCCATTATCTTGGGGACCAAGGCTTATGCACTTGAAATCCAATTCTTGGCTTCCAATGTTCTCACTATCACCAAGTTGAGAGAATTAGCTACGTCAATTGATTTCATTAGATCTAAATGGATGAAGGCCTTATTGGTAATAATTGGGATCAATAAATTAAGTTTTTCTCATCTTATTTGAAATAATTAAATAATTTATATGTACTAGTGAGCAAGGGAGATATTTCAGCTTTCATTACACTAGTATTTTTAAGGATGTTATATAATTTTAGGTCTTAGTTTTAAAGATCCTCCTCTATCTATTTTGGAACATGTAAAACCTATTGTTATTATTTTATTCATTCTAATTCCTATTGAAGCTCCTATCTAGCCTACTCAATCTCCCTATGTAATTCATTGAGGGCTCTAGTTTGGGTTGTTGACTAGGTAGAGAAATCTTCATTGTAGGGGATTCCCCTAGATTCCTATTTTTTCTCTTGGATATGGAGAATACATCCTATCTCTCCTATAATACTATTCCTCTACCTATGTCATACTAAATCTTCCTCTTCCTTACTCTCTACATATTCCTTGTGGCTTGATCAAATATAGAGCTCACCATAGGTAGATTTGTGATCATCAATTTTGGAATCTATGTGGATTTATATTTAAAGTCCACTACCCATTGGGTAATCACCAATTATGATGGGTAAATTAATGGGGTGTTCTTAGAAGAATTCAAGGTTAGGATGTACTTGGTATATTGAATTAATGCCTCCACCTTGAGTGGGCTTGTAGAGAAGGAAATATTATCTTCTACCAATCCACATCCTAAACCCTAAGAGGGTATGTACTATGAAAATAATTTTCTTACCCACCCTTTTAGATTCATTATTTTAGTATCTGGGGTGGTAGAAGAAGCTAGAAAGGGAAGGCCCAACTAAACCATTTGGAATGGTTGTTGGGTGGTAAGGGTTATTTTGATGGTCTTAAGTTGAACTCTCTTTAGCTCAGGAGTAGTAGGGATAGTAATAGTTTAATAAACAACATAGATAATAGGAAATGAGGGAGAAATGGAAACAAAAGTAATAATAAATTCAAGAGATACCATAGTTGGTGTAGAACTAATAGAGGTGGTAGAGACAATAGGAATTGAAGTAAGGTCACATGATATTTTGGGATCTAGTGGTGCTTTTCCTTTTAACTTTTTAAGGCTCAAAAATTTGGCCCTTTCCAATTTTACCTCCTCATATTCATCCCCTAAATCATCCACTAGAGAAACTAGTTTAGTTTATATAGTTGTCTCTACCTCTACTACAGCCTAATATTGATCATTAGTCCCTACTTGTGATGATGCATTAGTGATTAAACTAGTAGGGTTCACTGATGGATGGCGAGGATATTTAAGAACTCTAGACCTCCTTTTGTAGTGCATCAATGGTTTCTCTATTGGAGGAATGGTTTTTTGAGGAGGAGTGGAACACTTGGGATTATCATAAGGGGGGCTTGGATTACCTCCAATGGCCTACCTCTTCATCATGTGATGAATTGAT
The DNA here is from genome assembly GCA_037957365.1 of Torreya grandis. Classification (NCBI taxonomy): domain Eukaryota; kingdom Viridiplantae; phylum Streptophyta; class Pinopsida; order Cupressales; family Taxaceae; genus Torreya; species Torreya grandis. The sequence goes on from JARHVA010004275.1 coordinate 487,974, forward strand.
ATTAATTGGTTATTGATATCCTCTCCAAGATCTTTTGGTAGTAAGGGTTTATTGAACACATGATCCTACTTAACAACCTTCATCACATCTAGTTCTGGTTGAGAAGGCTTCCCATGATCTTCTATATATTTTAATGACATTGAATACTAAGAATCTATGGATGCCCTTCCACTTGGAGGTGTAATCCTATGATGTGATTCCTTAATAGTGAGGAATGGATCCCCCTAAATTTCCTTCAAGAGGTATTTTGTGTGGTTGGCCATGTTTTCCCTTTTAAAGAACTCGTCATCATCCTTAGCATTCAAAAAGATGAAGTCATGCATGAATGGTTGATGCTCATATGGAATGCCCATGCCTTTGAGATGTTTCTAAACAAAGTTGTAGGGATCCTAATCCCTATGTGGTAGTGAGGCTAATGGTTAAAAATTTGAGTTTCTCCCAACATCCCTAAAGTGTTTCCTATTGGTATATCTCATTATAGCAGACATCAATAAAGAGACATGATATACTTCTTTTTTATTCTTATTTAGGTCTTCATCTATGCTCCACCAAATTTGGTAGGCTATTTATTGTTCTTCTAATTTTTTATGAACATACTTGGGAAGACACATGGGTATTACCTTTGTTTTCCACACCATGATTACCGGGTAATCAGGATATAACCAATAATCTCCCCTTAGAACTAAGGTTTTTCTAATACTTTTGAATACTCTAAGGAGGGGGTCTCATGTATTGCTTTCCAAACTAGTGGATATATGTCCTATGTGATCATGATGATGTTTCTTGTGTATGAGTAGATGTGTAAGAATGATAAATTATCAAATATCCTATTTTTGATGTAATCTTGGGTAGGACTTTAGAGTGATATATTGTGGATGTAAATAGTGGCCATGATAGTGTCTAAGAGGTAAGTCATCATGAAGAAGTGACCTCTCATAAGTATCTTATCTTTATGGAAAATTTGTTCCACTAGATTGGCATTGACGATTTCTAACTAGAGGTAACCAATTCTTGGGTATCCAAATAATCAATTTATTAGGGCCATCCTAATTCAAATTCCCATCCTAAACTTTGTAAATAGGATGAGGGTATCAGCTTTGAGAGTTATAGTCTCTCCTGGTAAAATCCATTTTTCTAAGGTACCTTAAGTTATATTCATCTTATTCCATGATACCATGTGATGGATATCATAGGTGGCATATGTGAAAAGAAGCTACAAGTACCTATAGAAAGAATCAATACTTATGTAGGCCATAATTGTCTTATGGTTCATATGGTGGATCAAAGCATCATATACCTCACCTACAAAGAAGAGGTCTCTAAGTAGGTCAATACATGAAATCACTTCTAGTTTGGCTACTACAAAGTGGATTGATTGTCTTTTTAGTGGAATCAAATCTATCACTAGTTGCCTCTATTCTTTCATTAGGTTTCCTACATTGAGTGTGCATCTATGCCATTAATAATGTCCCGTATTGTAGTGTGGTTGGTGTACTAGTTCCCAAACACCATTGAGTCAAATATCATGTCTGAATATTCCATGGAATCATTAATTAAATACTTTAATGGTGGGAGAGCTCCCCAATACTTCTTGGTGGATGAATCCATTATATCATGCTTTGCTTGGTCAATTTTGGTAGTAATTCAATTGGAAAGTCATTCTCTAGAAGCAATTTATAGGAAAACATAAGTAAATAGGGATTTTTAGTTCTCTCAATATACAAGAGAGCTTAATTTCTTTAGCAATTTATAAAACACAATGTCTCTTTGCAATTAGATCATATAATTTGAGGCCAAGACTTTACTTCTAATTCATGTGCTATTAATGTCCAATAAATAGAGGTTTGATTTCATTTACTTCAATTCAAATATTTCCACTTTTATTTGATGGGTAAGCCATGTATGATTCACATATGCTAAGAGGAGTGCCTTGTTGTCATCCATATTCCAAGTATCATTCTACCGCTAATTTTGCAAAGAGGATAGTTATGCTACATGGCACTTTCTTAGATAATTGGGTGTCAATAATTTTTTAAAAATCATCACCCACCATTTTTTATGAAGACAAAATCAGTGAAACTCATATGTGCTAAATAAAAATTGTGAAGATCCTATGTTGCATGAAAGTGTTGAAGACCAAAAGTTCATGAAGTACCATGCTGAATAAAAATGCTGATAAAGTACCATGCCAAAAAAATTTGTGAAGACTAAAATTTTATGGAGGATTTTAAGTTATGAATATGTATAACTCTCGATGAGCAACAGTGTTGATGAAAAAAATTCTAATGATTTTTTTCTAAGTACTACATTGAAAAAAAATGTTGATGAAGCACCATGCCAAACAAAATTTGTGAATACTAAAAGTTCATGGAGGATTTAAAGTTATAAATATGTAGAAGTCTCGAAGAGCAAAAGTTATAATGAAAAAAATGTTGATGAATAAAAATTTAATAAGTACCACATTAAACAAAAATGCCAGTGAAGCACCATGTTGAACAAAAGTGTCAATGACCAAAAAGTTCATGAAATCTTAGAAAACCTGCATACATTCAAAAACTTCCAAAAACTATTAATAGGTTAACCCAAAAAAAATAAGCAGACAAAACTTGGAAAACCAATAAGATGGTAATTTTGTTAACATTAAGATAAGTTTACTTTAACAAGAAACCTAGATATAATAATTTTGGGCAATCTTATCCTATTAAGTATACACATAAATGTAAATAAATGATTTTTTCATCAGAATGAGCCCCTTTTAGGATGAAGTGGGTACTTGTTCATAAATGTTTTGAGAGTGGGGTATGTTGACTACAACAAATGGTGACTTATAGGGAGAATACTCTGTATTATTCAAGAATTTAGAACCTTTGGTTAGCACCTAAAAATTGATCATGAACCCTACCACAAGAGAATAATTGAATTACAGACATAAAAGAGACTCCCAATAAGTTTCATGCAATATACTAGTTTTACTCATACCTTGGATATATGTGTGATGGAGTGAGTTACTTTTACCCTTGTTTTGAGACTTTTAGCAAAGATTTGGAGTAAATAGTAAGTTTCAAAATGGTTTCTTAAAGTGCAAAAAAAACTTGGGAAGCTCAAGCATTAATCTATTTCCAACCAGGCATTCATAGCCCCAACAAAGGTACCCATTGATTCCTCCCTTTCTCCTTTCATAAATTTATATAATGCATTATACATTCATCTTATTTCATCATGTGAGTCTTTGATCACCTTTAGATTTTTCTGTCTTATTTGATCAGTCTTTGGTGACACATCGGTCCTCTTTTTCTCATTTTTTATAATATGAGTAGAAGAAAGGGCCAATCATTGTGAGATGGTGTAGGTAGAATAGAAAATTTCAATTTACTAAAATGTCCCTATCAATATTGTCCATGTCAATGGTTATTATCCTAAACAAGTATTAGTGTATAAACCCTGCTTGATCCAGAGCATGCAAAAACTTTCTTAATTTACATGAAGTAATGAGAGAAAATTTTATTAGAAAATTTAATTCTAAGTGGGCTTAATTGACCCTTAGCCTTGATATTAAATAAATAAACAATAATATATTATTTATTACCATGAGGTGGAAACCTCATAATAATAAATAATAGAGTTATAATTATTTAATTATTACTAAATTTTAATTGAATTATTTTATTAGGATAGATAGACCTATTATTTTTACAACAGTCACCTCCCTTGATATTTCACTATAAATAGGGTTTTACCCCCATTGTGAAATTATTCTAATATGAATTTTATTATCATATTCAACCTGTAAAACTTGTGAAGGATATTTGACAAATTAAGTGAGAAGATGAAGAATATGTTGCATTGGATCTTGGTTTCTTAATAATTTGAATAACCATCATTGGTCGGTTTTTTTACCTCTTTGAGTTTTCCCACAACAAATAAGTGCATACTGTGTCAATTGGTTTGTATTCATTTCTATGCTTTGCTTATCAATTATACTCTAAATCCTATCGTGTGTGCATTGTTATATATATTGTCTATCAATTTTATCATGGTTTCAAAGTCTGATGGATGTATATGATTGGCAAGAATATTACATTGAATTAAATATCAATAATTGATATTTTAATGTATTCAAAAGTTTTATTATTCAAAGTCTGAGCACTTATATGGCCATTTCATCTGAAGAGATATAAGAAAAAATTCAAGATTTTTGAGGCCAGTTATGTGTCATTAATTCCTTGATCCCCAATCATATTGCCAAACAATTTCTCTTTAAAGCCTTGAGAAGCTTTTATTTTGCCCCTAGAAATATGTTCAGGCACTCCAACACACTGTAGATCCTGGGTGAATGAGTAATTTTCAAAATTAATTATTTTCAGTTCTTTTTTAGCCTGGTTATTGTTGAAAGAGGTTATATCTTATATTTAAGCCTCCTAAAAGCATCTATAGATACTTTGAAGTATTCTTCAAAGAGAATTATTATTTTTTGCTTAGGATGCCATAGCTCAATCTAAAAAATTCAAAACAGTGAATTCTTTATCAAAAACTTTGTTTTGAGGGTTCAATTTGCTTTATCTCAAAATTTTAGGAGGATTGGTAAAGTTCTAGGTCTTATAATGGTCTGAACAAGCTTCTATGAATTCCACTACTATTGCTACAATGCCATACTTCTTCCTAGAGCATGCTACAAGTATCTAAATTTTTTTACATACTTGTAATTTTTTAAATTAAAAAAAAAAGATATAAATATAAATTAATACGTGCATATAATTTTCAAAAAATAAAAATAAATTAAATTTTTAATATTTAGATTAAAAAGCTAATTTATAAGTGGGTCCCTTTTCAAGTTGCATGTAAATTTTACTTTTAATAAATAAATACAAAAATGTGCATGTAAGTTTTTGAAAAAGCTTCTAGAAGGGTTGGTGATAATAATTTTGCTAAAAATTTACAACTAAGGAGGTCTCAAGTTCAAAACCTCCTAAAATAAATATTTTTGACTTGGTCAAATCATTTTTTAAAATTAAATTTAAATTGAATTCTATTTTTTGGTTTGTTTACCATTGTTTCATCGTCTAAAATCTTACTTGACCTATTAAACTTGTTTCAACTTTCAACCTAGTGAATATTTTGTCAAACCTAGTCATGTAACCAGTTGATCCCTAAGTTTTGAAACCTTTAAAATATATTTATGTGATCATTTTTGTGTTTTAATACCTTCTAATATTGATTTTTTAATTTTTTTTAATAATAGTGTCTAGGTGGTCATTCTGAGTGCGACTCTTTTGACACTTAGTTTTGTGCAATTCTAAATCAAATTTTTATATTATTTTACATCTAAATTATGTGATTAAGTATAATTTCACTTGTGATTTAATTTATTTTATAATAAAAATATAAAAACTCATTAAAAAGGTTATTTTTTTAAAAATTATTCTTACATTAATATATTTTTACAACACTTGCAACACCTTATTTTATTGTAATATTTTATAATTTTTTGTTTTGTATAACATTAATTGAATAATTATTGTGTGTTTGCACTATCAATTTTTTTCACTATTAAATTAAATTAAAATTCACACTAAAAGGTTTCATTTTAAGTATCTTTTTACTATCCCATTTAAAGGAAAACTATGGCTTCACCTCATTTTTCCTTAAATAAACTCAAATGATTAATGAAAATAACTATAATATATGAAAAATTTATGTTAAAGCTGAATTTATGGCTTGTAAGTTGTGAAATATTGTTGTTGGGACTGAAAAATTCCCTTCTAGACATGTGACCCCTGAGCTTACCAATGCATTTCAATAGAAATTATATGAAGCTATGCCTATTATCTTACAGAGTGTTAAGGATGAATTATTTCTCCACATTAGTTCTCAAGAGTCTTCTAGTGATGATTTGAAACTCCTTAAATCCATGCATAAGAGCACTTGTCTCTTGAATATTATTAAATTAATCATTGAATTACTAACTATACCTATGGAAGGTGATGAGAAAGTTATGAATTTTCTTGCTAAAATTAAAAATATTAAAGCTTAGTTAGATGGATGTAATTATAATTTGATTCAGAATCAATTGTTTTATTTTATCATTTAATTAAATATTCACAAAAATTTTAGAAATTTCATTTCAATTTTTAATTTTAAATATCAAACTAAGTAAGATATCCTTAATCTTACCACCTTGTCTACTTTTTTTATTTAAGAAGAGTAAGTTATGACTAATTTTGATTGTAAAGAGAATGTTAATTAGGCACTTCTCACCTTAAATACTATTTTCGATAATAATAAGAACTAGAAATCTAACTCTAATTTTACTTCAAATAGGAATAAAAAATTTGATAATAAGAATCATACACCTAAGTTTAATAAAAATTACAATATGTGTGATAAATTTGGTCATAGAAGAGAAAAACATTATTAAAATAAGGATATAATTAACATTAAATATTATAAAAATAATAAAAAGAATAAATTTAATCAAAACAAGTAGAAGAATCAAAACCCTAATCAGAATAAAAATCAAGATCAGAATGTTATTGCTTTATATACTACTTTGTTTGCTTCAAATAAAAATGAGTGGATTTTAGATAACAATGCATTGCACCATTTAACTTGATTATCTAATATTTTGTGTGATTCTAGAGATGTCTTTGAAAGAATTTAATTAAGAGATATTTCTTTTTTAGAAGCAACTAAATAGGTAAAAGAAAAGTATCTAAGCTTTAAAATTTTTGCTATTTTGTTCTCAACTTACAAATGATAATTTCATTATAACATTACTTAAAGATTTTTAATCTATTAAAAATCAATCTGGTTCTTTGATTGCTTAATATGTTCAAAAGAATGGTTTATATATCTTCTCTCCTTCTTCTACATGTTTTTTTTATTGCATAGTAAGAATAAATCTCAATTACAGCATGAAAAATTAAGACATTAATTTTAAAAGTTTACATGATATGTCTACAAATAATATTATTTTTAAACTTTTTTCTATCCCCTCTCATAATGAAACTTGTTAGGGTTGCTTACTTGGTAAGCAAGAAACATACTAACCCCTTTCATAATAATCACGTTATGAATTTCTCTCATCCTTTAGAATTGATTCATAGTGATGTTGTAGGACCTCTTGAAGTTGCATCTCTTAATGGTTCTCTATATTCTATTACTTTTATTGATGAGTACACTATAATGATTTGGTTTTTTTTCATTAAAAAGAAATATTATGTATTGTCTAAATTCAAAGAATTCAAAGTTAGTGTTGAAAACGCATCTGACTTTCTATTAAGAGACTAAGAACTGATAATGGTGATGAATATGATTCTTTTTTAATTAGTTACAGTATTCAAAGGGAATTAACAACTCTCTATTCTCTTTAGCAAAATGTTATTGCTGAAAGGAAAAACCACATCATCATAGAAATGGCTAGAACATGTTGCAATCTGCAAATATTCTTAAATTTTTATGGGACAAAGCCATTAATATTAATTTGCATATTCTGAATATAATTCTTACTTAATATTTTCATTTTTCTACATCAAAAATATATGTATGCACATAACATTTCATTTGTTTTGATAAAATTATTTTGTTATTACTCTAGAGATACTAACTATATTGATAGTGTCTCATCTACATTGTATTTGTTAGTAAAATAATTAAGTATTGATTTTTGAAAATAACATATTACGATTATATTGCAAGAAGTATATTTGTCTTATATATATATATATATATATATATATATATATATATATATATATATATATATATATATATATATATATATATATATATATATATATAATGATTATTTTTAATTCAGTTAGCATTAAAATACATTATATGCATAACATCATGCTTAATTTAATAAAATAATCATGTTTTAGTTGTTGCATTTGATAATAAGATCATGCGTAGTGAGTTTGGATGTTTTTTTATTTCAATTGTTTAGATACTCTCATTTTATTATTTTATCATTTGATTATTTATGCTAACATCCTTATATGTTTCATTTGATAATAAGATATGTTATGAATTGCAAAGTGTAAATGAAGTTTGTATTATTGATTCTTCATCATTTAATTTACTAAGCATTCTATTCATACATCTCTAAACTTATTTGTTTTAATCTCATATTTAGTAAATTGGATGATGGCATTTCATGCTAAAATTATCCATATTTGATGTATGAGAGATGATATCTCAATATTTTGTTGAAGCATATTAAACTTGAAAAGTTTTTTGATAAAACTCACATGATAAAATGAGTTATTGTTAATATTATATCTAATGTTTGGCTAAATTTAGTATCATTTTATTAGTATATTATTGTATGTGCATTGCATGACAGTTGGGGATGTTCATCTTGTCAATATTAGAGATGTCCAATAATGAATTGCATATAATAATTTATGTCTTTTCACTAACTTTGTAATTAAAGTAGTGAACTTGTTTGCTTAAAATATGACATGATTGTTTTAAAATATGTTTTACCATAGAAAAACATATGTTATATTTTTATGTATGTGGTTATTGAGATGATAACCATATTATGTTATCATGAATCTATGTTTAAATATGTGTTTAATTTTTGTGTAGGTGCACAACACCACCAATTTAAGCATATTGAAGTTCATATGCATTTTATCTAAGAGAAAGTCCTCAATGGTGATATTGATATGTAGTTCTATCCTATAAATAAACAAGTGAAAGATATATTTACAAAACCAATTGGTGCTACCGAATTCTATCACTTTTATGTAGTGTTGGGCCTCTCAAAGTTTCCATTGAGGGGGAATGTGCATGACAATGACATTTCCTAACAATGATGTGTTTTTTATTATTCTCTATACTTATTCTCAATTGTAAACCATTTAAAACTTCATGTGAAAGTTATGTTATTGTAAAATTCATGTGGAAGTTTTAATTTCTAATAAAAAAACATATTTTGTAATGGAGGTCCTTATATTATAAAAGGCTCCAAATATGCTTAGATGATTATTCAAGAGAAACTATAAGATGTAGTCTCACAACCATGTTAGCCTAAACTTAATTTTGAGTAGTTTATGGATTATAATTCCTTTTATTTCAAAATATGATGTTTGGAATGATGAAGGTTTTTAAATCCTTCAATTGTGTATATAGTATAATTCCTTTTTTAAGGTGACTATGACATTTATCTTCACTTAGCATTAAGGAGAAGTGTTAGAACATTTAATTCTAAGTGGAATTGACCCTTAACCTTGGTATTTATTAAATAAATAATAATATATTATTTATTACCACGTGGTGGAAACCTCATGATAATAAAAAATAGAGTTATAATTATTTAATTATTACATGATTTTAATTAAATTATTTTATCAGGATAGATGGACCCATTATTTTTGCAATGATCACCTCCCTTGGTATTTCACTATACATAAGGTTTTACCCCTATTGTAAAATTATTTGAATATGAATTATTTTATCATATTTAACCTAAAAAACTTGTGAATGATATTTGATAGAAGTGAGAAGAGGAAGAATATGTTGTATTAGGTCTTGGTTTCTTAATTATTTGAATAATCATCATTGATGAGTTTTTTACCTATTTTATATTTTCTCATGGCAAATAACTATGTACTATGTCAATTGGTCTATGTTCATTTCTATGCTTTGCTTATCAATTATACTCTAGAACCTATCATGTGTGTATTTTTTATACCTAATAAGAGTATTTAATTGTGATATGATTATGATCCATTCATATTTTCATACTTGAATCCTAAAATCTCAAACCTAGGGATGTAAAAATCCTATAGAAAAACCCAATTAGTGTATCCCATTTAGTCTCTTCCTAATCGGGTTCTATATTTTGGGCATGTATTCATGGACCTTAGTGCATAATCTTAAGAATATATGTAGATAGTAGTGATTGGATATCAATTTGATCATTTAGCAAAGATTTAGCTAGGTTGTTCTGAAATAAAAGACATCTAACCTAGAAAATAGGGAACTAATCTAAAGAAACAAAATGTCGAAAGCTAGGAAAGTTAATATAAAAATCATGAAAACTAATCTAAAAAGAACCAAAGATAGAAAATAATAAAAATAACTATGAAAGCAATAAAACATAACCTAAATTTACCTCTACTACAGTCCTTTTCTATTTAGAAGCATCCTTAATGGGAGCATCCTTGAAGTAGTGATTCAAGAATTGTCCATTGAATGGGAAAGCTAGATCATCTATTTAAATGTCCTTTAGGTATAAGTCATTATTTACTAAGATTTCAAAGACTTGATATGGCTGAATCCATAGGGAGTAAACTTGTTGTGCTGGCCTTTATTTTCATGTGTTTTTTCCCATAAGAGTACTAGGTCTAATATCTGAAAGGATTTTTACCTTAGATCTCTTGTCGAACCATATTTAATGATTTCTTAATGTTTTTTGAAGTTTTGCAAGGCTTGATTCCTTACATCTTCTAGTTGGACCATATCCAATAATCTAGAATAAATCCTTGGATCTTCCTCCATATAATCTTACATAAACTGACAGGTTGTGAGTTAAAGAGAAATGGGGAAAATAGGTTACCATCCATATACTAATAGGAAAGGAGATGTCTTGAGGGCCTATTTATGCCATGTTCTATATGCCCATAATGCATATTTTAACAAGTGTCATTCTATTGGTTTGCCTTGAGCTAACTTTTTGATGGCATCCATGGATTTTTTGTTGGTTGACTCAATTAATCCATTCCCTTGGGGGTAATAATTTGAATAGGACTTAATTGTAATATGATAATTTTAGGCCCATCTATTGAATTTAGAAGATTAAAAAGCTGGTCCATTACCACTAACTAGAAAGATGGGGGTACCAAACTTGGTCAATATATATTCCTCTAAAAATTTAATAACATCATGATATCTACAATTTTTGGTGGTGAAACCTTAGATACACCTAGTACAGTAATTTGTGGTTATGAGGATGAACTTGTGTTCTATTAAATAATTAGGATTGATTACCCCAATGAAGTCAAGACCCCATTGTGAAAATGGATGACCTTTAATGACTGGGTATAGTGGCATGGATGCATTAACCTCCCTCTTGTCAAAGACTTGGCATTTAGGGCAGGTTCTAACATGGTTGTAAGAATCCTTGAAAATAGTGGGCTAGTAATATACCATTCTCAATATCTTGTGGATTATTATAATCTAAGAAGAGTGTCCACTACCCAAATCTTGGTGCAGGTTGTCCAATATAGCCACAACCTCTTCTCTTGAGACACATCTCATATAGATGCCTTCATAGTTGTTATAGTAAAGGACTCCTCTTTTTATCATGTAGTGGGTATATTTGAGCCTTAAAGACCTCCTTTATTGTCTATTAAGTTCATGGGGCATGTATCGATGAGTAAATAATGAATGATCTAAACATACCATTCAACTCTAGAAATTTGTACTTTTAAAACTTACTTGAGCCAAATGCATGGATCTTTCTCAGTCATTAATTGAATTATTCCCTATTCTCCCACCATCTTAGCTAGTCTAGTCTCCATATCAAACTCTTTAAAATTTACCATCCACTTGCCCCTTCTTTTGCCTAGTTCATTTTGGCTGAGTGTGAGCTTAATCATTGGGTCTAAGACTATAGCATAAACTTTATTCCTCAGGATATAGTATTTGAACTTCTTCATAGATTTGATTAACAAATATATTTTCTCATTTATTATTAAATATTTTAATTCAACATCCTTTAAATTATTACTCATAAAATCAATTGGATATTCATTGTCATATACCTTTTGAGTGAGCACTATAGCAATGGTATGTTCTAAAGTGAAGGAATATAGATAGAAATCCTTGGTAAAATTAGGACTAATCATACTGGAGCATGAGCAATGGCCATATTAATGTCTCAGAAGGAATTCCTAACCTCCATTGTCCATTATATCTTGGCATCCTTTTTTAGCATGGTATTGAGTGGATTGACTATTTATGCAAACCTATAAATGAATTTATACACAAAATTTATCTTGACAATGAAGGATTTCAAATATTTTTAGTTGTTAAGAGGCATTATCCTCAGGATAGCCTCAACTCATTAGGGATCAACATAAATCCTATCTTTAGTTATGATGTGGCCCATTAGTTTACCTTATGTCACCCTAAATATGCTCTTCTTAGGGTTGAGGGACACTCCATATCTCCTTCACCTGTCAAATAATTTTTGTAGATAATTTACATGATTTATTTTATTATTAGAAAACACAGTGAGGTCATCTATATAAATAATGATGCATTTACCAATAATTCCTTGGAATGTATGATCCATGTCTTATTGGAATGTTTCCCCAACATTGATGAGGTTGAAAGACATCCTCTTATAAATATATGTCCCCCATTTTGTGGTGAAGGTTATCTTCATCGGTCATATGCTTCCACCATCACCTAGTTGTATCCTAAGAAACCATCTAGTAAGGACAACATTTTAGACCCATTGATAGTCTTTATTACTTCATCCAAGGAAGGTAGAGGATAATTATCCTTCTTTAAATATCTATTCATGTTTTTAAAGTAGACAAATATCCTTATTTTTCCATTCTTATTATAGATAAGAACCAAGTTTTCCACCTAGGTAGAATGTCTAATAGGAAATCTAATATTGTCATCTAATAGCTTATAAACTTTAATCTAAATGAGAGGTTTTAGAATGGGATTCATGGGTCTTTGACATTGCCTGAAGGGTCTACTATCTAGATTTAAGGGAATAGTATCGATGATTAAACTAGGATCAAAAGTCTTCAAGTCTTCATAATTCTAAGCAATCATGTCCTTGTACTCATTCAATATATATTTCATCTTTTGATTTTCAGTATAAGTGTAAGCCATATCAATGCTGACATACTGAGGGTACTCCTTATTTCCCTAATTTTCTTTGCCAAAATTACACTGATCTATCTTTGGCTACTTTTTCCTTTTGGATTATGGATCCAAGGAAAACATCCTTTCTAAGGACACAATTACCATGGTTATTCTATTCTCATTGAGTTGCATGATACCATTGTCCCCAAGGTCTTCTTCTGATAGAAATTTGAAGTTATTTACATCTATGATCTAGTCTTTAAAAGTCCTAAAATTATTTATGAATTGGATAATCTGTTAAACATACTCAAAGACTTGGAAGCTACCTACATTATTAGGGATTGAGGGATAAGGAACTATTTCTACTAAAAATATTTTCATCTTGTATTCTTGGAATAGTGCCAAGTTGGAGGTTGAAGCTACCAATACATCTACTGCCTAATTTTATTCCCTTAGGATAGCTCTAATGTTGAAGCCTCAACATATTTAATCAGGTTATAATCTATATGATTATATTTATTTATATAATCCAACTTGTATTGATAATTTATTTTGATCTAGTTAACCACCAGCTTAGAATCACCAAATATTTGTAGCCGTTTAACACCATGCTTCAAGGTGAACTATAGACCTAGGATTAGGGCCTCATACTTAGCCTAGTTATTAATGTAGGGGAACTATAATATGTATGTAGCAAAATATTATTTCCCCTATGGATCAATTAAGGCCACACCAACACTATAACCTTATCTAGATTGGGCTCCATTGAAACACAGAGTCCATAGCTTGAAGATCCTTCAAATTCTTGGCATTGGGTCCCATGTTCTATAGTGAAGGTATAAATACCAACATGTGAGGATGCAAAGTTGACCTTTACATTTTTTGCATTATACTCAACGATCAACTACTTCATTTTATACTCCTAGTCAATATTGATTTGATTGGGCACACCTTTCCATGGCAGCCACATATGTGAGAAATAAGTGTGTACATACCCATTTAATGTTTTTAGCCAATCCTATTTGAGTAATAGACTATAAGAATATGTGATGTCAATCACTAAGATATCAATATATTAATGTATACATGGATATAAGGCCAAATATATGTGTACATTCAATAATTTATTAAAATAAGGTATTCTATATTTGTCTAGCTATAGGACCACTCTTTTTGATTTATCTAGGGTCAACCCCAATTTATTACATACAATTATGGGCATCACATTGGCTAATGCTCCCAAGTCTACCAGATAATTATGAACATTCTTATCAAATATTTTGACTATAAATAGGAAGGGTGGGACCTCAAGTTTATCCTTATAAATCATTACATTCACCTGGGTAGTATTAGACTTGTCTGTAAAAGATATTCTAGTCAAGGCTTTCAGCAACAACTCCATCTATTTAGTGATTTGAATTAACTCATGTAGGGTGATGTAGATTTGATATTATTCATATCCTCTACAATATTGTACCTTCCTTTGATCTATGACTTGGTGGGTTGTAATGGATCTTTATCCTTTGGGGGAGGTGGATTATTTCTACCTTTTGTATTTGAAGGAGTGGTGGCATTATTTTTTGGAGGCATAGACATAGTGAAAGGTTGTTTAATCCTTAGATGGTAATTACGTATTTGGAATTATTGAAAGGCATGAAATTCATCCACAACATCCTCTAGTTCATTGTCATCTTCTACTAAAAATGAAAAATCATACATGTCAAATACCATAGTAGTGCTGGAGTGGCTAGAGGTATTGGAAGAAGAAGGCTCAGATTGACTCATCGAACCTTCTTATCTATCCATTTATTCTTGGAAGATCTCAAATGTTGTTTAGAATTATATACATCTCAAATATCTATGTTAAGTTGTGTTATTAACTTTACACTAGTTAGGTAGTGCTTCTTTTATAATATTCATCTCTAGCCCCTTTTTAAGTGGATGATCCACATTGTTTCTAGACTTGTTGAATGATCTATTGTACCTTTTGTAGCTAGATTTATGGATGGTATTCTAGCTACCATAATTTCCCATAATTTTTTGCATGCTTAAGAACTCATTGCTAAACCTCTATACCATCCTTTGAATGGTATCTAGTTTAGCTTTATTAACATCAATAGTGTCATTTTGGGTGGTGGAAGTGTTGACTAGGACTAAAGCTTGGAATTTATGGGGATTGGTATCTTGGAAAAAGTTATTTAAGAAACTTAAACCCTAGTTGGGTGTAACATGAGATAAAAATAATTACATATGGGCTTAGGTTTGATTAAATCCCATAGTGTTTTAATTAGTATTTGAAATTAGATTTAGCATGGGGTAGGTTTGATACACATTTGGCCCTACTAGGCTTTAAGATTAGGGGTTCATTTATCTGTCAACCTCTACTACTTCAGCGTAAGCTTATTTCAAATTAGTAACACCAGCTTCCTTATATATAAACACTATAGTGGTAGGATCTAAATCATTCTTGTACATTTCAAGGACCAAGACAACATCTAGCTTATATAAAGTATCTACCTGGTTATACATATTTTGAAACCTCACATTGAATTCTCTCATTGGTTCATTGGGCTCTCTTTTCATGCTAGCAAAGTGTTGTTACACTATAATAAGACTAGTAACTTGGCTGAACTATTCTAGGATAATATTTTTTCATTCATTATAAGACCTTATAAACCTTTCAACAACATTGAGGAACCAATCATAGGCAACATCTTGTATCGTAAATGGAAAAATCATGAAATTTACATCCTTTTGGATCACATTTAATATCCCCAAAGTAGTTTTAAAGGCTTTGCCATGTTATTTAGCATTAAAAATCTTGAAGGGGAAAAGAGAGGGAGGTATTTATCAACATTAGAGGTAGATCATAAACACCTCATGTAATGTTAAAGATCAAACTAGCTAACCATGGGTGGAACATTTGACTTAGAGGGGTTGTATTCTATTTGGGGAATATGACTGAGCCTAAGACCTCTTCAAGATACCTTTATCTTACCCAACCTTTCAGTGGGTTTGTAAGGGTTGATGTAGTAGGTTGTTTCTAGAGGTAGATCTTGTAAACATTTTAGGTGTATCTAGTGTAACTTTGGTGATATTTTCATTTGAGTAATTAAAGAGGCCCTCTTTCTAAAACAAAATTTATATTGTTCTATTGATCTAGGTTTTATACAAACCTAAAAAGAATCACTAGGTAGCCTAAAATATTTTGGGATCTCAGTGAATATTGACTTCACTTTGGGGCATGATTTTTAGGTATTGGGTATTGTAGTGACCAGTGGTGGAATTATAGTGAGTGAAGAAACTGTTATCTAGGATGGTTCAGTTATGGGTATGAATCCTAGATTCACTTAGGTTAAATGGGATGAAGATGGACTTAATTAAAGTGGGAAATATTTAAGGGAAGAGAAAATAGATAACATGAATTATTTATAACCAAATTTGGAATAAGGACAAACACTAAGGTACTAATTTTTTTAACTTGTTGCTTTAGCACACATAACTAACAATCATAGTAAAGAGGTCTAAAAAATACAATGCAATTAACTCCTAGTTATCATTTAAATGTATTTTTTATTAAGGTTTTTATAGCATTTATTAAATAAAATATTATACAAAATCCCATAGAGTAACTTTGACTAGCTATAGGTCAGTCTAGGAAGTTGCATCAAATGAAATTTTTACACAAATTTAAAGAGAAACCTAGAAAATTTGTGCAAGAAAACACAATATATCAACATAAAATTAGTACTACCCATTTTAAATTATTAAAAATCTTAATAATTAACCATAAGCTACTTGAAACTACTATAACATATATCAAGAAACTAAGCTACCAGTTAAGTAAAACACATAAAAACCATAAAACATACATGAAATAGAAAGCTATACAAAATAGATTTTTTAGAACAAACAAAAGGGTCTCTATCTATATTGAATACAAAAATTTCTCCCTCATTTGAAATCAAGAGGTTACATGTATATATATATTCTTGGGATGGGAGCACCTCATCACTCAAGACATTATCAAAGTTACATTGTTTTTAAAAATATCCCATGAAAGAGAATGTATGACTAAGATGCTACCAACCATTTATAAGATACAAAATAGTTACAATGAACTTATAGTTCCAATACTAATATAAAATGATAAAAGAATTTTCCTACAAGGAGGCCATTACATTTGGTGATGTTTGTGTATTGGTAGTTTTCATTATTATGATAGAATTTATTATAATGGTGGGCCCAATTTTTGAAACAAATGGTGGGGCCATCTTACTTGAATATACCTACTTGTTTTCCTTCCAAGCCTAAAAATGTTTACTGATAAGACTGTGTTGGGCTTGGATGATGTCCATGTTTAGCAAAGATTGCATATGGATTCTATTGACCTATATCAATAATCATCCATGTCTAATATTTGTGTCCCTAAACTCTACCCAAAAAATTCATACTTATATTACTCTCCTCATAGAGCTGAGTTCTTGGCCAATTTATTCCAATCCTTGAAGTCCCTATTTGAAACTAGTAGTACATGCTATGGTAAATTATCAAAACTGGCTCTAGATATTAGCTTACCCTCATAGAGATGAGTTCTTGGCCAATTTATTCCAATCCTTGAAGTCCCTATTTGAAACTAGTAGTACATGCTATGGTAAGTTATCAAAACTGGCTCTAGATATTATCTTACCCATAGAGTCTTTATCTTGAGACAATTTGAGCTCATACAAAATTTGTAAAACATGTCTTTCATGCTCCATCATCTTGGGGACCAAGGCCTACACACTTGAAACCCAATTCTTGGTTTCCTGCATTCTAACTATCACCAAGTTAAGAGTATTTACTACCTTAATTGATTCATTAGATCTAAATGGATGAAAGTCTTATAAGTCATAATTAGGATTAGGAAATTAATTTTATTCTCATATTCTTTGAAATAATTAAATAATTTATATGTACTAGAGAGTAGGGGAAATATTTTAGCATTCAATACCCTGATAGTTTCCAGGATGTTATATAATTTGAGGGTTGTGTTTTTAACATCCTCTTCAATCTCTTTTGCTACATGCACAACCTGTTGTTATTTTATTCATTTAAATTCCTACTAAATATTGTGTCTGGCCTACTCAATTCCTATATGCAATTCATTGAGGGCTGTAGTTTGGGTCATTAAGTAGGAAACTAAGTCTTCATTGTAGGGTGATTCCCATAGCTTCCTATTTTTTCTCTTAGACATGGAGAATACATATTGTTTCTCCTTTAATACTATTCCTTGACTTGAGTCATATTGAATTTTCCTCTTCCTTACTCTCTGCATAGTCCCTTTAGCTTGATCAAAGATAGAGCTCACTATAGGGAGCTCTTTGATCATCAATTTTGGCCTCTACATGGCTTGGGATTCAAGGTCTACTACCCATTGGGAAATCACCAAATATGAGGGGTCAATTTATGGGATGTTATCATAATAAGTCAAGGTTAGGACGTCTTTGGAATATTTCATTAATTCCTCCACCTTGATTATGGCACGAAGACAAGGAAATATTATCTTCTACCAATCCACATCCCTAATTCCTAGGAGGGTATACACTATGAAAGCTATCTTATTACCCACCCTTTTAGATGTAGTTATTGTAGTAGTTGGGGTGGTAGAATAAGCTAGCATGAGAAGGCCCAACTAAACCATCTAGACTAGTTATTAGATGGTAAAGATTGATTTGGGGGTTTTAAGATGAACTCTCCTAGGTTCAGGATCAATAGGGCCAATAAAAATTGAAGAAATAATATAGACAATAGTAAATGAGTGAGCAATAGAAACATAAGCAAAAATAGAATCAAGAGATACCATAATAGGTGTGAAAATAATAGGGGTGGTAGAGAAAATAATAATTGAAGTAAGGTCACCTGATGGTTGGGGCTCTAGTGGTGCTTTTCCATTCAAATTTTCAAGGATCAAAACTTTGGCCCTTTCTAATTATTCCTCATCATCTTCATAATATGGATAATCCACCATAGAGACTATCTCAATTTACATAGTTATCTTTACCTCTATTAGAGCCTTGAATTGATCATCAGTCTTTAATTATGATGATGCATTAATGCTTGAACTATTATGGGTGTCTATTTACTGGCCATGAGTTTTGGGATCTTTGGGACTCCTTTTATAGTGTAAAACTAGTTTCTTTGTTGGAGGAATGGTTTATTGAGGAAGAAAAGGTAGAGCAATTGAGCATATCATAATGGGGGATTAGATTACCACCCAAGGGCCTACCTCCTCAACTCTAATGAATCAATATTAATTGGTTCTTAATCTCCTCCCTAAGATTTGGTGGTAGTATGGGTTTTTTCAACCCAAAGCTCCTGCTTAATAGATGGTGCTAGTTGAGAGGGATCCCCATAAACTTCTGTATATCTTGGTAGCTTTTAAGACCAATAATTTATGGATGCCCATCCACCTAGAGGTGGAAGCCTATGTTGTGATTCCTAAATAGTGAGGTATGGATCCCACTGAATCGCCTTTAATAGGTCTTTTTTGTGGTCAATCATGTTTTCCTTCTTAAGGACCTCATCATTATCCTTGGCATTCAAGTAGATGAATTCATTCTCGAATGGATTATGTTTATTCAAAATTCCCAAAACTTTTAGATGTTTTTGAATAAAGTCATGGGATCCTAATCCCTGTGTTGCAGTGAGGCTAATGGGTAAAAACCTTTGTTAATCCCACCCCACATTGTTTCCTATTGGTATAACTCATTCTTTGAAACATCAATAAAGAGACATGATATACTACTTTATTCTTGTTCTTTAGGTTCAAATCTATACTCCACCATATCTGGTAGACTATTTCTTATTTTACTAATTTTTTAGGAACATACTTGGGAAGACACAAGGGTGTTGCTTTTGTTCCCCACACCATAATTATTATGTAATTAGGATACAACCAATAATATCTCCTTAGAATTAAGGTATGGATGATACTATCAGATAATCTAAGGAAGAGGTCTCATGTATTACTTTATAAACTTGTGGATATACATCCTTAATGATATTAATGATGTTTATTATGTATGCATATACATGCAATATTGAGAAATGATCACATACCCTATTTTTGATGTAGTCCTAGGATGGAATCCAAAGTGCTCCATTATAGATGTAAACATTGGCCATAATAGTGTCCAAGAGGTATGACACCATGAATAAGTGGCCTCTTATAGGTATCTTATCTTTCTAGATCATTTATTCTACCAGCATGACACTGATGATTTCTCCAAGGGTAAAAGTTAGATCAAAAGTTAGAAAAAAATCAAGTAGTGACACACTTTCCAACTAGAGGTAAACAATGCTTAGGTATATAAATAATTGGTTTATAAGGACCATCCTAATTTGACTTCCCATCCTAAACTTTGTAATTGGGATGATGGTTTTGGATTTGAGAGTTATAGTCTTCCCTAGTTAAATCTATTTTCACAGGGTGCCTCTAATTATATTCATCTTCTTCCATGATACCATTTAGTGGCTATAATAGGTGGAATTTGTGAAATAAATATATAGGTACCTTTGGAAAGAATCACCACTTATGTAGGCCATAACTATCTTATGGTTCATATGGTGGAGGAAACCATTAGAGACCTTAACTTAAAGAAGAGGACTCTGAATAGGTCAATTCATGACATCACTTCTAGTTTGGATGCTACAAAGTGGAGTGATTGACATTTTAGTTGTAGTAAATCTATCACTAGTTACTTTTAATATTTCATTAGATTTTCCTCTATTGAGTGTGAATCTATGCCATTAATGGCATCAAATATTGTAATGTGGTTGGTGTACTAGTTCCCAAACACTACTAAGTTAAATATCGTGTCTGTATATTTCATGGAATCCTTAATTTAATACTTCAATGGTGTGAGAGATTCCTTGAAATGCTTAGAGGATGAATCCATTATATTATGCTTTTCTTTGGAAATTTTAGTATTAATTCAATTGTTAGATCAATCTATATAATTAATTTATAGGAAAACATAGATATCTAGGGATTTTTAGTTCTCTCGATATGCAAACGAGCTCAAGTTCATTGATAATTGATAAAAACACAATGTCTCTTCATAATTAGATCATATATCTTGAGGCTGAGACTTTACTTCTAGTTCATGTGCCATTAATTCCCAATGTCTAGAGGTTTGATTTCATTTACTTTGATTCAAATTTTTCCACTTTGTTTTGGTGGGTAAGCCATGTAGGCTTCACATATGCTAAGAGGTCTGCCCTAATATCATGTATTTTCCAAGTGTCATTTTATCATTAATTTTACAAAGAGGACAATTATGCTACATGGCACTTTTTTAGATAGTTATGTGTTGGGACTTTTTTTGAAATCATAACCTACCATTTTTTTTAAAGACAAGATCAGTGAAACCCATATGTGCCAAACAAAAGTTGCGAAGAGTTCATGCCACTTGAAAGTGCTGAAGACCAAAAAGTCACAAAGTACCACACCAAACAAATTTTTTGATGAAGCACCATGCTAAACAAAATTTATGAGGGTCAAAATTTTGTGGAGCCTTTAAATTTACAAATCTATAGAATTCCCAAAGAGCAAAAGTGCCACTAAACAAAAATTTGCTAAGTACCACACCAAAAAAAAGCCGATGAAGCACCCTATCAAACAAAAGTACTGATGACCAAAAAGTTCATGGAAGCTTGGAAAACCTACATACATTTAAAAACTTCCAAAATCCATTAATATTTTATCATGAATAAAATAAGCAATGAAAACTTGGATAACCAAGAAGATGACAATTTCATTAACATTAGGATTAACAAGAAACCTGGATATAATAATTTTAGGTAATCTTATCATGTTAAGTATACACATGTCAATAAATGATTTTCTCATTAGAATGAGCCCATTTCAAAATGTAGTGGGTCCTTATTCATAATTTTTTTGAGACTAGAGTATGTTGACTACAACACATTTATAATAAAGTTATATACATATTAAATTTACCTTTTTCTTATAGTGCAATCAACATTACACATTAGCATGATTATATAAAAATAATATTTACATTGAGAAAATATGTCTAAATTCAATTTTAAAATACATTTAAGTTAATATTAAACATATTCATTTTTATCTTTGTTCATTTCATCCAACTCTTCATTGGTTACATGACTTGGATTTATAGTCAACGCTGATTTCCATTCTCTTCTTATTTATATATCTATAAATTGGAATATTCCATTTATTATCATGATATTTCCCTATTTTGAGATTCATGAGGTTAACTTTCATGAACTTCATCATTTTTAAAATTAGCTTCACCAAGTTGATCATCATGATCTCCAACTTAAACAAATTCATCATCTTGAATGAACTATTCATTATTTATATGGTAATATTAATTATTGGAGTAATATTGATCATTTATGTTAACAATATTACTCCTTCCCTATGATTCTCATGTTATAATATTTGTATCATCAACAACGTGTCTCATCCTTAGATCATAATGCAATATAAACTTCTAATTACATTACCTATCTATACCACTATTGAATAAGACCTACATAAACATAGTTTAAATGTTACATATAAAAAATTTACATGAAAAATAAGATCTAAATATGAAAATGTGTGCATGAAAAAAGGAGAGGATGTATATATGAAAAGTTACACAAATTAATATTTGATCACAATTTCAAGGAAGCACATATAGATATTTCCACTTAGGTAATACCCTAGTAAATTCAACTGAATAAAAGCAACCTTCAATTTTCATTTTAAAATATATATTATCAATAAAAGGTACCATGTACACTTGAATATGAAAACATAAAAACTTTAATAATTGATTTTTATTACTTATTCTATCTTGATAGCATAGTCCAATTTCATTAAACCATATTCTTGTCATTTTCACTTAATTAGATGGCTTGGTCAAAAGGGAATGCAACCTCACAACAAAAAGTGATCATTCTCTTATTTATGTTTTCCACACATAAATAGTTTTTATCCAACCACATTGAAAAATGCTTTCCCACTTTCATTATATCATGTCATTTACCAAATTATTGATACAATTACAAAAAAAATGTTATGAACCTATATAATAACCATTTTTAAAACATACCCAAACCTTTCCATCCTCAGACTATGTCCAATTCTTATTATGTGACTATCCTTGGATTATTTTCATGAAGATTCTCTAAATGTGAACTCAACCATTGAATAATAGGTTTCTCTGGAAATGATTTTTGTAACTCAATTGGGGTGGTTTGCATGGATACCATCATCTCCATCCTTTGGCTCTCATGACCAATATTATATTTTTCATATTTTTCAAGACACACATTTATTTATAAAGTGTTGAAGAGAATGAATTGCTCTATGGTAAATTTCTCTATAAGAACTAATAATAAAATATGTAAATAAGTAAATTATTTGTTACAAACACAAATAGATCATATATTTTATATGATTTTTGTGAATTTAAATACATACCAAGTTTCATGAAAGTTCATCTTCTAAGAAGGTTATCCTCCAACTTTTATTTTCCAATTTTAGCTTCCCAAATGCATGAAATATGTGGAAATTCCTCTCTAAGATATTTTAACATTTATAAAAGTTTTTCTTAAATAATTTATCCTTATTTCATGTATACCTATGAACATGATAATTGATTCACAATTCCATTTAAGCTCTTCATTTACCTCTATATCCAAAAAATTCCATTGTGTGTTAACTACAACTACCACTTGAATATCATTAAACAAATGAAGTAATTGATGGATTTGAGAGTAAATGAAGGAGATAGGTAGTTCCTTTTAAAAATTGAAAACTATATTTGCAATATTTAATTTCTCTTACTCAATCCTTGGTTTGGATAAATATATTGAAGATATCCATCTATTTTTAAAATAATGTTAGTCTAATGTTTCTCATATAATTAGTTGATTTGTAAATGAAAAGAAAAAAATGATATTAAATCAGAAATTTTAAAACTTTATATAGTGCCTTTAGTATATTAGGTGAAAGATTACAAATTTCCCACCTTAATTTTAAGGGAAATATATATTTCATAAATAAAAAAAGTTAAATGTAAAGTTTCTAAATTACATCTAAAATCAAAGGGAAAAAATGTGAATTCTTTTTGAAATGTTATGTCAATAATGTGTTTTGAGGCTTGTTATGTGTCCATCGATAGTGAATAAACATTTCATAGAGGACCCTTATCCATTTGGTGTGTGAATATCTTGCATTGTTTAATTCACCAAAAAGACTTGGTATCTAGTTAATATACATGGAACACCTTATTTTTTAGACATTTCTTTGTCCCATTGGCTTTTAGATCTATTTTAGAACTTATAGTTTCCTTTTATTTAATATAATTATGATTCCATATATAAATTGATATATTATTAAATTTATGAATTGGATTCAAAATATGTCCAACTAATAAACTCTCCTAGCATTTGAGATTGTAGAATATATATAATTTATTTATCCTTACTAAAATTTCAAAATTTTCACTAATTTTTTATAGATCTTAACCAATATCTCCACTAATGTTTAGGAATAAAAAAATTTAAGCTTATTAATTATTGTGTGAAGGATTGGTATCAATCCATAAGTGATATAATATATGGAGGCTATTTAGTATTGGATTTTCCATCAACCTTAATTTTATTTTTAACATGTCATTCCTGCTCTATTAGCAAGAACCTCTTATGGTATTTTTGTACATTTAAAAAAAAAATTTGGAAAACCTTCCATAGTTGTTCACCACACATCAAGTGTACATAATTTCATTTTTTGGAAAGACCTACATATATTTAAAAAAATTACAAAATTAGCATATAATGCAAAGAAGCATAAATATATGTTCTTTTTATTTCTAATTTTAACATATGATAAATATATGAACAAACAACCATCTTAAGAAAATAATGAAGAGTTTAGAAAAAGATATAATAACATGAAAAATTTCTTTGAAAAATGGGTTTTGAAAGGTCATACATTGGTAATGCCATCCCATAATTCTTACAACTCATCAATTAGAGGTTCAAGGTTGACATCTATATTTTTTTCTTGATGTTGAATAAACACTAATAATGGTAACATTAAATGATTCTTATGAATCATATAACTAAGAAGGAATATGATAATCTATCAAAACTATTGGCCAAATGATATAGCTATTTGAAAAATTGGAAAAAGGATTAACATCATCTGATTTATCTTTTTTAGGATTATGGAATGTAATTTTAGGTTGATAAATAACCAAGTAATAAATCAGGGAATAAAATACTACATTATCAACAACCATTGATTTGCACAATAATTAACTAATTTAAATATTCTATAAATAGAAATAAATTAAAAAAGGTATACTTAAATATAAAATATGTCTAAGATAGAAAAGTGTTAGGTTTGGAATTGATGAAGGAGTAGGGTAGTGTGTCTTAAATAGAGAATAGGTGTCATAACCCTCTTCAAACAATAGTGTAACCCTCTTTATCAGTAGCACACTATGTTATAGACATTTTGTGTAGCACTAATGACCCTATGCAGGTGAAGCAGTTAAAATTTAGGTAGTTCATCACTCTCTTTTTGGAATTCAATGCCTATATGATTGAGACTTGGATCATCATTTGTTCTACACTTTGATTGATTTCACTATGAAAACCTAAGCCTCCATGCTTGATAGGGTTTTGATGAACACAATTAGAAAGAGAGTGGTATTAGTAAGGTCTGATTGGCATGATCTCAACACCCCATGTGCTAAGTTCCACCTATATATTAATACCTTGAAAGGGGATCAATCATGATGTATTTATCCCAATATAAGTGTTGGTATAAGTGAGAGTGATGCTTGTATGCCTGATTATGAATGCCAGTTTGAATTCTTTGATTGTGAACTAAGACTAGAAACCTAACTAAAATTAAGCTCTGAGCTACTGTAGATGGATGTTAAGTAGAAATAAGGGTAAATAGGGATCAATGACCTTAAACTACACAACTATTTTTGAGCTTGTTCTTGAGAATTACCATGTATATAATAAATGAATGAGAATGGTCTTCATATAGTGTCTTGATGCTTGTCGATATAAGAAATGAGTCTAGGCTAACCCTAAGATGGTTTGGGAAGTGTAAATATATCTTTTAAGAGCAATGGAAGTTAAAGGTCAATATCACTACCCCATTTTTCAATAGCACACTATGTTATAGACTAATGGGGCTACATTATTGTCCAAGTGGTGGACATGTTTTAAAAAGGATTGAGGATGCCTAGGTGATGGATCAATGTGGCTCTTAGCATATTTAGGCATGGGTTAGATATGCATAAAAGTTGGACAAGGATTAAAAGAGGCTCTAAGATAGGTCTATGACTAAGCTAAGGATAAGGTGGTCTCAAGTGACACTCATTGCATTAAAATGATATTTTATATGACTACATCATCCATTTCCAAACCAAATTGTATAATGTGTAACCTATCTCTAAAAGTTTTAGGCCACAACTGCTTTATGTGCTTCATTACATTTGAATCTAAAGGAAGAGACCAAACTTTGTCACTATTTTAATTCCTATAAATCCATGACATTAAATATAAAAGTGACTTGTAACATAAAATAACTTGAGTCTAGGAATTATCAAAAAATGTCACAATACCTTATTTGGAATGGTAGTGCCTCCAACTCCTTTTTTATACCATGAAAACTCAAAAAATGCTCATATTCCTTCCTAAATAAAATTAAATACTTTGTTTTTACATCATATCTGACCTAGATAACCCTTAAATTGATGATATTTGATGGACCTTTCAATATAAGGAGGGAAGTGTGATATTTTTTAGTGATAAACTAGTTTTTAATAGATTATAATTAAAAAGACAAAAAATAAAATAGATAAAACATAATATAAAAAAATAACGTATTGAAACCAATATTTTACCAACCAAACCTTGCTTTCAATTCCATCAATAAAAATATATCACCCAACATTGAGGTTCTGGATTGTCTTAGCGTAAACAAAAAAAATGAGAAAATTTCACAAATTTTTCCTCTTATTAAATTTACTTAGGATTATCATCCATATTAGGTTATTCATGATAATTATCACCAAATTTATCCTCCACATTATCATCATAATTATTATCATCTTGAATGGTGTAAAATAAATGGTCTACCATATTTTTAATTCCAATGCCCTCTTATACTAGAACATCTTCACCAAAAGTTACAGGATTTTTTTTGTTTCTTCTAACACTCCAACATTTATTTTGAATAAATTATTGTAATACATCTCTTTGAATACTTATGATGTTATTAGGATGCATGCAATTTTTAGGATAGTGCATTTTGAAGATGTACTTTATATTTTTTCTTAGTCAAATAAGTTAAATATTAGAGTCACTATTTAAATATTAAGCATTATATACCTAAAAATTATATTAATATTAATAAAATAAACATATACATAAAAACTTAGATGGATTAATTTGAAGATAACATACATTTTTATTTATTTACATCAAAGGAATTATTGCTTAGTGGAATAGGTGATCTGCTAATGCATCTTCCTTCTCTTTGACTTATTACATTTTGATAACTACCTCAATGACACAACTATGATGAATCTCCCCATACATAAACATGAAAAATTGGTTTTTTATATTTAACTTTGAAATAATTATTAACACAAAATTTAAATTTTCTATGCAATATTAATATTACATAAAAACTTGTGCTTCATGTATACTCATGGATGAAAAAGTTAATTCTTGTAAAGAAGACATCTATACAATGAAATAAGAGATATATGCATGGGGTGATTGATACATACTTTATGATGATGTACTATCTATAAGGAAAAATAAAAATTGATTATACAATTTCATTTTCATAAAAAAATTATATATCTATTTAACTATTCAAAATTACAATCTTTGAAAAACATAAATCAGTACGAAATTAACATATTAAAAAAATTAATTAATAAAAATAATGTAAAAAAAATTCCTCTAAGTTATTATCCAAAAAATGAACCCACTTCACTTACCTCTTTTTATTTTAATAAATAATTGTTATGCTCAACCCAAAAAATTTCCACAATGCCTTTGTAAATTGTCCTGTGTAGAAATGGTAAAATGAGTATACAATTTGCCCTAATTTTGTATTATCTACATAAAGAAAGTTAAGCATATTTTTTATTATTTATAGTTTTGTCCACCTTTGCACCATATTTTTGTCACAAATGACATATCCAACTAAAATTGTTTAAAATGAACATTGCTAAAGTGACCTAATAACAACACTCATGACATGAAATGTAGTAGTGATAGATTAATATATTGTAACCAAATGAAATAATTTAAAATATGAAAATAGAAAAAAGGAATAAATACACTTGTTGTTATGTGAGCCTATTGGTGTAGGTTTTTATTTCCTAGTTGAGATATTTATTTTCCTATTTTCGTAGGTTTTTCCTACACCTTTAATTAATCTTGCTTAGGTTAATAAAGAATGTTTAATTAGGTGAACAGGTTATGAGGTGTCACCTTCCTAAAAGTGAGCATTCATTTTCTATCTTGGAAGATACTTTGCTGTCTTTAGTATGATCGATGGTTGCTTCCTATTGGTTGGTGTTTCCACCTCCTCCCCCTCTCTTTTGTATTTAAAAAATGCTACCTAGCTTGTATTCGGTATCTTTTAATTTTGCATCCTCATAATGTTATTTTGATTTTGGAGCATTTGAATTAATCTCATAGAAACTAACTCTGTGTTTTTATTTTGATCTTGTATCATTTTCTTCCACAATTTAATATCTATTTGTTTGCACTAGTATCTAGGCTATTCATCTTTTTAGATTCTAACATGGTATCAAAGCGGTTCTATGTGCAAGAATAGATTTTAGTTTCCATATTTGAGATATTTGGGGGGGATAATAAGCTTGTTGCAAGTTTCCCAAAAACCTAGTATACTCTTTTCTTGCATCTTTAGATGATCTAGAGAATCAAAAATGTTTGATGTAAAGTTTTAACCTCTGGGGTTCAACATATTTGTATTTTTTGAATCTGGTTGATTTTATATTTTTGGTTATACTAGAAACATTTTTGGCTATTCCAATGCATCTAGGAGGCTCTAGAAAGTTAGAAATAGCTTTCATTTCATCAGATTTGGAGATCATATGAAAAAGTTACAAATGGGGTTTCATGCTTAGATATGTAAAATAACCTTTTATTGGATCTTTTTAAGGCCAAAAGGACCTTTTCATTGTGTTTAGAAGGGTTTTGCGTTAAAGTGTGGAAGGTGGAAGAATAACTACTACATTAAAGGATCTTATGCTACATTGAACTTTCTCTTTATTAGCAGAACTTTAACTAGTGGCATTGAACCTTTGCATTAGTGGCATTTTAGATATGTTCTTTTGTCTATTACATTGAAATCTAATTTTGGTGCACTTAAGTCCTCTATTGTACCTTGGCACCATCATTTGTAGACTGATGCATTGACGATCACCCTGAGCACTACTCACTATAGAGATCTTATTTTCTTTTTGGTTGGAAAATATAAATGCTCTATGTTCAGATCTACATTCAATGCCTTTGTTAATGCATTCCACCTCTATTCAGATCTACATCCTTTTTTAACATCCAAATTTACTGTTAGTTTTCTAGCAAAAGACATTGGAAACTAGAGGCATCATTCTTTGTCATATATGTTCTTGGCATTAAAAGAGACTTACAATGGTTCTGTTGCATTAGAATCCATTTCTGCAGCATGGAGGATAAGGATTGAGCATATTGATGTAGAGGACAAGGACTAAAATTTTCTCTTTTTAGATGTGAGTGAGCAAATTGCCTTAAAAAAAATAATTTATTTTGTTTGATTGCCTTAAGACTGTTCTTTCTGGGAATAAATCTAGTTTTTGTGTGGAAAACAACTCATTGATAAGGAAAACATCTAGTTTAGCCAATTACCAAATAAAAACAACAATTATTTTCCTATCATGACTGGAAATTTATTATTTTTTGATATAAGCTATAATTTTTTCCAAAAGAAGAAGTCAAACTTGCTTCCACAAATATCGAAGCAACTGAGAAAACTTTTTTCCACTTTCATTGACATTTTTAAGTCTGTGGCAAAATTTTGGTTCCAATGAGTGGTTGGAAGACATATTTTACCTCTCTTAAGGGTATTTTTAAAAAAGTTTCAAGTGCAAGTGTTTAGTCAATAGGCCTATTTATGAGAATTTTTTTTGTTAATATCTTGCAAATGGTAACTCAAAATTGAGTACCATCTTTTTGCAAAAGTATTTATTTTTTAATTTACCATGCATTGGGCCAATTTTTCTTGTAAAACACATTACTTTATAAAGTTCCAAAATTTTGGAGGGCAACCTGACATAATTTTAGAACTAGTGAAAAGGGGGGTTGTCATTATGTTGATTCTTGTCTGCACATCTTCTCTTTTTCACACATGATTTCTAAATCATGGATATCACATTTAATAGGTTTAATTGTAATCATGAACTAAGAAAAAGTTCCACTTTTGGAGTTTCATCATGGATTAGTAATTAATTCCTTAAATCTATTGTAAGGCTAACTTCAGAGAACTATTTTTCTTGGAAGCAAGAGATAAATAATCATTTCCTAGAGCAAGATCTACTACCTTATCTCCTAGGACTTGTTCCTGAACCAACTACATATGAAAAAAAGAATGCATGGTTTAACAATAATGACATGGTCTATGGCCTAATATGTCTAACTATATTTGAGGATATTATGCATCATATTAAGCATATTGAGTGCCCTTTCACTACATGGACCATCATCCAATAGTTGTATGAAGACATTGGATCTTCATCTGAAAATGATGCTTCTTTGGATGACCAAACACCTACTGAGATTCTTGATGCTTCATCTTGTGTGGACACATCCTTATTGGATGATCAATTTATATAGTTGACATACATTGACACCTCATCTATTATTGAGGATACTTTGCATCCCCTTTCATCTATTGCTACTTCAAAGGTCAGAGTTGGTTCATTGAGATATTTTATTGATTTTTTATATCAGGACATACATAATCTTTTAGTTTTAGCATTAATTGATGATCTCTTGATAGGTGTTTTAGACTTGTTTATGGAGAATCATATTGCAAATGTGGATGACACATTTGAGGGTTTATCTCTCTTATTTGATGATAAAATCATCATAGATGTTGTCTCATCATCATCATATCTAGATCTTGTTCATCAACCATTTCTACATGGTCCTATTTTATACCTAATTCTTTGATTAGGCATGCACCTATTTGGATTATGGCATCTTCACCTATGGACATGATGACATGTGAGAAGTTTTTAGAGGCACATTTGATTATATTTCTTCCATCATATTCCTTTTTGGAATGGGGATATTATTTACACTCTTTCATATTTTTATTTCTTCCTAAGGAGTAGAATGTTGTTCGAAGTAATTGGATCAACTTCAACATATAATTTTAGGCATCTACTATCACTGTAAGAGGATCTCATCTTTTGAGGGGGCTTCTTATCTCCTTATTTCATACTCTATCTATTCTAGGTTGGGGGGGGGTATACTCTCTTTTGTTGGGGGGACTTCTCTTTTTTTTCGTAGGTGGGGGGGGGGGGGGGGAGGGTTCTATGTACATGGGTACCTCATCAGGGTTCATTTGTTGAGAACTATATTTTCACCCACCTAAGCTACACTTATGTGGGGGGGGTGTATGTGTAGGTTTTTATTTCCTAGTTGGGATATTTATTTTCCTACACCTTTTATTAATATTTATTTGGTTAATAAATCATGTTTAATTAGATGAGTAGGTTATGAGGTGTCACCTTCCTACAGGTGAACATTCATTTGCTGTCTTAGAAGATACTTTTCTATCTTTAGTCTAATAAATGGTTGCTTCCTATTGGTTGGTGTTTCCACCTCCTCCCCCTCTCTTTTCTATTTAAACACGCTACCTAGCTTGTATTTGTCATATATTTCTTTTGCATCCTCATAATGTTATTTCTCTTTTAAATCATTTTCATTACTCTCATGAAGACTAACTCTATGTTGTTATTTTGATCTTGTATCATTTTATTTCATAGTGTAATATCTATTCATTTGCACTAGTTTTCTAGGTTATTCATACTTTCAAATTCTAATAGATCCATACTTCCATCTATGAAACTTTTAAATTATATTAAGTCTCATTTTCCCTTGACTAGTTGCTAAAATATACTTTTTGGCCAAAGACACAAACATATGTAACCTCAACCTATTTAAACATTATAATTACTTGAGATATTTTTGATAATTTATAAAATTTAAATGAAAACTATAAAAACTGATTGTTTCTCCCCTTTTTGATGTGAATGATCATCCTACATATCACTCATCATAAAATAAAGGATCACATATACTATGTGTAACATAGATAAAATAAAA
Organism: Torreya grandis; assembly: GCA_037957365.1. Lineage (NCBI taxonomy): Eukaryota > Viridiplantae > Streptophyta > Pinopsida > Cupressales > Taxaceae > Torreya > Torreya grandis. Next base: position 520,275 of record JARHVA010004275.1, read on the forward strand.
AAGTTTTAGATATTGTCAAAGCTTATGTACATCATATGAAAATATAAAAACATAGAAATATATGGTCATGTAAGATCAATAATAATATGTAGCCCAATACTTATATGATAATTTATAAGAAACATAAGAAAGGGTGTATCAAGTAAAGGGTAAATGATATGAAATTATGTAACCCTAAAAATAAAAATAATTTTTACACCCTAATATGGGAAATATATAGCAATTAATGTATCGATAATAGTAAACCATAAATTACATATTATGTATGAAGGACATCAAGATATATCCAATCTTGATAGAAGCAATATACAATTGATAGAAACATAGGAGTAGTTCATTTTGACTAAGATATAATCATTAATGCACATGGATATGATACCCATACATTATCAGGTAATATAAGTGCAAGTAAATTATTTCCTCCAATATTTATAAAATATAATTGAAAATTCAATGCGAATGTGAAAAATTCCTTGCTAAGAGTGAGATGCCAAAAAAAAATCTCATGTAAATATGATAACATCATACCCCCATGATGAAATGATGTGTCTATAATATGGAGGAGATAAAATCGATGCGATATTGTGTTATCCTTCATAATATAAGATGTAGTCACCAAAGTGTAATAAAGGACCAACAAATGCATAATAAAATTGCAATAACTAAATATCAAACATAATGTCCAAATAATGTGGTTAGGGGATTGAAATGTACTCATATATGTCTTGATAGGTGAATGATATCATCAAGATGGAATAAAAATTAATAGATATAGTTTATTGAATAATTAGTATAGTAAATTTAAAAATGTGTATGGGGTATATAAATCTAATATAACCTAAAATAGATTCATTATTTCATTTTTTATTGATAATTTAGAAAATTTGATGTATGATAGAAAACTATGGCCACTAAATAAGATGTTATCCCTAACCAATTAAAGTGTGTTCATATGTGGGTCACTTTTGGGGAGGAAATATAATTAACAAGTGTCAAAATTGAGTAATTTAATTAAAATTTGAATTATTTTCAAAGTTTTTTTAAAATATTAGACCTTAAAATATGATATATTTTTTATTTTTCAAAATTTTTAATTCTAGGCCAAAAGGATTTAACTTTTTTTGAAAGTGGATATAGTACCCTAAATGTGGCCTCAAATTTGGAAGATTTATCCTAAATTTGGTTCTATAAATGAAACTAAAAATGTGTAAGTGGTTAAAAAAACTTTATTATAAAACTTTATGATATATGTTATTTATGAATTTTTTGTTTGTTAGTATCTAGTTTTAATGTTTTATTTTGTCTTTTGATGGTTACCAAGAGATATCTACATATGTGAATGTTTTCAAGGTATGATTATAAATATAATGATCGATTTGGGTCTAGATTATACAAATAAATCTCATATTGGTACACTCAGGATAGGTTACATTAGTGATGTAGGTGTGGTCCTATATGAAATTTCTTTATTGTCTACATTGGCTGAGTAGTGAGATTATGATACTTGCATCTTTTGGTTACCTAATAAGGAGGTTACCATCACACTGGAGAATGTATGAATATAATTCAAATTTTTATTAGAGGTTGACATATTTTTATATAGGATCTCTCAATATGAGGAGGGAATGTGTTCTTTTTTGGAAATAAACTAAATTTTATTAGGCTACAACTAAAAACATATAAAAATAAAAATAAAATAAACATAATATAAGTAGGATATATATCCATCATAATATATATTTAGGAAAGTATCATATAAATAAAATTAAAAAACTGAAATTTATGTTTTACCAACAAAACTTTTCTTTCAAGTCCATCAATGAAAATATAACACACAATATTGATCTTCTAAACTATGTGGACTTAAATAAAGTAGTTTGAAAAAAAAATCATAAATTTTACCTCTTATTCAATTTCATCAAAATTATCATCCATATTATGTTCTTCATGATAATCATAACTCAATTTATCCTCCATATCATCATCATAATTATCATGACCATTTTGAATAGTGTAAATAAACAATCTACCATATTTTGAAGACTAACACCCTTTTATACTATAACATCTTAATCATAAGTTATATGAAAAGGTAGTTTTTTATTCTAGCACTATAATATTTAATTTGAATAATTTATTTTTAAGATGATATGTGCGACTCCTTGTGATGTTATGAGGATGTATTTAATCTTCAACATGGCACACCTAGAATATATACTTTGTCATTTTTGTTGTTCGAGGCTAAACTTGAACATAAAATATGATATTTGAATATTTAGTATTTGATTACTACATATTAACTTAATATTAGTGAAATATCCCTAAAAATCAACATTAAGATGGCTTCATTTGAATATAGCATACAAAAAAATCATTTTTCATAAAATAAACTAATATCAAGTGGAAGAGGTGATCTACTAATACATCTACATCATCTTTTTCTTATTCTATTTTAACCCCTAGCTTGATGAAGAGTTTGTGATGAATATGTATGTATGTATGTATGTATGTATGTATGTATGTATGTATATATATATATATATATGTATGTATGTATGTATGTATGTGTATATATGTGTGTGTGTGTGTGTGTGTGTGTGTGTGTGTGTGTGTGTGTGTGTATAATTTTTGATGACTATATATATATATATATATATATATATATATATATATATATATATATATATATATATATATATATATAACGATCATGATAAAAATTAAATAAAAATTAACATAAAATTCAAATTTTCTATGCAATATTAGGATTACATATGAACTCATATGCTATAGGTATACTTGGTGATGATAAATTTTATTATTGTGAATTAGTCCTCGACATAGAATTATATATATATATATAGACATACACACATAAAAAATATGAAGTGTTTAAATAATTTTTGGTTGACAAAAAAATTATATCTCTAGTAAGCTATTCAAATTTATAATATTTGAAAACAATAAAGTTTGTTCTTAAAAATTATGTAACACAAATAAATTCCTTGCCTTATTGTCCCAAAAATAAACTTGATTTTTTTCATAAGAGTTTCAAAACTCTTATCTTGTACCCTTTATTCTTCCACAACTCCTCTGCAAACTATTTTGTGTAGCAATGGTAAAGTGGGTTCATGACATGACATTATTTTATATTATGCAAATGGGGAAATTGAGTTATCCTTGATTTTATTTTATCTTATGGTTTAAATGTGGTACTTATAGTGTCAAAAATTAGAACTAGTTTTGTGCCATGTTAGCATCACTTGGAGAGAAATAAATCAAAACAAAAATAAAAATGATGCAAAAATGACCCAATCGATGATGCTAATTGCATGACACGTAGTTATGTTTCTAGTGACATTATTATAAAACTTTTGGTACTTGAAGATCTTGTGTACCCTATTATTATGATATTCCAATTGGACATTTATATTATTTCAAAAATCTAATTGATGATTTATCGGCTCATTTAAAAAGTAATATTGGCTAAAATGTAACATTTATGAAATTATCTCAAATTCAACAAGGATCCAATAAACACATTATAAATTATGTGCTTAAGTTTAAGACTATGGTTATTAATATGAGTTATGAGCCACCTAATAATGAGATTCAAATCTTATTTATTTATAGTTTCCTTATAATTATTAAATAAAATATCATGTTAAATTATTATACTTCTTTTTATGAGTTTTTTCATGTTGCTATAAAATGTGAAAAAATAAGCTTGTAGGTGTAAATATTATTAAATTCCTCCCAATTCTTATAGGTTTTCAAGTAACTTAAACTTTCAAAATAAAAGTAATGATGGTAGTATTCCAAATAAGAATGGTCATAAAAATGAAGTCAATACCATAGAAAAAACCATCTCAAAGCTTCATGTTGACTCAAAATAGAGAATAATTCACTATGATAAATGGGTATCCACAAAAAGTATTGGATAAGTTTATTAAGTGTAATATGATTAATTTTCCTCCAATAAGGAATTTAGATAATTCAAAGACCCTTTTCTTGATCCTATGACCCATACTCATTTTATGATTATCATATATTCCAAGTACATTCAAATAATTATTCTATTACTTAAAACACAAGATCTAATATCTCAATGATAACTTTCAAATTCAAATAGATGGAGCCAAATATAATTTAAATGAATTGACGGGTCTCCCAAATCAACATCTAAAGATTTTCACCAAGCCCTTAGAAATAAAAATGACTGCCAAGAAGGAAATCCAAATGTCTGTATACTAGATAAAAAATATAAAAATGTGCTACAATACTAAGTAACCCATCCACTTGATGGTTTTATTAGTGTAGTTGACTCAATTAAGATAAAAAAGAATCTAATATAACTATCTTCAATGAGATTAATATCACATTTTAAATTATATTTCATATAATGGAACTTTATTCATAAAATGATTCATAGATGAAAATTAAAAAGTTATAGTGTTGATATAAATTTAGGTCACTTTTGTATTTCTTGGATTTATGACTCACCTAATGAGAAGCACCACAAATTCACCCAAAATTGGAGAAATAATAATTGAGATGGTTATTTACCTTTACATTTGAGAAAGGTAGATACCTCATAGGATATGTGTATTTTTTGGGTTTTTTTGTGTATTCTTAATTGGAAATAAAAAAAAGGAAACAAAATTAAGAAACAATGGAAGATGATAAGAATGGAGGATGGAGATGATAAATTCATGTCAGAATGAATTCAAAGAACCACTAGAGAAACTCAGATGAAAATGAAAGGGCTTTAAATTCTTCCTCTCACATAAAAATAGACATATGATCAACAAATGTAATGGGAATGAAAGTCTTGCTTGGATGCACAAATTATCATCATAACTTGAATTGGGTACACTTGAAATAAATCCTATATACAAGGTTTACAACAAAAAGTCTAGAAACACTATGAGTTTTTCACAACTAAGAAAGGTTCATGAATTAAATAGATTCTATTTTTACAAATGGGAATAGATAATTCATAATTAATGAACATCAGAACCCACAAATTCAAATATTGACATCAAATTATTTTTTGTATTCCATTACTTAAAACTATAAAATTACATAGCTCACACATAAAACTTCAAATGGATCTTCTCCAAGAGCTTGAAAGAAAGAAGAACCCATTTACAATTGTCATTTCTCCTATTTATAACACACAAGAGGATGAAATGACATTTCATATTCTCACTTCGACCTTTAATATTATCATTTTTTTCCTATTTTATTTTACATTTATTTTTCATTAGCGACTCAAATAAATCACCAATTGGTCCCATAGATCATTATCCATTGGGTGATAGAGTATGGGAATAATAAGTGCCACACCCTAACATGTGAAACTAGGTCCTACAAAGGGAAGTTTGGCCAAAAACTAAGAATTGAACACATAAAAAGGTATCTAAATATAAAATTATTTAAATAATTATATTTATCACTTCAAAACCTTTCTAACACTTTAAACAATAACCAAAATGGATTCTAGACATAAAAGATATGGCCAAACAAAAAATTTGTGCCTAATATGCCTACGATGCATTATCATAACAAAATTTCTCCCTCTTTTTTCCAACAAAAATTTTCATCAAAATATAGTTTTTATACCTTTAAAACAATTCAAATTAGAACTAAAATGGAGACCAGACATAAAAGTTATGGCCAAAATAAGATGCTGATTTTTTCCTTTGCTTGCCTAGTGCGTTTAGCATGTCCACGAGGTCTATCTGGAAGGCCTTGAAATACATGCATTTATGGCATATAAAAGAGGTTTATGTATATTGAATTTTTATTTTTTCACATGAAATATATACCTTAGGTCAATTTGGATGGATTTAGTGTGCATGTTCAGTGAAGACATGAGGTCCGTTTGGATGACCTTATAAGTCTTAGATCTTTATCCTTAAGAGTTTTGTATCTCTAGTTCAATTTTTTGAAAAAAAATATTAATTCTTGGCCCATGATGTCTGAATAAAATATGATCCTTATGAAAATATATTTCCAATGAATCAAATGAGACCCAAAACATAGTTTAGATGCGAAATATATGCTAAAGTGAAGAAATGACATTGAATTGATCCTTATTCCTTGTTATCTTTGAAGTTATAGATATTTGGTATGAAAAATATATAAATGTTGTTTATTTAATGTTTTAATAAAAGATGATATAACGTAAAATATCTATCTAACACATTAAATAATAGCCAAAATGGATACCAAATGTGAAAGTTATGTCAAAGTGGAAAATTTCACTTGTTTCACACTTGAGGTGCAAATAATACTTGATTCCTTTAGTTTCTCCATAATGAAATTTATTTAAGTGAAAAATTTAGAAGACCTGGTACACCTGTGTGGCCCTTTTTATCTAGTGCCAAACTTTTGGTTTCTTCAAGTGGGAATCAAAATTTTAAAAAATTCACGAATTCAACTTTTGGGTATAAAATGTGTTTTGACTGTGGGACCGCATTCCTTGGATGAATGCAGGATAGATCCTAATTATATTATGACCAGTTTTTTATCTACCTTATGGATAATATTTAGTGAACATTCATATCTTTATTGGGCCAACTAGTATCTAGTTCACTTATCCTAATTGTATGGGAATAAATACACATTGTCAGGCCAGATCATTATCATCAAGACTCCACATATTTGTTTGAGTTAAATTTTTTGGAATTTTATATGTTTGTAAAAATATATAAGGACACATTTCCTTTATTTTTAAAAACATAAGTTGATCTATTTCAATACCTTTTCAAGAAATGTTACCTACAATAGATATTGGTAGAGCTCAAAATGTCCTATCAAGGGTTTATGTCTTACACTCAAATCCAACATGGGGAAGAGGAAACACCACAATGCAAAAGATGTGTTTATTTAACACAAACACACAAAAAAAAAGAAGGGAAAAATAAAATATAAAATGTTCAAAAAAGTAAACTATTTATAATGGTGAAGGTGGGTTAACATGACTAAACATGACCATTTATGGGAAAGGAAAATAAGAGACCTTATGAAGTAAGTTTTGACATGATGTATACAACTTTGAAAAGACCATGATAAAAAAAAATGATGATTTTAATTTTATCTATGAGATAAAAATGAGGTGTGGGTGGGAAGACAAATGTGGGATCAAACACTTGACCACACATGCTTTCCTCATGAATAAAAAGAATATGTCTAAAATTGATGTTTGAAATAATAATAAAATGAATCATACCTCCTAATTATTCACTTTGTGGTTGCTCTTAAAAATATTTATCTGTGAATGGCTAAATCAAATCACTTTTAAGCATCTCCAAAGATGAGCTCGGAGCTAAAACCTCATGGCATTCAAAATGATCAAAAACTTCTTATTGATTGCTTATTTATTCTTCTTCAAAATATACTATGTGCTTGTGATCAACACAATCACATTCCTCTTCTTCATCAATATGAAGCCCAATACTTTCATGAATCATCTCTTTCTCTTGGAAGGAGGCTAAATTTTCATTTTTAATGCATTCTTCCATGACTTATTCCTTTTGGGTTGAATTTTCCATATTTTATTTAGGGCACGAAATGAAAGAAGCCAATTCATCTATTGGAGTGTTTGCCATAATGGAATTTAAACCATCAATTTCATCCACAACACCAAGAACTTGTTCTTTTTGTACTTGTTCCACTATGGGTAAATTTTGAACTGGGAAAAAATATCCTTACTACATTTGTACAACCCCATAGACATCTTTCAAAAACTGTACTTTTTATGGATCATCAATAATTTCTCGAATTGGATTTTATTTTAAGGATAACATGAAAATGAAAACATTTCTCACTGTATCATCATTTACAACAATCTAATCAACCCCTAGTTTTGGATATTTCAAAATATATTTCTTATTTATTTCTTCTTATTTTTTCACCCAATATTTCCAAGGTATGGATATTTTTATTTCGATCAATATTTATACATGATTTCAAAAATAATCAAACCATGGGAAATGATAGAAAAAATCATAAAATTATAAGCATGCATTGCATTCCATCATTTCTAGGTATCATTTCAACAACATCCAATCTTATTTTGAAAGGGTAATATTCCCTTCAAATTTTAGAGATCAAAGGCACCTTTTGATCCCAAAAAGAGTTACCAAAAACTATTGGTGGAAATTTAGGTGACTTTTATATTTTTTAATTTTATGACTCTCCTAATGAGAAGTGCTACAAAGTCTCCAACAATTTGAGGAATCACCATTGAGATGGTGATTTTTGATGCAAGTGTCCTAATTGCATAAATAGTCCATGCTCAAAGCTAACTCAATAGATTCAATCTCTTTGTCTAATGTAAACACCCCTAAAAAGAATTCACAAAAAAATAATGCAATATGTTCTCTAATTCAACTTTTCATACTTTTTATTCTAACCTCCTCGTTAATCTCTCTTATTATAAGAGGTTGTTGTCAACTTTAAAATCATTGATTTGTCACTCCACAAGCTTACACTACTTATTCACTCTATTTATGGTCAGTTTAATGATAAATATTTAATCATTCGATGAACACACTTTGAAATTTTGTCATAAATTTGACATTCAATTATAATAGAGATTAGTTTATATATTTAACCATGCTATATTATAAGTCAATCCATGCCATAATCTGATTTGTTCAAAAAGTAGATAAATATGGACACAAAAAATACATCTATAGTTTTTTGTTCAATCATTGGCAACTTTATAAAATTTTGGTGTAGTATACTTATCTCCTATAGAATTAAGGTCCATTTAATTTCTTATGATGTCTCATATTTAATTTATTCTATTAATTACCAATTGTAACCATTGATGAAGGATTAAATACTTAATTAGGCTTGATCCTAAATAACTATATAACAACTTGAGCTCAACACAAGTGGTCTTGAAAGACTAACAAGCATAGTCAAGAACATAAAAAAGCCTTAGGAGAATCAAATATATTACTACTAAGGATGTAGCTAGAATTATTCAAAATCAATATTAAATATCAAGAACTTAATCACAATTATTCCTATCAATATTTTATGACTTTGCTAAACGATAATATCAATTAAACTTAAATTGGTGGGATTTGCTTCCTTATGTATATTCTCTCTTATTAATGCATTTCAAGGTGTACTTATAATTTTATATGATAATAGTATATATTTTGTTCCCCTTGTTCAAATAATAATTTTAGCCCCATATTGCCTATAGAACACTATATGTAAAATTATTCTATAAACATTTTTTCATCATGTTTTTGACCCCACATAACACCTTTCAATAGTCAATAATTATGTAATTTTCATTGAGAACATACTTTTGATTAGTTTATTTTAGAATACAAACATGTTTGAATGAAGTCATAGTTGAATATCATAATCATTTTAACAATCCCAGTTGTATTTGATGGAATATTGGTCTTCTCACAAGACCAGTTTGAAAGGGCAGACACCACATAAATCTACCAACAACCAATGAATGACTGAGAAATTAAATTGGTAAATGGATACCTACTACACATAAAACTAAAAATCATATTTCTTACCAAGTCAAAGGTGAAATTTCAAATAACAAAGAACATCACATAGAGCTTACAATACAAAACTACAAAATTGAGTCTTGATCTCAAATATGTAAAAATGGATAACTATAGAGTTTCAAATCACATTCACACATTCAAAGGAGTCTGATCAACTTATTGAAGCCAAAATATAATGATTTTATTCATGAAAAACTTAAGATATTATCTCTAACCTATGTTTTCTTGATAAACTCCATTATTGACATTTTTAACTTGCAATTCTTCTTCTAATCAGACCTAAAGGTTTGAAAATCCACCTAATAACTATGTAACCTTTTTTTATATTATTATTTTTCCATGAATTTTTTTAACTCCTATTCTCTTTATTTGAATATTATCACCTCAAAAAACTATCTAATTTGCTTCATACTACTAAACTAACTCCACCTTCTTCTTAACACATACTTTTTCTATTAATAAATTTCTAATAAATTCCTCCCTTGAATATAGGCAATTTTACATTTGATTATTTTATGAGATTGATTATCAAATATGCTCAATGAACCTATGTATTAAGACCTTATTTTTCAATGTAACTTTTGCACATGAAGTCCTTACAAGATGCCTTCATAATAGTATTTTGGAGGAAAATTATAAAAAGAAACTCCTAAGAGACCTAGAATTGGCAAATGAATCTCAAACAACATTTATTATTGACTTCTCAAGACCTATAAAACCTCCTAAAATAATTAAAACTATATTTGAACATATTTACAATATTGAACTAATTATTTATGATGCCCTTGTATCAATTTTCCTCTACATTTAAGAGGGGAAGATCCCTCATAGGATGTGTATTTTTATGGTTTTTGTGTAATTTTAATTGAAAAGGACAAAAAGGAAACAAAGTTAGGAAATAGTGGAAGATGAGAAGAATAAGGATGAAGATGAGAAACCCATGGTGGAATGAATGTAGAAAACGGATGGAAAAACTCTAATGTAAATGAAAGGTTTGTAAATTATTCCTCTCACATAAAAATAGAAATATGGTCAACATATGTAATTGGAATGTAAGGCTATTATAGAATCATAAAGTCTCCTCACAACTTATATTGGGTGCACTTGGTACAAATACCATACATGGGGTTTACAAAAAAAATTATATAAACTTTGTGAGTTTCACACAACCGATAAAGATGTAGGATTTCAATGAATTCTTTATCTATAAATGGGAATAAAGAATTCATAAATAAAGAATATTAAGAACCACAAAACCAAAGATTTAAATCACCTACTAATTTGCATTCTATTGCTTAAACTATAAAAATTACATAGCTCACATAAAAATCTTTAGATTTCTCTTCCCTATGAGCTTGAAATAAAGAAGAACCCATCTACAATTGTCATTTCTCCCATTTATAACACATACGATGATGAAATGACCTTTCATATCTCACTTTAACATTTCATATTCTCATTTTTATCTTATTATATTTTACATTTATTTTTCAATAGTGACTCAAATAAACCACTAATTAGGTCCATTGATCCTTATCCATTGGGTGATAGATTCTAGGAGTAGTAAGTGCCACACCCTAACACGTGAAACTAGGTCCTATAAAGGGGTATTTAGAAAAAAACTAAGAATTTAACACATTAAAATGTATTTTAAGATCAAATGATTTATATAATTATATTTATTTCTTAAAAATTATTCTAATGCTTTAGATGAGAACCAAAATGATTCTAGATGTGAAATATATGGCCAAATGATGAATCCATGCATAGTGTACCTATGATGCACTATCAAAACAAAAAAATTCTCTCTTTGTTTCCAAACAATTTTTTTCATCAAAATTTTATTTTTATACATCATTGGATATATCATTTCAATACCTTTCCAATGCTTCAAATAAGAGCTAAAACTAAGTCTAGACACAAAATTTATAGCCAAAATAATATGTTAAAATTTTCCCTTCTTTATTCAGTTTATTTGATGCATCTAGCATGTCCATGAGGTATGTCAAGATGGCCTTGGTGCATATGCACATCTAGCTCAGAGATGAGGTCTATGTAGATGGCATTGGTGTATATATGCATTCATTGAAAACATGAGGTACATTTAAATGACCTTGGAATGCACACGTCCAATGCAAACATGAGGTCCCTCAAGATAGCCTTATAAGTTTTGGATCTCCATAATTGATATTTTTAGATCTTTAGTTTAATTTTGTGAAAAAACTATAAAGTTTGGGCCTCTAATGTCTAAAGTAAATATGATCCTTAGGAAAATATATTTGTAATGAATCAAATGAGACCTAAAATAGAGTATGGATGTGAAAAATATGCCAAAACATAGAATTCACACCTAATTGGCCCTTTGTCCCTATTGGTTTTGAAGGTTTCATCTCTAATGTCTAAAACTAATATGATGCACTAGACAATATCTATTTAACACATCAAATGAGAGCCAAAATAAATACCAAATGTGAAAGTTATGCCAAAGTGGAAAATTGTGCCTGTTGCACACTTGAGGTGCATTTAGTAATATGTTTCTCTAGCTTTTCCATAATTAATTTTCTTCAAGTGAAACATGTAGCAAAACTATTATGCCCATGTGGGGTAGTTGATCTAGTTCTAAAAATTTATGTTTCTTCAAATGGGAACCAAATTTTTAAAAATTTCATGAATTAAAATTTTGGGTATAACATGTAGTAATGGTTGACATTGATTCTAGTTTGGATATATTTAATGATTAATTTATGTATAGTCTTGGGATGAGTCATGTGATTTAACATATACTCAATAGTTATTAATTAGATATAATGGTATCGATAGATAACATATTAGTTATATTATATTTCATTTTAGAGTATATCCAAACAATATTATAATCTTATTCCATGGTGATTCCATGTGGTGCTCAATAATGTATCTTACATTCTATTATTTGATAGACCTTAGATACATAAAATGAAATAAATACCCTTCACTATGCATACATGCCTAAATTTTGGAAAAAAGGGCCAAGTTATTACAATTCATAGTGACAACCATTTAAAAAAAAGAGAAACAAGAATAAGGAGTTCTAATATTTGAGTAACTAAGTTTTATACTTGAAGTAAGACAACCTAAAATTTAGGTGCATAAGTATATCCCCAAAAAATGGGAAATAAGGCATAAGATGTAACCTATAACCACTAAACCACCAAAGAGATAAAAATATGATATAACTAAAAAAACTAATAATGATTAATATTATAGATAAAAGTTTTAATTATAATGGCATTATTATTGGGTGCATCAACACCCCACATATAAAACTAGTTCTCATAATGTTTCTTACAATGATTTTAGAATTTATGACTCTATTATTGGTTGGAATTTCTCATGATTATTAATTACATATTATGAAATGTAATATTATGAATTAAATTATGTGCCAAATATTTAATTTCTAGCTTTGATTAAAAAAATATACCTTGTGATTGTATTAGAATACAAAATTTATTATAATGTCACAAACATGCATATATATAGGCACACATGTACTTCTTTTTTCATAGATGGTAATGATGAGATTGGAAAGACAAATTCATAGTTTTAAATGAATTGTATAATTCTTAATGGCACATTCATAGTGGAAATGGGAAATTACATTTTCACTCAAATGGAACTCCTAGGGAAATGTGGGACATGTCCTTGCTATGTCACAAGTTATTCTTACATTAATTATTCATGTTATTTCATGATTTTACTCATGATGTCACTTATAATGTTCACTAAGACAATCTTAATCTTGTTATTGGGTATGCTTAATATGGTTATATTTGCTTTATTTATGTGTATAACATATGTTCACTTGATTTGAATTTAATATTATTTTTTTCCAATGTTTTAAAGTTAAAAAATTTCCTAAGTTTTGTAATAATAAATAAATATGAGTTGGTCCAAGTTAAGTCAAAGATTAAATTCATCATAAAATAATGTGTCATAGGTGAAAAGTCCAAGATAAAAATTTTGGAATTTTTGATAAGTAATAAAGACATTTTCACACCTCATGTACCCAGGAGGTTAGGTCTACCCAACCTTTGGGACATAAAAACCCAAATGACCTCGTAGATTGAATCTTCATGCCATACATGCACACATAGTCAATATAATTTATTTCCATGGGTGTGGTGGATGTGAAACCCTATTTGTAGTCTTCACACGTGACTTCATGTCTACCACACCAATGAGGTTGAGTATACCATGCTTCCTAGGCATGTATCACTCATGTGCATTGGGGGAAGGTTAGTGACCCAAATCATGATGTCCATTCATAAAAAATCTTTAAAAAATAATTATGTTAATCATTCATATCACTAATTATACCTAGTTCCAATTCACCTTGAAAGTTCCATCCTAATGCTAGTTCCTCAAACAAAGATGGATTTTTGAAAAAAAATAGTCAAAATCTTTAGATTTTTTAATAATCCATAGTGATATAATTTTCATCAAATCTAACAAGATTTTATGATAGTTTCCATTTAGAGGGAGATTTTTAGTTCCTTGTGTATTTCAAAGTTTTAGGGTTTTGCCATTGTACTTCATTAATTATCATAGAGAGTTTGAGAAAATTTCCATGATTAATGTAACCTACTATTTTTAACCACATCAACATTTTTAACCTCTTGATTCTGATAGGAATTTTCAATCTCTCACTAAAGTAGCCTTAAAAATAACCAAGTTAGTAAAAATGAAGTACAAATATATGGGTTTTGAACCCATGTTAGTGCTATAAATTCATATCCCTTGAATTAACGATTATCAAATAGGACATGTGGGCATGGATGATTTCCACATAATAACTAATGCATAAAATATAAACTCTTTAACCATTTGACTCTTTGAAAGTGATTTTATTGAAGTAACTAGTTTACCAATTCTAATAAAATGTTCAGACTTGGTGTTTCCATGTGCTTAGAATTATGACCCCAAGACCATACAAATAAAATCAAGCAATGGTTCCTTATGAAAAAAATGGATGGTGTAGATATGGGAATGACTCTATGGATACTTGTCAGTATGTTGCATATGAAATCAAGGAACAATTTAGAAAATTAATTAGGGATTCCAAGAAAATGATTTAAATTTTGTCTCAATGCTAGTACTTAGTGAGATCCATGTCTCACTTGAGGAGATGAACATGTCATGCCCAAAAATTGACACAACTAAAACACAAAAAAATAGGCTATCTTTCTTGGAGAAATGTGCAATGCACATTATACACAACTATATTTCCCATTAGATCACCATATTCATGGAATGATACATATAATAATATAAAAAACCCACATGCCCAAATTACATGGAAGAAATGTGAAAGTGGATGCACAGTCACTATGCAACCATGCAAGTTCCAATTGTTTTAATCAGCCTACTAGATGTTACACAAAAATATAAATTTCTAAGTAGTAATAGTGGTACCCACATACATAAGGACTAAATTGGACACACAAATAAATATATTTGGGTTCAAGCAACCACTTTCTTGATCGAGATATCCTAACTCACAATGGTGTTCAAGGAGAATTTTGAGTGATTTTGGCCAAACACATGGCTCGATTCACACTTAAGTCACAAAAAATTTATAATTTTATGTTCACTTGGATTAAAGGTAAGTGATAAAATTTTATTTAGTTCCCATATTATTTTAAAAAGTTTATAAAATATCTCATTTAAGCACCCTAAGATTGGAGTAACCTATCTCCACCATTAGATCAACCAACCTTGATCGTTTGATCTGGTCAAAGTAAAATATACCCTAAATATCCTTATGGAGGGCATAATTTATTCAAATAATCCATTTATTTGAGGAATTTTATTTTTTAAAAGAGGGAGGATATGTTGGAGGAAGAATTTTCCATAAACATCCCTCCTCTCCTTCCTCAACCCTGGATGATTGCCATTGATGAATTCTCTAAGATTTTGGTCAAAACTACTATTTATTTAATTTTTAGTTTTATAGTATGATAAAAATACATGTTATTTAGTTAATATTTACCCAATTCTATGGAAATAATCAAGGAGGTATTAGTCTCCCACAATTTCTAAATATGTTTTGAGAGTTTCAAGATCCACCATAATTATTAATGGCCACCAATAATGTTTAAGGTGAAGTTCTAAAAAAAAATTAGTTTTAGGTTTTAAAATTTATGTAAAATGGTATAGGGTAAAAAATAATAGTGGCCCTCTTTTGGATCAACAGGTTTTGAGGCTTCTAGGAGCTCATAAAATCCAAAAGGTCAAAAGGTGCCTCTTTTAAAGACAGAGGTCATATTGGGTGAAATACATCATTCCAAGTCTTGAAAACTATTTCATGTGTAATATAAAGAAAAGTTTAGTGGGTTCCATTGTGGGTTCACCCTACCTCTAGGCCTATGAGTCCCTGCAATGATGAAGAAAAAACATTAGATTATTGGAAAAAAGGTTTAAACCCATCTCTATGAGAAAGGGTGTCAACTCTAGAAAAGTATGATGTTTTAGTACTCAAAACATAATTTTTTGTAGAAGATCATGAAAAATTGAATGGGCCCATTTTTGTGTCAACCCATCCCCTAGCCTTAAATCTCCCTAAACTAGCCATACAAAATCATATATAGCTTTGGATTTAGTTTATGGTTTTAATAACAATTACTTGTAGGTTTCCACTTTATAAAATCAAGGTTTAATTTCAAAAATATTTAAATTGAATAAATAAATAATTATAAATAAAAATATATAATTATTTATTTTTATGCTTACCATTTATCCATTTTTTTTTTAAAAAAAAAAATTATATAAAAAAGGGTTGGTGGTTAATACTATTCAATTTGCATAGTTTAAATGGGGCAACGGTCAACCTTGGTTGACCGCTCTCCTCCAAACCACTTGAATCTAAAGCCAATGCCAAGATATATAATTGGGCCCCTCACTGGTGGCTATTTTACATTTACCATGCTATCACATGGGTGACCAATGGATAAACATATAAGCCTTCTCTACACTAAGTGGACTATGCCCTTCTAAAGGGCATGTGTGCCAACAAAGTTACCTAACAAACTAACAATTTTTAAAATTTCATTACAAGAGAAATATAAAGTAAAAAATTACAAAAAAAAAGTAATTAGGTTCATAAAATACATAATTTAATACTAAAATATTTGGATAGGGTTTATAAATTTATAAGCATGCATAAAATTTAAGCAAAGTTTAGTATATTTATAAAGGAAATGAACCATTTTTAGTGGTTGAAGCTTAAAAATTCATAACTTCGAAATGGTGACACATAAAAATATTTCATAAATTGATATATAAATCTTAAAAATCCTAAATTATAATAAAATTTATTTATATAAATTTATTTAAGTTTAACATTGCATAGAAACTATTTGCATACAATGGTCCTTTAATGTACCTAACGACAAACTAAAAACTAAGCACAATAACTCATTTTACTTTTAATTTTATTTAGTGACACAAAATTAGATATATAAAAATATCAATTAAAATAATAATTTCCAAATTAAACATTTAATTTTAATAAAATATTATTTGATACATTCATTTTACTCCTCTCCAATGAGGTCTATAAATGGAAGCAAACACTAGTTCATACAATGTACATCAAAATTAAAAATTTACTTTTTTGGCTAATTTAACACTAAATAATTAAAATATCATGGATTTAAAACCTCCCCACTCCACACCTGCACATGCCCCGCCCCCACACACACCACTTCGTGGTGGTGGTGGTGGTGGTGTGTGTGTGTGTGTGTGTGTGTGTACAATATATTTTTCACAATTTGGTCTTCAAATTAACTCCACTATAAATTATATGGCTAATCAAATAAGGGATCGCCTCCCATCCTTTTTCCATGATCAGGAGACTACCCTAGGCACCCCTGATTATAAAACTCCAAAATATGGGTATCATCACATCATATTTTAAGGTGTATGAGTAAATAAAAAATAGATGTGGATGGTAACTTATGATTGACAATGAATACTCACTAGAAAACACATCTAGGAGGCTACATATTCAACTACACAAAAGAGGCTTCCATACCCTAAAGATTAAAAAAAATGGAAAATAGAACATAATATCAAACACAAAATGATAAAAAGTAGCCATAACATATTTTCAACACCAATAAGGCATGCCAAAGGAGAAAATAATGTGGAGATAACTCACCCTTATTCTACTATCTATTGGCCATGAGAGAGCATACACATAGTTGACCATGCCAAATTCTATAGTAGCCACTACCAATGCTTAGGGGATACCACGTATAAGGTCATAAGAAATTGGTTCCATAATGACCAATATCTTATGTAAGGTATAACCATGTAGAAGGGTACATGAACCTAGTTTCACAGTATCCACTATCACTATGTAAGAGTGCAAAACAAGCACACAAATTCAAAAAAATGGCAAAATAACTTTGCCATTTTAAGTCAAGAAAAAGGCATAAAACCAACCATAAATATAATATTGATGTTACATATCCTAGTCTGAATTAGCATTAAAACCTTATGATGGCCATTGACACAACCATGGAAATATAAGAAAATAAAGAGGGTAAGCCAAGTGGACTTACACTCAAAGGAAGGGAGAAAAATACTTTTAACATAAATAAGATTAAAACAATTATGGCATGGAATCCTACCTTGGTTCCTTATTGGATCCACTCAAGACCACCACCTATAAGCTGTGGGCAATGACTATAATCCTCTTTATCTAAGATTTTCCTCTAAGCTCCTTCACTTATTTGTCTTTCTCTCCACTTCCAAATTTAAAAATGATTAAAATTAGGGAAACTTTTAGTGGCTATTTATATCCAATTGGCTATAAGTAGGATTTTTTTTGGAAATTGACTAATTTTGAGAAAATATACATAGGTCAAATCACCAAAATTTTATACAATTTCATATTTTGGGACATAGATTCACTTTATAGATTATATTCGATCTTATTTCAGGACATAAATATGTTAGAATTACTATACATGTATGGGTTTGATTCACTAAGAAATTATATGAGACATGTATAGAAAATTAGTCTAGAATCGACAAGTATGTGTGTACACACACACACACACATGGACCACCTAAGACACATTAAACTTAAGATAATAATTATATTTATTATGTGAAAATATTTTGAATATTGTTTGGCATCACATGCTCTTCTTTCTATATGGTTATAGTAACTAAAAAAAATTAATAATAAATAATTTTCAAACCTAATGTTTATTTTATTTCTAACATTGAATGCAGTGCAAGTGAAATTAAAGCTAGATGGATCAAGGTTTAGATTTTTCCCTATTTTTAGTGAATTGGCACCATCATATTGAGGAGACCTAAGGAAAAATTTAATGTTGATCCAACATGTCATCTATAGGATTAATGAAAGTTGCTTGAATACATATTTGATGGTTTCTCATTTTTTCTTATCATTTA
Source organism: Torreya grandis (assembly GCA_037957365.1). Taxonomy (NCBI): domain Eukaryota; kingdom Viridiplantae; phylum Streptophyta; class Pinopsida; order Cupressales; family Taxaceae; genus Torreya; species Torreya grandis. The sequence goes on from JARHVA010004275.1 coordinate 539,300, forward strand.
TGCAAGCTCTTGGTGGAAGTGAAGCTTTGGTAGTCAGAAGCAAAGGTCTAGTAGTTGAGGTTGTAAATGAAGGTGCAAATAAATTCTAAACTAGTTTCCTTGTGATTGAAAGGTATGGACTTATGTTTTTTTAATTTTAAATACTGAGAGCAATTATTTGCATGCATAATTATTTGTCTTGAAATGAATAAATATAAAAATAGGCTACCTAAAAAATATATTTTTAAAGATATTTGTTAAAAATATAGTGCATGTTGGTTTTCTTATAGATTTCATATATGTGTAAATTTTTTTTCCTTAAACTTAAAATATATGAAATGTGTATTTTTGGGTTAGTAAAAAATATGGTTGAAAAGATCATGAAGCTCTATTGCATTTATTAATTTTGTTTAAAATAAGTATATTGTATGCTATTATTTCTCAAAAGAAGTGAGTTTATTATTTGTTTAAAATAAGTATGTGGTAAAGACCAACAACATAATATAATTCATTTTGTTTTGTGCATTGCTTAAAATAAATATCTTGCATGCCATAATTTCTTAGAAAAATGGATTTATTATTTGTTTAAAAGAAATATGTGGCAAAGATTAACCATATAATATAATTTGTTATATTCTTTGTGCATTGTTTAAAGAAAGTATCTTACATGCCATTATTTCTCAAAAGAAATTTGTTTCTTGTTTGTTTAGAGTTTAGGATGGTAAAACTAAAGACCAAATAATATATTAAATTGAGTAAAAAATTGTTTTAAAAAATTAGGGTATATATATATATATATATATATATATATATATATATATATATATATATATATATATATATATATATATATATATATAGTCTTACCTTATGGCCCCATAGATGATTTATTATTTATACCCTATACCTTAATTTTTTATCACAATTTTTTCTATACTTAGTTTAATATATTATTTGGTTGGTCTTTACCACATACTTATTTTAAACAAATAGAAAATTGATTTTTTTTAAAAAAATTATTTGAATATATTTGCTAAAAATAATGTGTATGTTAATTTTCTTATAAATTTTATGTATATTTAATAATCTTTTCCTTAAACTCAAAATCTATGAAATAGATATTTTTGGGTTAGTTAGTAATATGGTTGGAATGATCATGAGGCTTTGTTGCATTTATTCATTTTGTTTAAAAGAAGTATTTTGCATAGCATTATTTTTAAGAGGAAATGAATTTCTTATTTGTTTAAAATAAGTTATGGTAAATACCAACCACATAATATAATTTATTTTGTTTTGTAAATTACTTAAAATAAGTATCTTTCGTGCCATTATTTTCCATATAAAATCAGTTTTTTGTTTGTTTAAAATAAGTATGTGGTAAAGACCAACCACATAATATAATTCATTTTGTTCTTTATGCATTGCTTAAAAAAAGTATCTTGCATACCATTATTTCTCAAAATAAATGAGTTTCTTGTTTATTTAAAATAAGTATGTTGTACATATTAACCACATAATATAATTCATTTTGTTCTTTGTATATTGTTTAAAATAAGTATCTTACATGCTATTATTTCTATAAAAAAAATTAATTTCTTGTTTGTTTAGGGTTTAGAGTGGTAAAACTAAAGACTAACCAAATAATATATTAAACTGAGTAAAACATTATTACAAAAAATTAAGATTTTCATCACATTTTTTTGTTATACTTGGTTTAATATATTATTTGGTTGGTCTTTATCACATACTTCTTTTAAATAAACAAGTAACTAATTTCTCTAAAAAAATTTGTTTAAAGATATTTGCTAAAAATAATGTGCATGTTGGTTTTCGCTTAAATTTCATGTATATCTTATAATCTTTTCCTTAAACTCAAAATCTGTGAAATAAGTATTTTTGGGTTACTCAGTAATATGGTTGAAATGATCATGAGGATTTGTTGCATTTATTCATTTTATTTAAAAGAAGTATCTTGCATGCCATTATTTTTAAGAGGAAATGAGTTTCTTGTTTATTTAAAAGAAGTATGTGGTAAATACCAACCACATAATATAATTTATTTTGTTTTATAAATTGCTTAAAATAAGTATCTTTCATGCCATTATTTCTCATAAAAAAACAATTTCTTGTTTGTTTAAAATAAGTATGTGGTAAAGACCTACCACACAATATAATTCATTTTGTTCTTTATGCATTGCTTAAAAAAAGTATCTCGCATACCATTATTTCTCAAAATAGATGAGTTTCTTTTTTATTTAAAATAAGTATGTTGTACATATTAACCACATAATATAATTCATTTTATTCTTTGTGCATTGTTTAAAATAAGTATCTTGCATACCATTATTTCTAAAAAAATAAATTTCTTATTTGTTTAGGGTTTAGGGTTGTAAAACTAAAGACCAACCAAATAATATATTAAACTGAGTAAAACATTATTGCAAAAAATTAGGGTGTGTGTGTGTGTGTGTGTGTGTGTGTGTGTGTGTATCGATTTATTATTTATACCTTATACCTTAATTTTTTCTCACATTTTTTGTTATACTTGGTTTAATATATTATTTGGTTGGTCTTTATTACATAATTCTTTTAAACAAACAAGTAATTTATTTCTCTAAAAAAAATTGTTTAAAAATATTTGCTAAAAATAATGTGCATGCTGGTTTTTTTATTAAATTTCATGTATATCTTATAATATTTTTCTTAAACTCAAACTCTGTGAAATAGGTATTTTTGGGTCAGTCAGTAATATGGTTGAAATGATCATGAAGCTCTGTTGCATTTATTCATTTTATTTAAAAGAAGTATCTTGCATGCCATTATTTTTAAGAAGAAACGAGTTTAATGTTTATTTAAAAGAGTTATGTGGTATATACCAACCACATAATATAATTCATTTTGTTTTGTAAATTTCTTAAAATAAATATCTTTCATGCCATTATTTTTCATAACAAAATTAATTTCTTGTTTGTTTAAAATAAGTATGTGGTAAAGACCAACCACATAATATAATTCATTTTGTTCTTTATGCATTACTTAAAAAAAAGTATCTTTCTTACCATTATTTCTCAAAAGAAATGAGTTTCTTATTTATTTAAAATAAGTATGCTGTACATATTAACCACATAATATAATTCATTTTGTTCTTTGTGCCATTATTTTTGAAAAAAATTAATTTCTTGTTTGTTTAGGGTTTAGGGTGGTAAAACTAAAGACCAACCAAATAATATATTAAACTGAGTAAAACATATATATATATATATATATATATATATATATATATATATATATATATATATATATATATATATATATATATATCGATTCATTATTTATACCCTATACCCTAATTTTTTCTCACATTTTTTGTTATACTTGGTTTAATATATTATTTGGTTGGTCTTTATCACATACTTCTTTTAAACAAACAAGTAACTAATTTCCCTAAAAAAAATTGTTTAAAGATATTTGTTAAAAATAATGTGCATGTTGGTTTTCGCTTAAATTTCATGTATATCTTATAATCTTTTCCTTAAACTCAAAATCTGTGAAATATGTATTTTTGGGTTAGTTAGTAATATGGTTGAAATGATCATGAGGCTCTATTGTATTTATTCATTTTATTTAAAAGAAGTATCTTGCATGCCATTATTTGTAAGAGTAAATGAGTTTCTTGTTTATTTAAAAGAATTATGTGGTAAATACCAACTACATAATATAATTCATTTTGTTTTGTAAATTGCTTAAAATAAGTATCTTTTATGCCATTATTTTTTATAAAAAATTAATTTCTTGTTCGTTTAAAATAAGTATGTGGTAAAGACCAACCACAAAATATAATTCATTTTGTTCTTTATGCATTGCTTAAAAGAAATATATTGCATGCCATTATTTCTCAGAAGAAATGAGTTTCTTGTTTATTTAAAATAAGTATATTGTACATATTAATCATATAATATAATTCATTTTGTTCTTTGTGTATTATTTAAAATAAGTATATTGCATGCCATTATTTCTCAAAAGAAATCTTTTTTTTTTTTTGTTTAGGATTTAGGGTGGTAAAACTAAAGACCAACCAAATAATATATTAAACTGAGTAAAAAATTGTTACAAAAAATTAGGGTATATATAGTCTTGCTCTTTGACCCCATAGTCAATATTTCCCTATGGCTCCATAGTCGATTTATTATTTATACCCTATATATATATATATATATATATATATATATATATATATATATATATATATATATATATATATATATATATATAAACTGATTTCCTTAAAAAAATTTGTTTAAAGATATTTGCTAAAAACAATGTGCATGTTGGTTTTCTCTTAAATTTAATGTATATCTAATAATCTTTTCCTTAAACTCAAAATTTGTGAAATAGGTGTTTTTGGGTTAGTCAGTAATATGGTTGAAATGATCATGAGACTTTGTTGTATTTATTCATTTTTTAAAAAGCAGTATCTTGCATGCCATTATTATTAAGAAGAAATGAGTTTTTTGTTTGTTTAAAAGAAGTATGTGGTAAATACCAACCACATAATATAATTCATTTTATTTTATATATTTCTTAAAAGAAGTATCTTGCATGTCATTATTTTTCAAAGAAAATCACTTTTTTGTTTATTTAAAATAAGTATGTGGTAAATACCAACCACATAATATAATTCATTTTGTTCTTTATGCATTTCTTTAAAAAAGTATCTTTCATGCCATTATTTCTCATAGGAAATCTATTTATTATTTGTTTAGGGTTTAGGGTGGTAAAAATAAAGACTAATCAAATAATATATTAAACTAAGTAAAAAATTATGGTACACACACACACATGTACATATATACATATATATACCTAGTGATTTTAGACTAACTTTGACGAATCAAACCCATAAAAAATATATAATAAGGTCTATGAAAATGTTATACATATACATATACATACATACATACATACATACATACATACATATACCTAGTGATTTTAGACTAACTTATACATGTCTCTTATAATTTATTGGTGGATCAAACCCATACAAACTATATAATAAAGTTTGTCAAAATGTTTTAAGTGTGAGTTGTGGTCTATACTCAATTTATACTTAGTACTGCACATGATCTTACCATATGTACTGCACAAAAAGAGTCATGGAGCCTCATGATCATACTATATTTTATTTTTAAAAGTTTAAGGTAATAATTACATTCTAGTTGGTAAGGTTTTTGAAAGGCCAATATGGATTGTGAAAGAAAAATACACAATTTTCTTACTTTGATAGTTGTTATTTTAGTATGGTTGCAAAGAGGATGGAATGATTAATTTTTATGCACAATGATGGTTATATAGGAATTATTTTAATTTTGTTTCAAATTGAACAATATGATGCATTATGTTTTTAAGATAATTAAAATTAGAAAGTATTTGAGCTCAGTTGTATAAAATGCTTATTTTAGCATATTTATTAGATGTTAGGCTAGAATCTAGGTTCAAATGATTCAGGCAGAGATGTTGAGGGTCATGATTATGATCAATGTATTGATTCTACTCTTTCATGGGGTATCTCTCAAGGTGGATGGTTATTTTATGGTTTTAGGGTTGCTAACACATTTTTAGGCCATTTAATTAGGGAACCCATATTATTTGCATTTTAATGCCAATGACCCTACCTTTTAGAATGTTTTCAACTCTTTTTCTGATAACTTTTTAAATTTATATGGAAATAAAGGATCGATGGGATCACATTAAAGGAATCATCCTCACAAATGAGGCATTTCAAAAGAGCCCCCTCAATACATGCATGCTCATGATGCCATTCAACCTAATGAACAAAATGATTTATTACCTGAGCCACCTCAACATGAAAATATTCTTGAATTAACTACAAAATTACATCCCAATAAAATTGTTCCACTCAACACTAATATTTCACCCTTTGAGCTTGAAAGTCTTGTTTTTTCTAGCAAGGAACGTGCTAGCAACCCTACAACATAACCTATGGAGGTCAAAATATTAAAACATATTAAGTTGGAGGTGGATGATTCTGAAGGGACCTCAAGCTGCTTGATAGAACTTCTTATTGCTTCCATAGATTACACAGAGTAGTTGACTGATAAGGGTGCTTATTTAATAGATTTTGTTTTTGATATAGACTCTAATTAAAACTTAAATTTTCATGTTTAAATTTTTATTGATAGTTGGTATTACATACTATCTTAATATTTTTAAGAATATTGATATTATTTTTGGTGGTTTTGATATATACATGGTAGTATTTTATTTCCTACAGAAAAAACATGTTTGAATGGTTTACTCTTTATTGAATAATTTGGAAACACACATGGATTTTAATGTTTTATAATAATTTTTTAAAGTTGTTTCTACATATTGATCATGTTTTAGCCTTGCCAAAATTAGTAAATAAATGTATGTAATATGATCAAGATTCAATATAATATTTAGGTAGAGGTTCAAATCAATTTATTTGTTATCCTTCATGTCCTAAAATTATGGTTCTCAAGGGCTCTTTTTGTGCAATACATATAGTAAGATCATATGAAATAATTAATATAAATTGAATAAAGACCTTTATAAGTCTTTCAAAAGAATAATCTAAGATATAAAATGGATATCAAGAGATTGATATATGAGAGATTAATCTATAAGTATACATTAAGTACACTGAATCTTTTTCTCTCTTAGTTGCTTTCATTTCATTTATTTTTCCCTCTTTTCAGTTATAAAGATATAAAAGGGATATCAAAAGATTGATAAAACACTTTGATAGAATCATAAATATTTACTTCAAGAGATTGCCTCTTCTATAGGCTTTACTCTATTGAATAGATTATATTATATTATATAAAATCTGATCACATATACATATATTTGATAAGTGAGATATAAATTAATGAGATATTATTTCCACCGTCCATTGATTAGATTAGAGAATTTTTAGATAAAATTGTGTTAGAGTTTTTTAATCAACATTTTAGTTCACACTCCATAAACCATCATCAGGGTATTAAAATGAATTTATATAAAAATTATAAGATAAGGTATGCTAAAATTTCTTAACCATATCCATAAACAATAATGGCCTTTCAAATATTTATTTATTTCAATTTACAAACCATGTCAACCAAAATATTATTATTACCTTAAACTGGATATGAGGCCATAAGGTAAAACAACTATGAAAAGTGAGGATGACAAGCCAATATTTTTACAGAAATGATTTTTATAGAACTTATCATTATATTTATCCATTTCAAGATAGATGAATATGCATGTAAAAAACTACTCTTAGTCTTCTATTTGATTAAAAGAACATGTCTATAATAGTTGTAAACTCTATTATAGAGATACATATGTATTCAAGCATAAGTAAGTTGGATGAATATATATGTGATATTTTCTTAATTTTTATAGTCATTGATGTAAGATATTGGAATAAGTTAAGCTTTGGTAGTTGAAAGATTAAGATGAGACGTTAGAAATAAAGGTGTAGACAATTTCTAAGCTAGTTTCCTTGTGATTATATAAGGTATAGATTTGTATTTTTTTTATTCTGAAGATTGGGAGCAGTTGTTTGCATGCACAACCATCTATCTTAAAATGAATAAATATAATGATAATGTCTTAACCATATCCATAATAAATAATTATAAGGTCCAAAAAAATATCTTAACCATATCCATAATCAATAATGGCCTTTCAAATATTTTTTTATTTCAATTAACAAACCATGCCAACCAAAATATAATTATTACCTTAATATTATTGTGTTTTAAGTCACAAGTGGTCCTTAAAACATTTATAAAAATAAGTAAAACAAGCATGCTCTTCCTTTTATATGGTTTTAATGACTAAAAAACCTAACAATAAATAATTATTTTATTTCTATAATTAAATGCGGTGCAGGTGAAATTAAAGCTATGAGGATCGAGGTTTAGATCTTACCTCATTTTTTAGTGAATTGGGACTTCCATATTGTGGGGATCCAAGGAAAAATTTAATATTTTTCCAACACATCACCCATGGGATTAATGTAAGTTGTTCAAATATGTATGTGATGGTTTTTTTGATTTTTTTAGTCATTTATGCAAGCTATTGATAGAAGTGAAGTTATTAGTTATATATATATATATATATATATATATATATATATATGTATGTATGTATGTATGTATGTATAAGTTTGCTATAAAATAACAAGGGAACACCAAAATATACTTATGCATCTCTATAATAGAGTTTGCAACTATTATAGACATGTTATTTTAATCAAACATAACATAAAAATATACCTACTTGGTATAAAATAACAATTGAATACCAAAATATACTTATGGATATCTATAATAGAGTTTAAAACTATTATATACATGTTCTCTTAATCAAATAGAAATAAAAATACACAATTTTATTTTATTTTGCTCTTGATAATTGTTATTTACATTCTCTCCAAAAGTTGTTGGACTATGATCTAGTATTATAGAATTGTAGTGTGTTTGAAGAATTATTAGTCAATCTCTTCTTTCATATGTTGACTATCAAATTTCTAAAGCTCAATCAAATATAAAATTGATGACATTGTATCTAGTTGTATAGAGCCTCAAGAAACTCTCCAATTTTTATCAAGCTTGTTTCTTAACTTTGACTTTAAAAATGACAATGCACTAAAAATTTTCTCATCTTCCACTGAGCCCAAAATCATTATTTAACATAAATTAGAAAGATTAAAATATTTTGAGATACCATCACATAGTATTTCACTCAAACTTAAGGTAGTAAATAGTCTAATTATCAATCCATCTTTGAAATCATTATCTAAAATTTGTTGTGGCAAATCTAACATATTGGTCCCTTAGCTTTGTCAAATCTAAAATGCTTTTAGTTTGTTCATCATTCAATTCTACACTGTTGCAGAAGTGTCAGGCTAAGGTTTTGATTTTATTCTAAAAATATGATGAGCTAACATTTTCCCAATATTGAGGGTACATCACAACCATGGATTATAGTATTTCATGCCGAGGAAAATGATATCTAATAGTTGAAGAGAAACATTTTGTAATTTTTTTCAAGGTGTAACTTATAGAGGATACAACCTCAAGAAATCGATCCCTTGTAATAGGAACTTTTTTGAGTTTATTAGATCAACCAACTGTGTTAAAAGTGAGATTTATTGTCTATACTCAATTTATACTAAATACTACACATGATCTTACCATATGTACTACACAAAAAGAGTCTTGGAGCCTCATGATCATCCTATATTTTATTTTTAAATATTTAATGTAATAATTATATTCTAGTTGGCATGATTTATTAATTGAAATAAAAAATATTTGAACGACCAATATGGATGTGGTTAAGACATTTAGGCAAACCTTATTATATATTTTATAATTTTAAAACTATGAAATTGTTTTGAATATTTTTTTTAGTTATGTCATCCTCATTTTTCATAGTTGTGTTATCCTATGGACCCATAGTTGGTTTATACTCTATACTCTAATTTTTTATCACTAATTTTTCTATACTTAGTTTATTATATTATCTGATTGGTCTTTACTATATACTTATTTTAAACAAATAACAAATTAATTTTCTCTAAGAAATAATGGCATGCATGATACTTATTTTAAACAATTCACAAAGTTCACAAACTTAATAAACATAACAGAGCCTCGTGATCATGCTGCGTTTTGTTTTTAAATATTTAAGGTAATAATTATATTCTGATTGGCATGGTTTGTTAATTAATTTTTTTTTGAAAGGCCATTATTAATTGTGGATATGGTTAAGACATTTTGGTAGACCTTATCATTATTTATTATGGATATGGTTAAGACATTTGAAAGACAATGTTTTGAGCAAATATTTTTTTAAAAATATTTCTCAAAGAACTTATCATTATATTTATTCATTAATTAATTATATTTTTGATATACTCAGTTTATTATATTACTAATTGGTCTTTACCACACACTTGAACAAATAAAAAATTAATTTATTTTGAGAAATAATGACATGCAAGATATTTCTTTTAAATAATACACAAAGAACAAAATGAATAAATGTAATAGAGAATTATTATCATATTGTATTTTGTTTTTAAATATTTAAGGTAATAATTATATTTAGTTGGCATAGTTTGTTAATTAATATAAATAAATATTTGAAATACCAATATGGATGTGGTTAAGACATTTTACAGACCTTATTATATAGTTTATAATTTTAAAACTATGATAATATTTTAATTTTTTTTTTTAGTTATGTCATCCTCAATTTTCATAGTTTTTCTTTTCTTATGGCCCCATAGTTGGTTTATACTCTATACTTTGAATTTTTGACACAAATTTTTCTAAACTTTATTACATTATCTAGTTGGTCTTTTGAGAGACTTAAAGAGGTTTGAACTCAATTTATACTTAGTCATATGGCCATAAAATTTATCACTTAAAAAGGACAAATTTAATCTTTAAAAATAATGACACATTTAATCATTAAAAAGAAAGAACTATAAATAAGATCTTGACTTTAGACTTTTCATCCTCTAACTTCTTTCTCCATTCGTTTTTTAACCATTATTTCTTGATTTGAATATTATGCTTGATTTTCAAGATATTTATAAGTTTTTTGAAATAGCTAATAGAAATCGTCTGTCAATTTATACTATTATAGTGATTTTGTCAAATATTCACTAATGAAATTATACCTAAAATCTAGAATTCATTAAGATTTTATAGTAAGATTTTAGGGGTCCCTTCTTAAAATTATCCCTAACCAAAATTCCTCTCAAATAAGACTTTCCTTCCTCATATAGGATAAGATATCCCCTCTAAAATATAATGGGAAGGTGACATGTGTCCCTTCACATCCCTTGGATTATGGTAGAAAACAATCCCCTCTCCATAACTCCACTTACATGCCCATTTGGGAAATAAATCAAGTCAATACACCATTAATAAACCAACTATCCCATGGCACATAGGCTACCTCAAAATTCCTCTTTGGCTCCTAGAAAAAATCTCCAACATTCCTATTGGTCCAAGGATATTAAAAACAACACAAAATATCTAAAACCCACTTTATGTCACCCTCCAAAGTTGGCTCTACCATTCCATATAAGTTTTGAGTAAAAAGGGCCCACTTAAGTGGCTTAAAAAACACTTTATGAATGAAATACAACTTAAATAAATTTATTAAGGTTTATAATAAAAGTGTGAATGTAAATCAGGGGGGAATGAAGAATCCTAAGACACTTAAGGGAGTCTACACTGTTGACTAGGTCAAAAAACTTTACAAGGAGGGTTTTGTATCATGGAAGGGTAAAGTAAATAATGCCAACACTATAAGAATGATGTGTTCATACATGACTTATTCCTAGTTCCCTTGTGGCCTCCCTTATCACTTGCAAAACATTGTGCATATAAAATGCCCTACCCTAGATAGCCAAATTTTAAAAATGTAAACAATAAAAATGATCTAAATAAAACACAAAATGCACATGACATATCCAAAAAATCGCATATCAATGGTAATAAATTAATATAAATCATCTAAACATACATAGAATCAAATATATTCCTAAAACCAATATCTCTAGTAGTACCTAATCAATTAACATCATAATGAACAACCAAAATAGCATAAGTAAACTCATACCATAATACATATAATAATAATTTAATCTAAGAATATATTGTTATTGCATAATTAAATCAATAACATCACATAACATATATAATCTATGTCTCAAACATAAGGGAAAAAGAACATATCATGTCTCTATAATACATAAAGCACATCTCAATAGGATGCATGTACATAAAAATTATCTAAAAGTAATCATTGTGAAAATAGGGGTCTCATAGAATAATTAATTGACTGAGTTATTGGAAAATACAAATCTAATGTTACTAGTGTCTGATAAATGTTTGACATGCTACAAACATGTGGTAATTCTTAAGGGAAAGTCAATGTTTTAAGCAATGAAGGAGTTTATAAAATTAAAATCAGCTAGAGACAAAGAGAAAGTCATGGGTTTGTATCTCCTCCACCTCCAAGTTCATCCAAAGTAGTTTATACTTATGGGAAAAACTCTTAGGGTGCTCAAAACTACTTTTCCATTTTTTTTCTATTTCCTATTTATAGAAAGTTGTATTTTTATTAGAATATGATAAAAATATGAATGGCAAAAGTCATAATGGAATATGAATGTTCAATCCATTCCTATATATATATATATATATATATATATATATATATATATATATAGGAATGGATTCAACATTCATATTCCATTATGATAAATGGAAATTGTACAAAGGTTGTTTGATGCTCATTGTAATTTTGCTTGAAAGGAAGGAGAAATAAACTTTGTGTTCATTCTTCAAAAAAAGAACACAAGGGAATTTCCATAACTTTATCTCTAACATTTTATTTTTGGATGTGTGTTTGTATTATGTTACATATCTATCAATTTAAGAAATACTTATATTAATCTTAATTAAGCATATTAAGTTTTAGAAACATTTCATATCATGCACAAGATTAAATCTATGTTTGCTCATTCATACATGATCTTTTATCTTCCTTCATTTTTATTATTTTTTGAAAGAAGTAAAACTCAATACTCCATTCATCTTTTAAATATTGTAAATAGGTTTATTCATTTTTTATATTTTCAATAAAGGGAACATCCCATCCGAATAGAGGAGAGACTTTTATCTCCTTCACTGTTGTGAACTTTCAAATTTGTCAAAGTGTCAAATATTTCACCAAAACACATGTATTCCATGTATTTTATAACTTTATTGGCATGATTTCACTACCTGATGTGATTCATTGAATCTCTAATATAAATTTTCACTGATTTAGTATCTCATATATGCATGATGTGATTTTATACATTATGATTAATATTTACAGTGCTTTTTATGATAATTTATATTAATAATTGAAGTGTTTTCTCTATGAATTATCATATATTTGATGTCTTATATTGATACTAGTTACTATTTAGTTGAAATATAAATATATATATGTATATATATATATATATATGTATATATACATACATATATATATATATATATATATATATATATATATATATATATATATATATATATATATGTATGTATACACACACACACACACACACACACACACACACACACACACACACACACATACATACATATATATAGCATGATATGATTGATAATTTCCCAATGTGTTTTCATTACCTCATGTGATTTCCACATGCCTAGAGTGCTTGTTATGCACCTTGTCATTTTTAACAAATTTTATACTAGGACAGTCTTGCTTATATTATTCATGTGTTTTATGTTTATAATGTATTTCCATGATGCATATCATGCACATGAATTTAATTATTTATTATGTTTCCATGATTTCTATCATGCATCCATTGGGGGAAATATTATATAGTCATGCTTTACATTGCTATATCTTGTGATAATGACCAAAACTTACTTATATCTAAAATCCATGATGGGGAAAATTATTTATGATGATAAATTTATTATATATTATTCCTAAATATGGAAATTCATTCATTACACATGGTTTCAAGGAAATATATTTATATTCTAAGACACATCAATGGTTTTAAAATTTATAGTATTCATATTACATCTAATCTCTTTCTTTTGAGATGTGAGTTTCACAAGTTCACCTCACATATAAAAAAGGGGAAATATATTATACTCATAATTTTTACATACATGTTTACATGGCATGTGTATTATCATATTTATCATGATGAACTTAGAGGCTAGTGATTGATAGGGTTACTCCAAATTCATGTGATTAATGTTTTATTTAGATGTGGAGGTCCATATTTAATAAGGATATCCAACTCCACTTCATCTTGATATTAAAAAAGTATTATCTAGGATTACTCAAGTTTATAGTTAGATTTGATTTTAGTAGGGTGCATATATTTGGAGGCATTTATCATTACCTAGTATTCACATCTTTCTTAGTAGTAATTCAATTCTAACACTTAAATTACAATATTTATTATTATTTGGAATTAACTCATTTATGTGTATACAAATTTTTAGATTATTAAGTTAATTATATTATGTTTTTGAGATACAATAACATGATATTTTATATTTATACCATGTATTTTTTCTCTCTTGGATATGTATGCACATGTGTGCATGCACACACAAACATCAAATTTGGGCAAAATGTGGAAACTTAAAAAAGACTCATAGGTATTTATTAGGCATTAAATTGTATGATTTTATTATGCTTATGTGCATGGATATTATTGATAAAAATTATGCATTATTGATGCATTTTGGGTTTTCATTATGTTCCCCATTTCTTGTCTTTCCCCCTTTTCATGTCTTCTTTGTATTTAGGTGTCTTGATTTTTTTGGGAGCATGATTCATGCTCTTGGGTTTGTGTGGAGTATGAATCATGATATTGGGTCTATTAGTCACTCATTTTGGTTAGTGTGCACCCATATTTTTCACTTTTAGTTTGTTATATGGTTGTTTGACACACAAATAAGATCTTATTTTGAATTTAATGTCTATAAATACACAAGCATTCTAATTTTGTTACATCTAAAAAATGATAAATGACCCATATATCATTAAAAATAATATATTTATAAATCATATGTATTTAAAGGAAATCAATAAATAATTAGATAATTCAACATTTTTTAAGTTATAATATTCTTATGGAACACTTCTAGCACACGGCTTAGGTTTTGTATGTCACAAGAATTATTTTAAAATAAAATATATATTATTTTCAAAATCATTCATTTTATAGGGGATTAATAAGTATATGGTGCTTGAAAACCTAGATAATCCTCAACAAATACCCCTAAACATCCCCCCCTTAAGTTTTATATATTGTTGTCAATCTAGGCACTAGTATATTTTGATGATTTAACATTAGTATTAGTGTCGAAATCATGTGTTTTTCTACCTAGATTTTTTTCAAAGTTGATAAAAATGTTTTCCTAACAAAATTTTATGTTAGACCAAGTGGCACCAATTAAAAGTTTCTTATATTAGAGACAAAAAAATAAATTTTAGTGGAATATGAAATCCATTTTGTCTGACATTAAATTTGTGTTAGAAAATTCATGTCCCAATTCAGATTGAAAAATACATGTGCTACGTGTGATCCTATTAATTCATTTTTTGGTTTTTTTGGCATGATAGTTTTTGTCAGATGTTGCATTAGGGGTTACATCAAAAATATTTACATTAGTGTTTAGGGTACATATATTGACATTAATTGCATTGTAGTTATATAAAATTATAAACAAATAATGTGTTTGTCTCATTTTACATCAATTTTTTTTAAAAACTAATAATATTATATTATATTTTCATTAATTAATTACATTATAAAATGGTTATTGTTTCTATTTTCATTTGTAAATGATAATGATGGAAACGATGATGATGAAAATACCAATGATTTTTTATTAATGTAATATGCAAAAATTAATGTCTAATAAATTAAAAAAATAACACCTACAATCCACATATTATAGTTACAAAAAAATTCCATAAAAATCAATCAACACTTAATAAACATGAAAATCAATTAATGTTTTATTAACTATAAAATCATTATTACTACAAAATATATAAAAATATTGCATAAAAATTATAGTGCAAAATATCATCCTCTATATCATCATGATCATAGTCATCTCCATTATTATCAATGTCATCATTGCCATTGTCAACAAATAATGTGTTTGTCTCATTTTACATCAATTTTTTTTAAAAACTAATAATATTATATTATATTTTCATTAATTAATTACATTATAAAATGGTTATTGTTTCTATTTTCATTTGTAAATGATAATGATGGAAACGATGATGATGAAAATACCAATGATTTTTTATTAATGTAATATGCAAAAATTAATGTCTAATAAATTAAAAAAATAACACCTACAATCCACATATTATAGTTACAAAAAAAGTCCATAAAAATCAATCAACACTTAATAAACATGAAAATCAATTAATGTTTTATTAACTATAAAATCATTATTACTACAAAATATATAAAAATATTGCATAAAAATTATAGTGCAAAATATCATCCTCTATATCATCATGATCATAGTCATCTCCATTATTATCAATGTCATCATTGCCATTGTCAAAGTTGTTATGATCTAAATAATTATCTTCTTATTTAAAAAATTCAATCCCTGCAACATATAAATTTGATTAAATTTCAAATAAATTTCTCAAAATTTACATTTAAATTTATTTAATTTAATTTTGTCAAAATGTTAATTTAAATAATATTAATTAATAAATTAGTAATATATTGTAGGTCTTTTACTATGGGTATAAATTATATAAGGGCTTCCCATCCTTCTATCATTGCCACCTCAAATAGGAAAACAAAACTTTTATTAACCATTATGAATAAATGAAGAAATAAAAAACTAAAATTACATAATTATATATAAAAAATTACATATGTTTTTACAACAATTTAATGTAAACCATTATTTTGATGAAAATATCGTAATTATCTATGGGCATGCACTAAAATATATTCTATTAAATATTAAATAAAAATAAATATTAGATTATGCAAATAGAGGAAAAAACATGAAAACTAACTAGATAAAAGGATATTATATTATAAAACTTACAAAATCTATTGAGAGTCCTTTTAAGCCTTTTTTCCCTGTGTGATGTGTAAATGGATTCTTTTCAATACTTTTCATTTTTGCCTTTAAATAGCTAAAATTTATTTCATTTTATTCCATATTATTCATATTCAATGTCCACTTTTCAGTCATTTTTTTCCACCTTGCCCTTGTGTAATGATTTGTATAAATATTATTCCATTATTCTTTAGATTTCTTGATTTTTCTATATGCTCATCCATTGATCAACTTATTTCATTTATAATTATTTGGATTTTTTAATTCTTTGGGATTAATTTCCCATAAAATGACACCATTTTATCATAGGCAATGATGTTTTTATCTAAGGGAAATTTTGGCTAATTTAGTTGGGTTAATTAATTGTAACTATAAATGTACTCAATCACTTCTCTTGAGTGAAATAAAAAATTATCAACTGATTGATCTTTCCAAATATCACCATAATTATTGAACAAAAAAAGTGCATTTTAAACCTATGAAATTATGTGGTAATCAATAGGAACTATAGAGGGTAGTGAGGGTTCATATTCATTTTTGGTGGAGAATGAAGGTTATCATTTGTTTCTATATCATCCATAAATATAATGTTTTCTAGCCTATTACTTAGTATAAAAGATATACAATCCTATTTTTTGATGGTTTTTAAGTGTTGATATGATCTGATTTATTGATGGTTTCTAGTTGTTCTTATAAAATGCATTTAACAAGAACCTCATTATGGAAAACGAACAAATAAAATAACTAGTAACAAAATGAAAAAAAGAATACCATATTTTTTAATTTTAAAATTAGATGAATATTAATGCGAAATCCCCAATATAAATAGGAATATCCCCATAGTATTATATTCCATAAAAAAATTCATAAAAAGAACAAATTAATATTGAAAGTAACTTACAAGTCATTTGCTATATTTGTCATTTGCATCATGTGATTCTCTTTTTCTAGTTCTCATATTTTTTTTGTTCTCTTTATATTTTTATTTCCTTGTTATTTTACCTCCTATAGGTTTTCCTTGTCTCCCATCTTATGTTTATGTAGGAATATCTTGGAAAAATACCTATGGATTTAAGGCAATCTAAAAGTATTTGGAAAATAAATCAAAAATAACACTTGGGTTTTTAAATATTATGTTCCCCCTTCTGTAGTGCTCCAACCTTAGAAATTTTTAATAAGTCAATGGGTTCCTTAATTTTGTTTTATAATCATTTTAATTTTGGTGTGTCCTATTCTCACATAAGTGTAGATGCAACTGCATCAACACTTTGAATCATTTTTTTCATTATGTTTTTGCACTAGGTTTTTTTGTGTCAGCACTTTAATATCACCCCTTTAATATTTCAACTTAATTTTAATTAGAAATTGAATTAAATATATGATAATAAATAAATGTGTATTTTTTTCTCTAATTGATGGCTTTTAGCTGAAGAGTGGACTGGTTTGGGACCCAATTGTTGGCCCATATCCCATGTAATTTATTAACCAATATACTAGATATTACTAGATGTATACTAATTATTTCCAAAAGTGGCCACTATTGGCCTTGAGAATAACCAATGGCTATTAATATACCTAAGATTCTAACTATTTCTAGTAACATCCACCACTATCCTTGAGAATAATCAATGACCATTAATAGCCCCGAGAGTACAACCAATGGTCATAACTAGCCTCATATGCCTTTATTGAGATTTGAACCTGTGTAGGGCTTGAAACATCAAAGCCACTTAACCAAATCACCCAATTATCATGTAAAAATAATGTTGGGTAAAAATATTTATTGAACTAGAGTTAGAATCAATTGTGAAGAGTATCCCTAAACATAGGCTATTGTTTGCCTCATCACATTGAACATAGGTTTTAAGCCACCTACCAACATTCATGGCATTGAAAACTGATCCATCTAGCCCACCACATCAGGTACCCTCATGGTTGACCTACCATAACATAGTAAGGGAATGGTACTATAGAGGTGGTCAACTTAAGGAGTGGACCCCAAGACCTCCCAGTTGTAGCACTCAGTTCACACACCACTAGGCTATCCCCACCAAGTCAAATGTTGGGTAATAAGCTTTATTTAACTAGATCTAGAGCTTGATATGAAGATTAGACATGACCATAGATTGTGTCTTAACTCATCACATTAAATACTGATCAAGCTAGTTTGCCGTATTAGGTACCCTCATGGTTGACCTATTAGATCCTAGTGTGGGAAAAATGCTTTAGAGGTGGTCATCCTAGGAAATGGACCATAAGACCTACCAATTCTATCACTCAACTCACATATTAATAGTATATCCCCACCAGGTCTAAAAATGTTGGGTAACAAGATTTATTTAATCATATCTAGAACTAGCTATGAAGAGTAGTCCTAGTCATAGATTGTGGCTTTCCTCATCACATTAAACATGTGTTTTAATCCACCTACTAATGCCCATCACATTGAACACCATTATAGTTAGTCCAACACATCAGATACCCTCATGATTGACCTTTTATATCCTAGTATGGGAATGATGCTATAGAGGTGGTCAGATTGGGGAATGGACCCCAATACTTCCCACTTCTATCACTTACCTCACACACCACTAGGCTATCCCCACCGGGTCAAAATTTTAGGTAACAAGATTTATTTAACTAAAACTAGAATCAATTGTGAAGAGTATACCTAGTGAGGGACTATGGCTTAATTCATTGCATTAAAAACTAGTTTCAAGCCAACTACCAACCCCTATCATAATAAACACTAAGCTGACTAGTCTACCACATTAGGTACCCTCATAGTTGATCCACTAGAGCCTAGTGTGGGAATTATGTTATAGAGGTGGTCATCCTTGGGAATGGACCCTAAGACCTCCCAATTCTATCACTAAGCTTACACACTACTAGGCTATCCCCCCTAGGGTAAAATAAATAAATGCATATTAATATAATAACACTAAATTACTTTAAATTGATATTATTATAATTTTTTGAATTGTAATTTAATGAAATAAATAAAGTACATATATGTGATCAACATTATTTACTACAAATTCAAAATAAAATCTATTAAAATATTTAGTATTGAATAAAATGATAAAGTACACTTTACGTATACAAGTATTAAATGATAGAAAATTAAATGTGATGTCTTTAAGTAATTATTTTATTAACCTATGTCACTATTTTTATTTTTTTCATATAATAGAATAATTGAGATTTTCATCTAATAGAGGTGGAGGTTGGTGTATCCCATAAAGCTTCTCTTCAAGGAAGTCAATCTATGATTACCTAATTTTATGGTGTTTTTTTATAATAGGACATTTGATATTAAAAAAGTGTTGCATGTGATGTGGATGGACCTAGAAAATAATATCTTATATTCTCATGAAACTAGATTAGTTAGTAGGTTCATGTGTTGTTCTAGTGGATCTCATATGTATTAGTTTGTGTGTAGGAGGTTCTAAGTTGTGAACATATGATCTATGTGGTGGTGATTGTTTAAGTGGTGAAATAACTATATTTGTTGGGTCATCATCACCTTGAAGAGGAAGTAATGATGTGCCATAAAAAAAAATTCTATAAAAATTTGAAAATTTCCTCATATTTATATAATATGTATAAAATAATTTAGCATACTAATTAACAATTATTTTATATTAAAACCATAATAATATTTAAAAAACCATAATAACTACTATTTTTTATTAAAAAATAATAATATCAGTTAGATTTAATTTAGGCTCTGTTGGCCTTGATTTCCCACCATATTGAGCAAATCAAGTATTTGGTTCAACTTGATAAGTAATTGGGGCCAACTGAGCCCATGCACATAATTTACTCCATCTAATGTCAAATGGGGCTCTAATTGAACACCATATTAAACTAATCACTTAAATGTTTCAATATAATACATAATTTGGATCAAACAAGCCCCATTTAAGTATTTACATCCATCTAATGCCAATTGGGGCTCCAATTGCACACCATAATGAACCAATTAAACATTTGGTTCAATCCCATACACTATTTGGGATAAATAATTAGTTGGGGATTCCAATCCACACTGTATTGAATAAAATGATTATTTGGTTCAATTTGATATGTAATTGGGGACAAACAAGTCCCAAGTGAGGAATTGTATCCATTTAATGTTAAATGGAGATCCAATGACACACTATATTTGACTAATTTATTTTTGTTTGAGTTCATATGTAATTGGGAATAAATGATCCCCATGCAAGCAATTTCATAATCTAATGTAAATTTTGCCTCTAATTACACACCATATTTAACTAATTAAGTATTTAGTTCAAATTGATACTCAATGTAGGCTAAATGATCCCTATGCAAGGAATTATATCCTTCTAATGTCAATTGGGGATTTAATTGCACACCATATTGAACCAATCAAGTATTTGGTTTACTTTGATAAGGAATTGGGGACAAAAGTACCTTCCTTCCATTTAATTAGTTTTCAAATTATAATATTCAAAGTATAATATCAATCTACCATTTTACAATTAAATTTGTATGATTATTTCCTTATTTTATAAAATCTGAATATTCAAAATTTTAAGTTATTTAGATCACATTAATTAAAAAATAAGTAAAACATTTCTTTGAACCCAATAATTAACTTAAACATGAAAATAACCTAGGTATATTATACCTTAGGGTTTCAAATGTTTCTTAAGGCTTAAAATTTGTTATTCATTATGTTTTGACTTCTAGATCTAATTTCTAATTTTCCCTTATTCACACATAATCATAATGGAAGATACAATTTATGTTGATGCTCATTTAGGAAATAATCATTTTGATCATACAGATCAATTTGACCTTACAAAATATATTAAAATGAATCCATATATGATTGATGTAATGTTACATGTAGTTAGATATGAGAATAAAAAACTCCTTAGGAACCCATATTTGGGGAACAAAATGCTGAAATTTTGAATAATACTAATCCACCATTTTTTAGAGGCATACATTATAAATAGGTGTTTATACCATTATTTATACTTTTAGTATTCATGTGTCAACATCTATGGCTACATAAGTGATGCCTATAGTTCATGTAAAGGAAACATAAGTTAATCCTCATATTTATATGGTTATACCTATGCAACATATTATTTTACCCCCTAGGATTACTACTCATGTGACACCACCTATTGATAATAAGTCACCTATGCCTACTAATCAAGAGATTATACAAAATCTTATTTATAGTTAAGCCAAGGATTCATAAATAAAACACAGTTATTATAGAGTGGATTATTAGACCAATTCTCAAGCATTATTACACAACTAACTGGCCATATATATTTCCACTTATACTTTGCCCACATGATTAGTTGCACCTATTATTAAACCATACAATGGTAAATTTGATTAAGAACATCTTAAATCTTTCCATGTAGTTTTAGATATTAAAATATGGTCCTGGTACTTGATGATGACATGTTTGACACACAGTTACCACATATGACTTGAGCACATAAATAAGATCATAATCTACATTCTCTCACACTTGGGTGGTATCTTATGAGGTGACCCTTATGTTATATTATTATACACCTAAAATAACCTCACTATTTATTTAAAACCTATTAAATATCTTGCACAAAAACATTAATACCTTTAGTTTAGTCTACTTGAACACATGTCAATTGTACTAGATTTGGTATTTATTACCAGTTGATACTCACCTAATTTGGTCAGAACTGATCTATTTCCAACAACAACTACTTTTGTAAATAAAACCTGTGCTTAGGGTTGACCCATTTTCTTAGCATATAAGAGTTATGATAAATTACCCAATTGGACACATATATAAATAATTCAAGGTCTTATTCAAAAGGGACTTGGCACTTAGCTAGACCACAACATAATGGAAATATAAAGTTGAAGATATTTAATGATCTTTTTCCTAAACATTAGACAATAGAAACTAAATATACTTTAGAGGTACATTATGCAAATAACATGCATCTAACCTATGTAATGTATTATTATCTAATAGATGTTATTATTGGGACACTTATCAATACTTTATTCAGTAGCCTATGATAACATTCAATGACATCAAGATAGTTGATGATGATTTAGATTTTCATGTGCTCTTCATACAAGCCTATATAATTGAACATCCCATAGATAGGTTTAGGATCACCAATGATTCAATTAAAAATATTTACATGATGAAACTTCTCCACTCCCTTAGGTACACGTGACATGATTAAAATGACATATCAAAATTAGTTAAGGTATTCTATGGACACAAATAAAACACCTTGGATATATAGTATTACCTTTTTAGATAGAGTATAATATATCATCCATGCCATTCTTATTTTTATAGATTAAAGGGATATTTGACATGTTGTTAGGACACCTCAAATAAAAACACTTCATGCAATACCATCTTTAGTGAATTGGTGGCTAAATTACATACACTATAATAGGGTAATCATAGAAATAGGTGTATGGTATGATTGTTGGAAATATGATTGTCATTGATGTCAAAAGGGACATTATGAGCATGTCATTAATGTATAGGATTGTATATGGTGATTAGAGGATCTGAAAGGGATCCCATCATAGGTCAAGAATGATTGGAATGCTAGTGTGCATGATTGGAATTCATTTGGTTATTCACATTGATCATCTAGACATTTTGGGTCTATGACAAAAAAATTGAGAGAAGGCATTTTTATGACATCACCATTATCCCATGTGAATGAGTATGAGGGAATTGGTCACATATTTATGATCACATTAGTCCCTATTAGTTATGTGAAAAATTAAAAGACATGTGATGAAATATCGTTGAAGATATGAGCATACAAAATTGTCTACTTGGACAAAATCCACTAAGTTTCTATACTTAGCCAAATTTACAAAAAGGGCTAAATAGAGCCAAGTAAGCATATTGATGAGGTTAGAATTTGCACACATGGAAGTGTTAGGATAAAATTATCACATAGGTCTATTTATTTTTTTGTCTAGTTTATATGCACTAAATATTAGGTCATGTGATGTAGCACAATAAAAGATATGCTTGAGCAAAGTAGGGCTCCAAGGCATTTTGACAATGTTTTCCAAACTTAGTCAAATTTCTAGTTTGAAAGAAAAATATCAAAGGAATTTTTATAATTCCATATCTTACACATAAGAAGGTTTCAGGACCAAATGGATATATGGATGTAATCCCCTATGTAAGAGAAATAAATACACTAATTTATAGGTCATGCAACTAAGTGAAACACAAGTTATACAGGTGAAAAGTTAGCCTTCCAGGAAAAATGAAATGATCTCCCTACTTATAAAAAATATACACAAGGTCAAGCAAAGTTGTCATGATTTTACAAAGATCATCTATGGACATTTTCAAAATAAATAGATAGCAGATCTATTATGGGTATTTTATGAGCATCTTGAATAAGTGGTCCACAGGCTCAAAGGAGAAGGAATGAACTCATAATTGAATTATCTTTGCTCTCAAACTAGATAGAGTTTCTCAATAAAACCCTAAGGGTTTATGTCATGCCATCAATAGGCACTTTTTATTTTAATGGTGACTAGCTATAACCTAGACCCAATAGCTTAAGTTATAACTTAAGCCTTTGTCATTATTGCAAAACCATCCCCTTGACCTAGTAATTATCAGCTTGAGTAGTGATAAAATGACTTAATATTTCCTGAGTCTTAGACTTTATATTATGTTTGATATTGATCAATGACCCATACTTCATCATATGTAAATGATCCAATGAAGTGTGATGAAGTTAAATTGTCAAAATTACCTCTGAGTTAATGCACAAGTGACAAGTGTCACAATCACAGAGCTTGGATAGTTAATCTATGGTGCAGTTTAAAGTCAAAATGTTAATAAGCAATGTGAAGATGCCAAATGTCTCAATAGTGGGAACTAACAACTATGAATATAAGGCACGTGCTTATGCCAAGTGTCATATCCTCAAGGGTTGGATAGATATAAAGGTCAAGCTTATTAGAATATCTGATGGTGTATGGGTGATCAAGCAAAGGAGATCTAATGGAGTAAATGGACTCAAATTATATAAAGAGCTCAACATTTAACAACTAGATATAAGTAAATATTGTGCATCTTTAAAGATCCAATATCATGTGGAATCTAGGATGAGTAGATCTAATAGAGTGAGTGGACTCAGATGGAATGAAGTGATCGATGTTTATCAACATAATGGAAAGTTAAAGACTGAATAGGTTTGAGAAGATTGATAGAGTGAAAGTGATCCAAAAATATAATAAGCAATGAGATAATGTCAAAGTGTTGAAGTTTAATGATCAAGTCAAGGTAAAGTTTGTGCAAGTTCAAAGATATAATGACATGTAGGAGCTAGGATCTAGAGATCGATGGGTGGATTTTAAAGAGTAAAACATTAAAGTTTAGAAGTGTATAGATATCCAAAGGAGTGAGAGAGATTAGAGATGGTATGAAAAAAGAGATCAAAGGCCAATATTTAAATTTTTTAAATTCTAATGGTCAAGTGAAGAAACATGTAGGAACATGTAGAAACTTGCATATAAGTTATATATCTCGACAAAGACAATGAGATTGATCAATCCAACTGATCAAAAATACATTAAAGATCCTATGAATTAAAACTTGAGTCTAACAGATGATATAGATAGTCAAGAGACCTATAATTATTGCATGATGCATGGAATCAAGATGCAGGAAACTTACAGTCCAAGTAATAATGAACTAAAGTCTAGAATTGGCATGATGTGTTTGTATTCCAAGTGTGAACACAAATAAGAATTAAACCCTAGATCAAATGTTTATATATATGAAATTTAGGATACTATCATAGGTTGTGGTTGCTAAAGATAAAGCTACTAGTTTAGTTGGATAGTGTCAAATAGAAAATATATAGACATAGAACCAAAAGGTAGAGAGGAAAAGAAGAGGTTGTAGAGAGATATATAAAGTATGTCAAATATATACATATACAGACATAGAGAGAGAGGGGAAAAGAATAAGAAAGGCACATAGAGATAATGTGCAAAAAATGAGTAGTTATAGATTAGACTTGTAATAGAAAGAATAGATTTGGATTCATTTATGAATCTATTTTGTGTACTAGATTTTTAGCTCCATATATCTAATTGGTTGATGCCATCAAACAAGCTAAGTTGGTGTTGAATTAGGGGATTGGTGCCTCCTTAGGTTCAATGCCCTTAAAAGTGTAACTAGCAAGGTTTGCTAGTGAGGCTTTGAACTATGAGGATAGATTAGAATAGTAGTTTCTAAAAACTATTCTTACCATGGTTTTTCCCTTTGGGTTTTCCATGTATAAATCTAGTGTTAAGTGTATTTGTGTGTGTATGTGATCTCTAAATTTCTCTTTTAATCTACATATGCTTTTGAATTTTCTTTAAAAGGATTAAAGGATTGGTTTTAGTTAATATACTAATTCACCCCCCTTTCAGTATCTAGTGATGTTCCAACAATTGGTATCAGACCCTAGGGTTCCTTGAAAGAAGCTTAATCAACTCAGGTAGATCTTGGAATAGTGAACACAATGGTTAGTCAAGAAGGATCTTCATCAAATAAAGCACCTTTATTTGATGGATCTAATTATGCATTTTGGAACATAAGAATGAAAGCATACTTATCCTCATTAGGTTTTGATGTATGCATGTCTGTAGTAAATGGATATACAACCCCTACTACAATTCCTACTGATCAAGCTACCAAGAAGGCATATGAGAGAAATTCCAAGGCAAAGAATGTTATTCTCTATAGATTGTCTAAATCAAGGTTTGTCATAGTGATGCATTGCCAAAATTCACAATATATCTATAATTTTTTTAAGAGCATCTATGAAGGTGATGACAAGGTAAAGTAGGCCAAGCTACAAACATATAGAGGAATGTTTGAGAGTCTTAAAATGATTGAAGAAGAGAATATTTCAAACTACCTTCTCAGGATAGATGAAATAGTCAATGCAATCAGAGGCCTTGAAGAAGAAATGAAAGAATCAATCATTGTCAAAAAGGTCCTAAAATCATTGCTATTAAGGTATGATTCTAAAATATCTATAATAGAGGAATCAAGAGATCTAGATAAGCTCATTTTAGATGAGTTACATGGAACCTCAACTACTTATGAGATGAGAATGGGAGAAGCAGATACTCCTAAGAGAGAAGCTACATTCAAAACATCTAGGAAATCAAGAGCTAAAGAATCTACATCTGGATCTAAGGAGATTGATGAAAAATAAGCCAACTTTGTTAGAAAATTGAAAAGAGGATCTGGAAAGTACAAAGGTAAGTTACCCTTTAAATGCTTTAATTGTGGTAAGGTAGGATATTTTGTTGTTAAATGCCCTTATGAGAAAAAGGATAACTCTGAGCAAGAAGAGCATGGCAAAAGGTTGAAGCCCCACTATTCCAAAAGGAGGAACTTATTTAAAAATAATAAAATCTTGTATATAAGAGAAGATAATGCCTCATTAGATGATAGTGATAGCTCAGATGATGAACATGATTGTGCCTTTGTGGTTGAAGGAAATGAATCCCTGTTCATGGCATTAGAATCAACTTTTGTAGATCTAAATCAAGAAGAAGTTGAATAATTTGATGAAGAAGAAGAAGGAAAAGTCGATCTTGAGTGTGAACTCATTTATGCTCTATATGAGATTGATAACCTAAGAAAAGAGAACTCAAGGTAAAAGAAGCTTGGACAAAAAGAAATTGAAAATCTATCCAAAAGTCTTAAAAGATCTAATAAAATGATAGTAAGCTTTAAGACTCAAGTTGAAGAGGTTGCAAGAATAGAATATGTAGTCAAACTTGATCTAGAATTCAAATCTAATGAGTGTATGAGGATAGAAGCAGAGATAGTGGCTTTGAGAAAAGAGTTTGAAAAAGCCAAAGGTTAACTAGATAAAAGTTTGAAGTTAACAAGATGATCAAACATTCTTGATGAACTGATCAAATCTCAAAATCCCTCAAAAGAAAAATCTGGTCTTGGTTATGAAAAGGGGAAAA
Organism: Torreya grandis; assembly: GCA_037957365.1. Taxonomy (NCBI): domain Eukaryota; kingdom Viridiplantae; phylum Streptophyta; class Pinopsida; order Cupressales; family Taxaceae; genus Torreya; species Torreya grandis. Next base: position 567,040 of record JARHVA010004275.1, read on the forward strand.
GTCCCATAACTAGTACATTTACTAAGTTATATGATAATTTCAAGGTATAAGGATCAAGAGCAAAGAAAGAGAAATCTTGAAAGGATACAAAGACAAACATAAGCAATGTTGACGTGAAGAAGGCTAAAGTTGAAAAGAAGCCCAAGGAAAGGAAAAAGAATAATGAGTCCATCTCTGCAAACTCAAGGTTGATGCAAAAAACAAAGGTAGCTAATGCAAATGGTTACATAAGGGTAATCAACATGGAGAAGAAAGAGTTGATAAGAACTCCCTATCTTGCACAAATAAAAGCTATGACTAGGTATTCCTCATCTTTATATGGTTATTGTTATATATGTAATCATTTTGGTCATAAGGCTTGTAATTTTAGATTTATGCCTATAAGGAAACCAATTTTGTAAACAAACATTTATTTTCACCCTTGTTATATGTAAATGTAATGTGCTATAATTGTAATAATTTTGGTCACATATTTAAACATTATAAAACAAGCTTTGTAAGATCAAAATTACATATTAATAAGAAAGGTATGCCTCCTAGTGTGAACAAAGGTTCACAAGTCTCTGATAAAGAGAAAAATAGGGCATATAAGAAACCAAAGCATGTATGGAAAATGAAAGATCAAGACAATGCTATAGAGGTTGGAGAATGTCAAGATTTCTCAATGTTTGCTCATGTTGAGAATGAGAATACCAAGCTCAAGGAGGTAACCAAGCTACTGGTTGAGGCTATTTCTAAAGTGAGTAAAAATTCAAGTGAACATCATGTTATTGATAAGAAAGTTTCATGCATCTAACATCAATCTTCGGTGCCTAGTGATGAGCATCTAAACTACAAAGAAGATACTTTAGATTAAAAGGTATGCCATGAATCCATATTGTCTCCATGTATTGTTAATCCAATCACAGAAGAAAAGGATAATAATTTAATGGATGAGCATGTTACTTCTCTTAAGCCTAAGAAGAAGAAGAACATAAAGTATAAGATGACTAAGGAGGAGAAGGAATATGAGGATTTATGGGAAACTCCTGGTTTCACATTGTTCTAGGACATTGTGAATTAAGGTGTCTCTATCTATGCTTCTTAAGAGACTCCTTCTAGTAAATAAGCAAGTGATGTTCTTCAAAATATTCTGAAGCTAAGAAATGAGTGCTCCTATTTGAAGTTGGTGTGCCAAGATGAGAGAAGTATTATGTATATAGTGTTTGTAGGGAAGAATAAGTTTGCCAATAATGTGTTCATGGACTTTGGTTTTAAAGGTAGGATATGGAGACTTCCAAGTGTGTAAGTAAGTGTGTTTTCTCTAGATCATCATACCAATCAGTATAGAGTTATGTAGATTATTGATTTGTATTTTAGACCAATCATATTTTGATATAGAATAAATGATCCTATGTTGGAAATCCTTGTACTGATCATTATTAGGTCAGTGGAGTAAGGGGGAGCTAGATTGATTAGTCTGTCAGAATCAAGAAGGCTCAGAATAGAGGAGCTTGTTGTATGTTTTATGGTAGTAAATTTGAAAATGCTCAAGTAGATATTGGTTGAGACTTGTCTATGTTACATAACAAAGAAAGTCATACATAAGGTCTCTAAGTTTTGAAGATGATAATTTGTATATACCATGGAGTTAGGGGGAGCTAACTCAGATAGCTTGAATGGCTTGAGGAGATATGAATGATGTGAAAAGGAGCATATGTGAGATGCTTTAGTCATGATTAAAATATAAGGTACTATCTAATATAGATGTTAACTCAAGAAGGTTGAGATGATGACTTAAACAAGCCAAGTCAAGTGCTTAGATAGTGTATTGAATCCTCATGCATAAACAAAGTGGGAGATTTGTAATTAGTTAGGTCTTAGGATTAAAGGACTATGTATGGAGACCTAAAGATGCTCAAATAATGTAATGAGACATAATTTTGGAGTGATATATCCTACATCGCATCACTAGATACTAGTGATGGAGCATAAGTCTAGAGGAAGGATCATAAAAGCCTTGTTGATCCGTAGAAGAAGAGAAAAGGCAACTCGAGTATGTATATTTTGCTAATTTCTAATGATTTGATGGTTGTAGGTTCTTGGACAAACTCCTTTATCTAATAAAGGGGGAGAACACTTTGGATAAATAGTGAGGATTCCCTTTACCATTTATGTCAAAGGGGAGAAAAAGGGAAAATGTTCTTTGTAGAATTTTGGAGAAAAAGTGCAAATACTCTCTATAAAATTTTGGAAGAGCAGATCAAGTATTCAAGATGAGTTTAGGAAAATATGCCATTGCCTAAGGGGGATAAAGTATGGTATGAATATCTTCAGTTCATACTCATCAAAAGCTAATGCAAGAAATGCTAGAGAAAAAGCAAAGTATTAGAAGATTAGAGCATATATTTTGACATCAATGATAAAGGGGGTGATTGTTGGAAATATTATTGTCATTATTGTCAAAAGGGAGATTTTGAGCATGTCATTGATGTTCAAGATTGTATATGGTGATTAGATGATGTGCAAAAGATCCTATTAGAGGTCAATAATGATTGGAATGCATGTGTATATGATTATATGATTATAATTTATTTGGTTCTTCACATTGATCATATATACATTTTGGGTCTATGACAAAAAAGATGAGAAGGCATTTTTCTAACATCACCATTTCCATATGTGAATGAGTATGGGAGAGTTGGTCACATGGTTATGATCATGTTAGTCCATAGTAGTTATGTTCCATATTTGAAGACAAGCAATGAAGCACAATTGAAGATATGAGCATGCAAAGTTGGCTACTTGGAAAAAATCCACTAAGTTTTTATACTTAGCCAAATTTACAAAAAAGGCTAAATATAGCCAAGTAAGCATATTGATGAGGTCAACATTTGCGCACATGGAGGTTTTAGGATAAAATGATTAGATGGGTCTATTCATTTTTATTCCTAGTTTATATTCACTAAATATTAGGTCACGTAATGTAGCATGAAAAAAGATATGATTGAGCAAAGTAAGGCTCCAAGGCATTTTGACAGTGTTTTCCAACACTTAATCAGATTTGTAGTTTGCAAGAAAAATATCAAAGGCATTTTTATAATTCCATATCTTGCACATTATAAGGCTTTAGGACCAAATGGATATATGGATGTGTCATGCGACTAAGCACAACAAGAGTTATGTAGGTGTAAAGTTAGCCTTCCAAGAAAAATGAAATGGTCTCCATACTTGGACAAAATCTACACAAGGTCATGTAAATTTGTCATGCTTTTACAAATATCATATATGAACATTTTCAAAAGAAATAGATAATAGATCTGTTATGCGTTTTGCATGAGCATCTTGAATATTTGGTCCATAGGCTCAAAGGAGAAGGAATGAGCTCAAAATTGAATTATCTTTGGTCTCAAACTAGATAGAGTTTCTCAGTAAAACCTTAAAGGTTTATGTCATGGAATCAATAGGTAATTTTTAATTTAATGGTGACTGGCTATAACGTAGACCCAGTAGCTTAAGTTGTAACTTAAACCTTTGTCATCATTGTGAAACTGGCCCCTTGACCTAATAATTACTAGCTCAAGTAGTGATTAAAGGACTTAATATTTCCCAAGTCTTACACTTTATATTATGTCTGACCTTGACCAATGGCATGTGTTTCATCATACACATATGATCCAATGGAGCGTGATGAAGTCAAATTGTCAAAAATACCTCTAAGTTAACGTGTAAGTAATAAGTGTCACAATCATGAAGCCTAGACAGTTAATATATGGTGCATTTTAAAGTTAAAAGGTCAACAAGCAATGTGAAGATGCCAAATGTCTCAATAGTGGGAACTGACAGCTATGTATAGAATGCATGTGCTTATGCCAAGTGTCATATCGTCAAGGGTTAGAAATATATAAGATCAAGCTTGTCAAAATATATGATGGTGTACAAGTGATCATGCAAAGGAGATACAATGGAGTGAATGGACTCAAATGCTATAAAGATCTCAACATTTAATAACTATATAAAAATAAAGATCATGCATATTTAGAGATTTAATGGCATGCGAAATCTTGGATGAGTAGATCCAATAGATTGAGGGGACTCAGATAGAACAAAGTGATTGATGTTTATCGACATAGTGGCAAGTTAAAGATTGAGCAGGTTTGATAACATCGATGGAGCAAAAGTGATATGAAAATATAGGAAGCAGTGAGATGAGGTCAAAGTGTCAAAGTTTAATGACCAATTTAAGGTAAATTTCATGCAACTTCAAAGATCTAATGATAGGTAGGAGCTAGGATTTAGATATCAACAGATGTGTTTTAAAGATTGGAACATTAAAGTTTAGAAGTGTACAGAGATATGATGGAGCAAGAGATCTTGGAGATGGCACAAAAACAAGAGATCAAAGGCCAGTATTTAAAGTGTTTAAATTCCAACGATCAGTTGGAGAAACATGTAGGAACATGTAGGAACTTATGTATAAGTTCTATATCTTAACATAGACAATGAGATTGATTGATCCAACTAATCAAATCTATATTAAAGAGCTTGTGCATCAAAAATTGAGTCTAACAGATGCTCTAGATAGTAAAGAGACCTATAATTATGGTGTGATGCATGGAATTGAGATGCAAGAAACTTACAGTCTAATTAATAATGAACTAAAGTCCAAAATTGGCATGATCTATTTGTAGTTCAAGTGTGAACATAGATAAGAAGAAAAACCTAGATAAAATGCTTATATATATGACATCTAGGATACTATTAGAGGTTGATTTTGTCTAATTTGAAGTTGCTAGTTTAGTTGGATAGTGTCAAAAAAAATATAGACATAGAACTAGAAGGCAAAGAGGAAAAGAAGAGGCTAGAGAGAGAGAGAGATGAAGTGTGTTAAATAGATATATATATAGACACAAAGTGAGAGGAGCAGAGAGGAATAAAGGCACACAAATATAATGTGTAGAGAATGAGTAGTTACATATTAGAATTGTAATAGAGAGCATAGAGTTGTATTCATTTATGAATCTATTTTTTATACTGGAGTTGTAGCTCCATATATCTGATTGGTTAGTGCCATCAAACAAGCTAAGTTGGTGCTTAGTTAGGGGATTAGTGTCTCCTTAGGGTTAGTGTCCTTAAAAGTGAGGTTTGCCAGTGAGGCTGGATTAGAATAGTAATTTCTAGTAGCTATTCTCACCATGGTTTTTCCCTTTGGGTTTTCCATTTATAAATCTGGTGTCATGTGTATTTATGTGTGTATGTGATCTCTGCATTTATCTTTTAATCTACATATGCTTTTGAATTGCTTTAAAAGGATTAAAGGATTGGTTTTAGTTAATATATTGATTCACCCCCCTCTCAGTATCTAGTTGTTTTCCAACAATTATTACCCTCTACAACTAGTGGCATGCCCTCTTCCAACCCTACCTCCATCATGATTAGTTGTTACACCTCTTTAGTATAATTATGTAGAGATGGTTGGTAC